>BPLS01030095.1:15660-38287 GCA_019656275.1 Rhododendron kiyosumense | reverse complement strand
TGTTAAAGCATCCAACTCCAAACCAATTGGCTAAGAGTGGAGAGGCTGCCCAGGCTCATATACTAGTTTTGGAGGAGATAATTAACCAATGTGGGACAAATCCCAACACTAAGGATCTGAAATACACGGATCACAATGAAATAAAGTGCAACTATGGCACAAACAAAGGGGAAAAGTCTCCGAAAGCCTAGCTCTGATACCATGTTAAAGCATCCAACTCCAAACCAATTGGCTAAGAGTGGAGAGGCTGCCCAGGCTCATATACTAGTTTTGGAGGAGATAATTAACCAATGTGGGACAAATCCCAACAGTTACCCTAGTCGCTAATCAACTTAAATTGTGGGTTCAAAACTTTTGTTTATGTTCTATCTTCTGTCATCCCTCTTTTCATTCCTCATGTAGTTAGGCTCCGTTCCGCTTTCTCTAAAAACCTTCTTTTTCAAAAAGAGGGTAATTTCAAACTCAAATATAACGAAAATGAAAAATAATTTTTTAATTTTTTTTGCACCGTTTAAAAGATCTCAATGAGATCTATCAAACAAGATCCATATTGATAGAAAAATTATTTGCGTAAACACATAATTTTTGACCTTGAAATTTACCTTCTTTTTCAAAAACCACCTTTTTGAAAAAGTGGAACGGTGCCTTATTTTGTTTGAGCAAGCATGTTGCGCTTCTTTTGTCAAGCACTTTCAATGTATTTGTTTATTTGCTGATTGATGGAAGTGCAGGATATACGCGGGAATAGTGTACCTCTAAGGAGTTACAAGGGGAAGGTTGTATTGGTAGTGAATGTTGCTTCCAAATGGTAAATGATTTAACCTATTTCTCCTTCAATCTATTGATTAATTGACATAACCAATATTGTGTTTAATTCTATTTTTGCTTCGATTATTTTCTCTGCTCCATTTCTTTGTATGCTTCTTATATCTATGAAGGAAAAGAATCCAACTTCGGAATCTAATCTATGAAGCACGGACACTCCTAGAGATTGCCTTATTTGTGTCAGACACTCTGGCAATACGTGAAATGCCATGGACACATATGGGACACGCCAAGTGCCATGCCTGTAAAATTACAATATTCTTCTATTTTGGGGACTGTTGGAGTTTATCCCATATCAGTCAATTATCTCCTCCAAAACTAATATATGAGCCTAGGCGACCTTTCCGGTCATTGCTAATTGGTATTGAGTTGGATGCTTCAACATGGTATTTTTGTTTCCCCTTGTTTGTGCCATGAGTGCATTGTTGTTTGTTGTGATCTATGTGTTTTGGATCGTTTGTTTACCTCTCCACGTGCGAATCAGGGATCGCACATGCGGGGGAGTTTTGGAGTTTGTTCTACATCGGTCAATTATATCCTCCAAAACTAGTATATGAGCCTACTGACTCTTCACTCATTGCCAATTGGTATTGAGTTGAATGCTTTAAGAGGGACAATCAGGGGGACATGTGAGGGACACTTTGGGGACAAACACGAGGACACGACAGGGTGATTTCTATAAATTTAAATAGTTTTTCCGGAGTAAAATACTCATAACCTCAAAAGTATTGGACCAAAGTAACATATGTGTACATGTTATACGCATCACTTGCATTCGAAAGGAGTCCAAACCTAAATATTTGGTGGTTATATTGTACGTTTGCATAACTAAAGAAGTTACAACAACAACAACATAACATAACCCATCTAGTCCCCAATCATTGGGAGTATGGGCGGGGGATGATTGGAGACAGACCTAACCTTTGGCAATATATGCACAAAGTGGCTGCTCTCAGAGTACCACTGAAACAGTGGCCCCCCTAAACCTCCAAGAACCGAGGAGCTACAGGGACGTTTTGTTGTAGAACCATGCCCCCAAATCAAAGCCAAATGGCATCAGAGAGGGCAGGCCTAGAGACCCAAATCAATTTATGTGCACATTACCATGCTTCCTTCATTGATAGTCCAGAGCATCGGTATGCACATTTATTTAAAAAAAAATGTTGTGTCCCCTATCGTATCCATGCCCCTATTTCTTGAGAATTGTTGTGTCCCATGTTCGTTTTCGTATCTGTGCTTCATAGAAGTCCATATTCATCTTTTATCATAACTTGCAACAAAACTCTAAATGGTTATGCTATTTTGCGCAATGATTTGTTTGTCAATACAGAAGTTTATTCATCACACTAATTATTGTTTGTTGAATCTCCCTGATTGAACACTATGTGAGCCAATACTACGATTGAGGATATCCAACCTAACATCCTCTAAAAACAAATGATTTAGTTTTGATAGCTACCTCTCTGAATCCAAATAAAGTTAACGTAAAAAAATGGCAAGAACCTTCACATGGCAGTTTTGCGAAAAAAAAACTTAGGCCATGTTCGCCCGGCGTCTGGACTTATTTTTTGGGGAATGTCCTAATTTCACAGATGAGTAATCCGACATTACTAATGTGAGGGGATTACCAATTCCCGATACCTCAAGGCACTGGAAATCCCCTATTCTATAGGATGGTTGTTCAATGAATACAAATAAACCCACCTGTAATTGTTGCATCCAAACGCTGGAGAAGCAACTTCACATTTGTTGTAAAATCACATGTCTAATCTCATTGATACTGGCACTTGGTGGATGAACTCAAGCTGTTGATAGTGACGATTTTCCCTCCAGAATTTTAACACAAGCTGTAAACTGGATATCCTCTCAGCATTTTTTATCAGCTCAATCAGTGTTGAGGAGTGGGTGAACTTTTATCTTTTACTTTTCCTTAAAATTTTCTTTATTTCTATAGTTGATGCTGCTTGTGGTCAAAGAATTGAATTTCACGTTTTGCATCGTTCTCTTAGCTGTCAATATTCCACATAGTTATAGCATATCCTGAAAGGTTTAACCCAGACCAGAAGTCAATTTTGAGGTATGTGGTCGAATCTTAGAGGGGTTTGTTTCTACAAGAAGTATAGGGCCTTTCGAATTGAACAAGACAGTGAATCACTTTGCTTCCATAGAGATATAAAATGCAGTATTGCTTAAAAAATGCTGGAATTGGACTTTGGATAACTATGCTGGTGATTAGGTGCTCTCTTCTGCTGCCTTTTATAACCAAGGGGTCAGACATATCAACTGCTGTTTCTATACTCCGAAGTTCGAAGTGTTATTGAGCATGCTAGAGAGGCAAGTTAGAATTAGTAGCTTGACTAACAACTTGTTTCAACTAAGAAGATTGTTTCAGTTGCCCCATCTAATGATGTTAACTTGTTAAGAATGGATTGCAAAAAAAGGCTCTCGAAGTATTAAGAACTCAACAATGCCAATGTCCAGGGAGCATCACTCAGGCCAAATGAGAAGCCTTAGAAGAAAGGAAGTTAAATCTAAGAAACAAGTGTTGAAAGACGGCAATTGATGATATAATGGTAACTATACCCCGCGTGATTATTTTGGACTTTTTTCCCTTGACAACCAATAGGAGGAGGAATGGGCGAACATCGATCCTAGAAAGGAGAGACCTTATTCACTATTCCTACTCTTAAATCTAAGCTGTTTTTCAGTTTATGGATAAAGTCAGCCCGGAAAATTACAATAACTACTTAAAAATTATTCCTCCCATGGCTGTGAAAAAGACCGATATTATCCTCAACAAAGGACATGCTTTAAGCATAAAATGACATGTCTCAAATAGTACTTACAAAAACAGAAACTCTAAACTAGGGAGAGAAAAATGGTTAATGACCCCTTTGGCCATCTAGTTGTGGAAATATTTAGAGCTCTCTGGAGATTTCGGAAAAGATGAACATGGCCAGCTATTGCAGCATCAGAATGCTGCTTTTTTCTTGAAACCTACTTAGTTTCTTGGCTGATGACTTCCGCTGCCTTGTTTGTTTGATACTAATATCAAATTGAAACATATATAACATTCATTCAACCATACATCAGCTGTTCAAACTAACATCAATGTTTTCACCTTTTTTTCTTGGGCTCCCTTTACCCAGTGGGTTAACACAATCAAACTACAAAGAATTGAACATGTTGTACGAAAAGTACAGAGACCAAGGTTTGTTCATGGTACCCTTACCATTTTTCCAACTCTAGTTATTTTTGTATTTCCTTATACTTCTGATTGCTGATTTTGTTATCACAGGTTTTGAGATTTTAGCATTTCCTTGTAACCAGTTTGGTTGGCAAGAACCAGGAACTAACAAGGAGATCCAGGAAACTGCGTGCACTATGTTCAAAGCTGAGTTCCCGATATTTGAAAAGGTAACTACTCAAAGAGAAGAAGAGTGGATAGGAACAAAATAGTGATTCAGAAATCGAATGGCAAAATTTTTTTTAAAGATGGAAATAGCAGAAGCTTTTAAATACGGTAGAACCAGAAAAGTGCCTTCGCCAAACCCTCTCCCACTGAAAATTTGATTCTGTAAAATCCACACCTTCAGATATGCATTCAAGATTTCAGGAAAACAGTGGCAGTGCACTAAATTAGTTCTTTTGAAAAGTGTGAGTTTTTGGGCTATGGTTTTAGAAGCTATTGTAGTTTACCCCCTCTGAGAATTGTATAATTTTCCTACTAATCGCATTAATTGGTGCAAACCATTTGTCATGCTTTCAAAGAAGTCCTCATAACTTTAGTAGAGGTGGAACAGTATATAAATGTATGTGTTTACTTTTCTCCTTTTGTTTGTTTTAAACTTTCATTATTACCACTAGAAGTGATTCAATTTTTTTCAAAAGATTTTGAGTATCCTACTTTTTGCGCCATACAAAGATACTTCATTTTCAGTTCTCTTTATCATCATTGAACAGTAATGTTGATTATCCATACATTATTTTTGTGTTTATGCATATTTTGAACAGTATTGTTGATGATCCATTCATTATTTTGAACAGTATTCCACGCATCATGGAATTGTATGCATATTTTGTGTTTATTCAGTGACACACAACACTATTCATATGTTTGTATATCGTTAATTTGAATTCTGTTGTGTGTCACTATTTTGAATGGTGTCGTGTATCACTGAATAAACACAAAATAAAATTATCCATACATTAAACGAAGCAAAATTATCGTGACTAATCTTTTGGCTCGTATAGATTGAGGTGAATGGAGAGAATGCAGCACCAATATTCAAGTTCTTAAAATCAGAGAAAGGAGGCTTATTAGGAGATGACATCAAGTGGAACTTTACTAAGTTTCTGGTAAACAAAGAAGGAAAAGTTGTCGAGAGATACGCTCCAACAACATCACCCCTTGAAATTGAGGTTTGAGCCATATACTTGTCTATGTATATTTACATATTTTGTTTATCAATCTTGCTAGGGACATACGCAATTTACACGAACACTTGCACACTCACATGAATGGATGGTCCGTGCGAGAGTGTGTATGAGCTTAGTTGCAGGAACCTCCTCTGTGGGTGGCGAATCCACCTCAAATCCTTGCTCCTATGCTCTCAAGTCAGACTCTCCTATGGACCTCACTCTTATTGAGAAAGAAACCAGCTCCCAACTATGATAGAACCTCTTATGCATTTAAAATCCCAAAAGATACAAAAATAAAAGATACCAAGCAAGATAATATGAAGTGTTGATAAGATAGTAGAAAAATATTAACTTTAATCTGCTCAAGTACTTTATATAAACATAATATTACTTGGTTACTAGCAGCATGACGAATAATAACATTTTTTTGCATTATGTATTTATATTTTTACATATTAATCCTAAATGCTCCCTGTGGTGCTCCCGAATGAGGAGCTTCTATGATCTTCCGCTCCCCTGCCTCCGCTCCCGCTCAGGCAACTTAGTGTGCAAGTGTTTTCGCAAATTTGTGTGCTCTTTAGTTTTTTTCCTTCTGTATAGTTCTTTGTTGCCTGATGGTTGACTCTTGAAGTGCATTAGTCGCAGCTGATTAGTGTTTTGTAATTTTTTTTCTTTGACAGAAAGAGATAGAGAATCTGTTGGGATCTTTTTGACCACCAAGTCTGCTCACCTCCTTTATAGAATTAAACTTCTGTTTGCCCTAGCAACAACAATTTTGCTTGTATCAAAACGGATTATGATTGGTTCCTGTTTTTTAATTCTTGCATGAGTTGAGATCTTTGTTAATATTTTTTTTTTTGACTCGGAGATCTTTGTTAATAAAAGAGTCTTTTCATACGTTTATTTTTTTAATCAGCAAAACAATTTTGCGAAACTAGAACAATGGTATCAATGAGACCGAGGTGGGCCTGCACACCTCCCAATTATTTCGCTCAAGGCGTGTACAATAGCCTAGCTAAATGGACTTTTTTTATTTTGACAAGCCAAGTCTTTTTCAGCTGCACGATCATGCTTAGATATTCTCACGCAATCCTACGGCTGACAAATGTTTGGTACATCACTACACCAAAAAAATTGGTCATAGTAAAAAATAAACCTAGTGCATGAGACTCCCGCCATTGCGGAGTTAGTTTGGGGAAGGGTTGATGCTCCTTCTCCTTAAGCTTATTTCTACCCAATAAAGATATTAGAATGAGCCATGTATTTCATTGTGAAAACTGTATAAAAATGAAGATCTTCATTGCAAGTGATTGGTTCAATGTATAAGTACTTTTATTCTGTCACTCAATGCTTCAGATCAAGTCTCTGTGTCCGTTTGGTGGGATTAAACCTACTCTTTATCACTCATAGCACTTGGTGGAATCTAAGTTTCAGCCTCTCTATAGGTGTCTTGAGATTCGCTCAATGCTTCAGATCAAGTCTCTGTGTCCGTTTGGGGGGATTAAACCTACTCTTTATCACTCATAGCACTTGGTGGAATCTAAGTTTTAGCCTCTCTATAGGTGTCTTGAGATTCGCTAGCTATGGATGGCCATGTGCATGGTGTTAAAAGGCAATGCTCCCTAGCAGTACCGATGCCTCTCTTTTTTTATCTGCAAAAGAAATATATTAAGAATCGCTAAGGGTACATCGATAAGAGGAGCAATAAGCTCAGAAAACTGCCACATTTTACCCTTAAACATCCAACCAAAGGTTGGATAAGAAAAGGAAAGAAGAAACATAATGACAAAATAGGAATCAGCCCATGTACTGCAAGCTTAAACCTGCAATTTCCTAATCCCCTCCAAGCATATCTTGAAATCCTCAATCCGGTAATCACTTGGGTTGAATTTGCTCTTGATCCAAATGGCTATTCTAGTCTTCACCAACTCCACATGCAGCTTCACAGGGAGGCATGGTCTTGTTATTATATTGCACCGTATCATTTTTCTTGCCAACCATAGAGACCATAAGATAGCATTAGAAGTCAACATTTCCTGATATGTTTCTCCAAGTGTTGGAATCCATTATCAAACCAGCTCATAGCTAATTGGAAATGGAAGCAGGGCAGACCAAGACAGTGACGGAACTATGTAGGGCCCAGATCCCTCAATTTTTAAGTTAAGTGTCTATGCATGTGATATCTAATTTTGATTGTTATTGATATTATTAGTGTAATATGTTCTTATAATCTTAATAATTTTTCTTGATTTAATAAAAAAAACATGTTTCTTTATATATTTTCCCATTTCTCAATTTCTTCCATAAACAACAAATAAGCGTGTGAATGTTGTCATAGCAAATCACCCGCGTTAGGCTAGAATTTGTTCCATGTAAAAATGTAGTACATTGGAAACAAAAGCTCTATGTTATATCGATTGTACTTTTAGATAAAAATATGTCGGTTAAATCGGCCCCCCACGGGCCAAAATCGTAACTCCGCCACTGGACCAAGAGTACGTGGTTTGGAGTTTCTGCAGCCTGGGAACAACGGGGGCAAACTGCTAGGTTCAAATCCAAAATGACAATACTCCTCCTCAAGAGCTCGGACCTAGTTGCAACTCTGTTTAATTTCCATTTTTGAAGGACAAAGGTTCTTCCATACTGACTTAAGACAAGGATTCTTGAAGTAGGACCCCCGAATTGGGGAGCCTGTTGTCCCCGTGTTGACCCATCCGGGCCGTCCAATTTCGGCAATGAACGGCTCAAATTTTCATCTCAATAATGAACAGATAGACAACTAAGATCTGTTCGAACCTAGATATATACCCAAACACTATAAGCAGACTTTACAGTGAACAACACCTTAAAGAGTGTCCTTCTAAACTGCCTATCTTCCCATCTACGTACCCTAATATATAATCTTTTGTATTAGTCTCACACCAATAAAAGCTTCTTCTTCTTTTTTGTTGCTATTTTCATAAAATATAGAATAGTGTATATATGCATACAAAAATTATAAATTTTTGCAAAAAAGGTTCATGTTATTTGAATACATGAGAGGTGAACGTCAACATTTTCCCCTCTCCACATCTTATCAAATCTTTTATTTTCAGCGCGCCACATCATTAGTGTTGGAATCCAACAACTGAGATGTATTTCTCACAATCATTTAATGGGAACTATATATGCGGTTTTCCATTCAAAACTCTCAAAAGTCAGCATAGCACCGTATGCATGTCTTTACGATTGTTTTCACGTAACAGTGCTCCAACAGCAACAGCAAGTGATTAATAATTTTCCGACGTCCACATCACATGCCTACATAACATAAGAAATTAAGACCACACATTGAATAATGACCATGGAATTGATTTGTCTGTGTTCTATAAAAGTTGCTGTCCCTAGCTCAATCTTAAAAGAACGCTGCTACTTGCACAGCAGAGGCTGCACAGCAGCCGTGCACAGATCAGTTTTGTGCCCGTCTCGGGTCTCGCAAAGATGATCGGACCCGCTCATTTTGTTCAAAATACGTCGTTTATGGTCCCTGTAAAAAATCACCTCAATCCGATATCGGGAAGGGTGTTTGCAAATCATCTAACTTTGCTTCAAATGCACGGCTGCTGTGCAAGCAGACTTTCTGTAATTAATATGGGCGTCGTTATCACAAGCACCACCGTCGTCCATCAAACTTTATGAAATTCAGTGCTAATTTTCTATAAAATTCACTGCATTTAATTTGAGCAGATAGCATATATGCTAATGTATGAATTCAATGCATTATATTTATGCATGTATATACTGATGTGTTTGTTTTTACATGTACGAGAGCGTATGTGCGAGTGTAAAAGCGTCTTTACGTAACATCCAAACCTACTAAATTCAAGAGATCAACGCGAGGCTAGTGCAAGAGAATTGAGAGCGAGAATCAACTATTGTCCACCGATGTTGTAGCCTTTTGATTATGCATTCCTTGTAATGCAAGGGGCAAGAACATGCATGTTGTGTCATGGCCTAACCCGGTAAAGAGCACATGTTGTGCCTTGTTCCGTATAATCCGGTGACACGTCATGCCTTGTCTTGCCTAGTCTGGTGACAAGGACGTGTCTTGTACTCATTTTCTTATGAAATTTTCTAGTCCCCATTTAAGGGAATAGAAAACGACTGATCAGGTGGGTTTCACTAGTAAGATACTCAATCGGCACCCAAAGGCCAAAGCACAGGTTAGTTCAATCCACGTGCTTGTGACAACGCTCAATCATATCGTCTATCTTGACAATCAATGGTTTAGATTTTAAAAAGACTCTTTCACGAAAGAGTTTAACTCTTTTCTGGAAGATTTTTTTATAATCCGGACCGTCCAAAACACTTTTGAATACTCAATCTGAAAGCGATGAAGGGAGCGGTAAAAACAAGTGGGGTAGACTTTCTGACCAAAAAATCCAATCGCAAGTGTCAACACAATCTCTAGCAAAATCAAACTTGGAGAAAGCTGTAAGAAATATTTTTTCATTCATTCACTCTTTTCACTATATTATTTTTCCTTTTCTAGCTCCACATTACACATGACTTGTCTGATCTTTCTTTTTCTCCTTTCTCTCTCCAACATCACTGGCATCTCCTCTCTTTTTTTCTCTCTAGATATATTTTCTTTCAATCCAACTAAAGGATATAAATAGATCAGTAACATTTAGTTCTTAGTAGTCCCCATCTGAATCTGGCCGTTACCATTACCGTTGACGTTACCTTGATCGCCTTCACCGTCGGTACCAGTAACTCTCTTGTTCTTCTCCAACTCCCTCATCGTCGTCCTCCACCCGAAGAAGGTGCCAAACAAGACCTGCATTTCCTCTAGGGTCTTCCCCTGCGTTTCGGGCAGCAGCGTGTAAAAAAACACCCATCCAACCATAGCCACTACCATAAAGAAAAAGAAGGCCCCTCCGATGGTAATCGCCTCCGAGAAGGACAAAAAGGTCATCGATATGACACCGCTCATCACGCGGTTCACAGCCACTCCCATGCTCGTCCCCTGGGCCCGCAGCCTCAAGGGGAAGATCTCGGAGCTGTAGACCCACGTGATGGGCCCCATACCGATGGAGAAGGTCGCGACATAAGCCAGCACCGAGGTGATGGCCATAGCTAGGGCCCATTTTAGTTCCTGCTTGGATTGGTCTATGATTGTTAGAAACATCCCTAGACTGGCGAGGGACAGGATCATTCCGGCGACGCTGGTTAAGAGTAACGGCCTTCGCCCGACCCGATCCAGTAAAAATGTGGCCACGAGAATGAACACGGTCTTGACGAGTCCTACCGCCACCGTGCAGAGTAGTAACATGTCTGTGTTCGTTATACCTGACAAGTGGTGCCACCAACAAATAGTAAACACGGGAAATAATTTCGCAATTATTTGATTCTTCAGGAGAAAAATCTGAAAAGTTTAAAATAATAATAATAATAATAAATTATACTCCTACATTATATCTTAGACTCTCTTTGAGCAATCTAACGTACATTTATTTGTGTTAATCTTTTCTCAACTTTTTTTCTCCATTATACGGTTGTTTCAAAGAGAATCAAAAAAAGTAGAAAATCATAATTAGGGCTAGTCTAAGGTATTTGGGGGCCTTAGGCCAAATCATTAAATGAGGCCTTAAATTTTTTTCGCAATCATACCATAATAACAGATAATTTAGATATCTAAATTTTTTCACAATCATTAAGTTGGTCAATTATGTCTCTTCCTAGTCAGCAATTGCCTAACTGAGTTGGTACGTGGAATTACCCTCTTACCCTCCTTCAAGTGGCTTGGTTTCTCCTTGTATTTTCTTTGGCACAAAACTTGGTAGCAACAGATTTTGCACAAGCCTTGTTTTTTTTTTTTTTTGACAAATAAAAATTTAAAAGAAGTGTTATGGGCGGGATTCGAACCAACGTGTCTTATACATTTTTTGCTTTGAACAAATAATATACTCCCTCCGTCCCAATTTACTTATCATTTTTTGGAGTTCATGCTACTTTTAAATTAATTATATAATGTTTTATAATGTTTTAGGTGATTTCGAAAGCATTGAATTATAAAATAAATCAAGATATATCAAACAAGATCTATATTGGATATAAAATTTATTACCGCTTTAAAGATATAACTAGTTTTTTAATCCAGTTAGAATAGAACTGAGATAAGTAAATTGGAACGGAGGGAGTATATAATTACTCCTAACGGAGCCCCTCTGTTTGAGCCAAAATTTCGGACCCCAGGCCTCCCAAACATAACTAGCAATAAAATATTAACACAAACTCCATGGGCAGAAAGATGAATTATTTTAGTGAGATATAGAAGTCCTAAGTATTGGATTTGGAAAAATAATTGACATTGCATGTGGTAATATACCAAGTAGATGCAATTTTATTTAATTTATTTTTAGTTTCTGCAATACCTGCTTTCTTGAAGATTTTGGGGCTGTACAAAACGACAGCGTCGATGCCAGAAGTTTGTTGGAAAAAGTGAATCCCGATGCCGGCGATGAGAATATGCTTAACGGTGGGCGTGGGGTGGAGAAGCAACTCCTTCCAGACATCTTCTCCGTGGCTGCGCTTCGGCACCTGGACGACGTCGTCGTGGCATTCCTCGGGGATCCCGGCCGCCTCCTTGATGTCGGCCAGCCGGAGCAAAGCCTCCTCTTTGGAATCGGACGTTCTATCCAGGACTCGCTTCGCGTCCCCGAGTCGACCCTGGAGGACGAGCCACCGGGGCGACTCGGGCATCGCTAGGACTCCGAGGGCCAGGAAGACCGACGGGATTCCTCCGACTCCGAGCATGAGGCGCCAGCCTAGGTGGAGCGGGAGCTTGGAGAAGGCGTAGTTTGATACGTAGCCCAGTAATATACCTAAAACAACGGAAATAAGATTAGTAGGAATTTAGCGGACGGAAAATGCAAAGATTTTCTCTACACGGGTGAGAAATACAAGTTTTTTTTATCAGTACTTGGGTGTCTTGAATAATGGATATTTTTTTTACTAAAATACCCATTATTCAAGACGACATCTCTGTAACTTTGTTGTCTAAATATCATGTAAACTCACACTTAGGATCTTTTTTCCTTGTCTTGGTTGGCTTTCTTCTGAAGGGCCAAATGCAATTTGAAAAAATATAAAATGCGGATTTTTTGAAAAATCTTTTGTAAAGCTTATGATTATTCTTTTTTTACAATCATTATCAAGTTGTACTGCCATTAACACTCGGTAGGAAGTAAATTTTTTTTTTTTTGGCCAGCGAAAGAAACGGAAGATGGCATTACAATGAGGGGCCGAGCACCCCAACTATATTGGCACCTACAGACATCGACAATCATGCGCCCATCAAGGGCCACGGAGAAAGACAGCAGATGGCAAGAAGCCAAAAATGTACAAAAACCCCCCGGACAAAAACAAGAACAGTGCAGATGAAAAAGTGAAAAAATTGGCTCGTCCAACACTCAATTTAAGGACCATCTAGGTTCAGATTCCAAGAACACTTGAGGGATCCAATTGACAAAATTGAAAGAAAAGGGAGAAAAAAGAAACAAAGTGTGTACTTTGAGTACTGAGATGCTATATTTCATCCTACTATTAATCTCTCCATTTCATATATATTTTCTTTTTTTTTTTAAATCCTGTTATTTTACAAATGATTATAAACAACTTGATTTTGTGGCTAATTTTCCAAAGCTTTTATTCTTATCCGAATAAATATACTCCTATATGGATATGTGAGTATTTCTCAATTATTTTCCTTTTAAAATTTTCTCTATTTCAAATTATTGTTGTCTACAGTTAACTCCTTTAAGCTGTTGATCGTAATTTTTTCAAAACTTAGAATTATTGATTGATAAAAAAAAGTTAGGCATAGGTGATAGGCCATCAAACAAGGCCAACCCTAGCACGTGTATAATGTGGTCTCATTATTCAGCGCTCCAACCCCACACCTTTTCGTAGACTCTGGCGGTCCATAGTATCACGTGATGGTATAATAATTTGGGAATACTACATGGAGGTATTTGGGACTACTGTATATGGTCCCGTTCCACTAACAGTTTTATTTTTATTTATTTTTTATTTTACGATACAGGTCATTCTCTTATAATATATCACTTTTAGGCTTCATTTCTTTCTCTGTAAAAATATTTTACCATTTTTTCAAAAAAGAAACTTTAAAATTTTATTTTTCGGTATTTGAATAGCACATGAAAAATACATAATTGTTTTTAGATTCCATCTCAGCACATTATGCCACGTTTTTATTCCTTCTTAACCAACGTCTTACAATATCTTAACTTGTTTAAAGAGAAATTTTTCAGTACCAGATGGGTGCCATGTGATGGCTGCATGGCACATTCGGGTAGTTCATTTCGATTTTGGACGACTCGAACTTGGAGAAAGAAAGAGGAGAGAGAGTGGTGAGAGGGATAGGGAGAAGATTTTAATCCGAACCGTCCAATATGCTTTTAGATGACCCGAATATACCGACCACGCACCACACATGTGGTACCTACCCGGTACTGAAACATTTGCCATATACATACACCATGTGCAAAAATCGCTAAAATGAGTAAAGTTACGGTAATTTTTAAGGAAACGTGGGACCATAGGGCACCGAAAACGAAAACAAAAAACAACTTACGGCAAAAAAAAAAAAAAAAGTAAAACAATTTCACCTCTTTGACGCAAATTATTTTACTCTTAAAAATATTTTCCCCCTCTTTTTTCCAGTTAAATCCTTAATTTAAAAATTAAAATTTTATTTTAATTAATAAAATAGCAAAAGATGAAAAACACAAAAGGAAATTTTTAGAGCAATACCGGCGTTAATGAAGACTTCAGGAAACGAGGTAAGAAATCCGCGAGACGAAGCGGGGGAGACTTCGGCCGTGTAGACGGGGGCGATCATGAGGGCGTAACCGACTCCAACGCCGGCGACGAACCGGCCGACCATGAGGAAGGCGTAGTTGGGAGCGAGGCCCATGAGGAGTGCTCCGACGAAGAAGATCACGGAGGCGAGCACGATGGTGTAGCGGCGGCCGACCCAGTCGGAGGTGCGGCCGGCGGCGGCGGAGCCGATTAGGGAGTAGACGTTCAGAATCCCCATCAGGACTTCCAGCTTGGTGTCGCTGATTTTCAGGTCATCTTGGATGAAGAGGCCGGCCCCACTCATCACCCCTATATCTGCACCGTTGAAATATTAGTATTCGTTAGATCGGTTTGGTTACTGAATTTAGAAAAAAAGAACAAAGAATCCATTGAGCCTTTTTTCAATTCGTGTCGGTCCGCGATGGGGCGGAAAGATAATCGGAGCTATTCAATTTGTTAAATCTGACTAAAACATAATCACTTTGAATTAGACATCGTTTGCCATATGAGTTCTCTTTAAAGTGAACCGTTTTGATCATTTTTTAAGTCCGTAATGAACCGTACAAGCTCGAAACTAAACCGGACTGGATCCCGGGGGACCGGAGGTCATGAACTCAGGCCATTTTCTGGAAGTTTTCCTGTTCGGTTGCCGTTTTAGAATTCGTATGCAAAACACTTCACAAGAAATCGTTTTGAAAACACAAAAATTTCTTTCAAATTTGTTTGTGGTTGAGAGTTGTGTGCGTAGCATTCCTCCAAAATAAATAGGCCCCGTTTCGCTTTTTCCAAAAATTTTCTTTTTTAAAAAGAAGGTAATTTCAAATTCAAATATAATGAAAATGAAAAATAATTTTTCAATATTTTTTGCACCGTTTAAAAGATCTCAATGAGATCTATCAAACAAAATTTATATTGGTTGAAAAATTATTTGCGTAAACACATGATTTTTGACCTTAAAATTTACCATTTTTTTCAAAAACCTACTTTTTTTTAAAGTGGAATGACCTCTAACTTTCCAAAATTCCTTTCAAAACTTGTTTCAAAAACTTCAATATTTTTCTTGTTTGTGCAAATTATTCCTATTTTCATTTGGATGGTGAGAAAGGGAGAGATAAGAAAGAGAGCTATTTCTTACCAAATCTTTCCATTTTTTGGAAGATTGGGTGAGAAGAGAAAGGCCAATCAATTTTTTAAATTTTTTATGGGTATTTTTCTCGCCAAAATGTTCAATCGAAAGGAGGGATTTCACCAAAAAATTAAACTGTAACCCTTTCCAAAGGGGCTATTAGAAGTGATTTTCTAGTAATATCGAAACAGTTTCAGTTTTATTACAAAATGATTTCTATTCGGAGAACTCCTTTATTTTCGAAAAACTGGTTCGCGAAACAGAAACACATAATCGAAAGAGAGAAAAATGATTCTGAGAATAGAAACACAGTTGAGAGAGAGGTGTGGTTTGGAAGATAGTACTAAAACATACCATAACCAAGTAAGATGGAAGTCATGGAGGCCAAAATGGCACAAGCAAAGGCATACTTGTTCCGTTTCGGTTTTTTCGGGGCATCGAAAGCTGGGATCGGTGTAGTATTGTTCTGGCCGGAAACGGGAATCCCAATGGCCTGAGGCTTCCCGTCCGCCATCGTTTAGAGAGAGAGAGAGAGGTGTATGTTAATAAGTTATGGGTGCTGGAGGTTCAAAGGTATGGAGGTAGATGAAGAAGGTGTTTTATGATCCTATGGATATAACAAATGTGTTATGGAGGGCTGTGACAAAATATATATAGACTGAGAAAAAGGAAAAAGGCTTGGACTTACCTCATCATCAGTTGGTGGTGATGACTGATGATTACAGACTAGCTATGCCAATGGAAAGGGAAAAAAAAATCAGTGCGGGATGGGTACCACGTGGTACCAGCATTCGAGTTGTCCATTGTATTTTTGGACGGTTTAGATTTGGAGAGAGAAGAAGGAGAGAGAAAGTGTTAGTGTGAGAGGAGAAAAAATATTTCAATTCAAGCCGTTTAAAAGTGCATTAGACAGTCTGAATGTGCCGAACAAGTACCACATGGCCCGTGGAATGTACCCACCCGCACTGAAAAATTTCTCCCATGTAAAGGTCAAATATTGGACTCTAATAGTGTTTACTGGTATCAATTTTCAAAAAGAGGACCATCTTAAACTTAATTAGCCTAGAGACTAGAGGGGGGAGGGGGGGTTTGGCCGAGCGAACACGAAAGAGTAAATAAATGTTTGTTTTCTATGAGGTTGTATGTTTAAATCTCGTAAATTCTAAACGTTTCAAACCTTTTGCGGTGATGGAGGGACATGAGGTACCTTGTGACGGTAATGGAAGCAATGAAGATATTTTTGCTATATTATTAAATACTAATATCGGTCTATGTCGTTTATTATGGAGTCTTTCTAATTCATAGTGATAAATTATTTGCTTTGGGTGACAGCTGGTAAACATACATGTGCTACTGACCTTAGAAAGGCTTGTTTCCAACAACCCCCACCAACTACGTACATAAGATCAATTTTTTATATTTTGTTTTTAATCGGTTCCCGAATCAATTTATTCGCATCTCAAATAATTTTGGGATACAAATTTCATTGCTCACTTGCGGGACTCCTAATTAAAGCATAGCAAATTTATGTATGGACTGACTTTAAAAAATTGATGGCATCTGACACGTTTTGAACCCAATATCATATAAGAGAGAATCAACCCGATGGTAGGCGTTAATTTGTCCCTAGTTTTTCTCGAATTATCCCCAAATAAACAAACACTAATGATGGGAGAAAGCATAGTTAAACAGATTTGGGGCTAAGGGATAGCAGCATTCAGCAGCGTTCAATTTCATCATCCGTCTCGGTAATTAATGATCCAGATTTTAAAAGTATCTTTTTTGAAAGAGTTTATTTTAAATTTGGACCATTTAAAATACTTTTAAACAGTAAATTTGAGCGCTGCTGAATGTTGTTGTTCGAAGGGACAATAGCCCCAAAGCCATGATAAACATGACATGGGGAACTGTCTTACGTATATGCATTTTGGGAAGTTTGAATGTGAAAATTCAGGAATATTGAGTTTTTTTTTTGTTTTTTTATTGTATCTTTTCTCGTATATGAATTTACGGATATCGATAACATGATTTTGAAACACATTTTTCATGATAAAAATAAACTAATAGAGTGGATAGGAGATCATTTATTACAAGATAAGTATGCTCTAATCATACGTATGTGAGTATTCGATTAACGTGATTTTTCTACGGTTGAGGTTTGTGACAAACTCTACAAATTAATGAACGATGGTTTTGTTAATTGTCCTAATCTAGCAGTCCATTAACCAACAAACTTCAAAACTTTGCTTATGTACTGTATTTTTATTTGAACAGCTCAAATAATTCTATCATCAACAAACCAAAAAAAATCATCAAAGAATATTTTTTCTGGCGGAGTGGGATGAGACAAGAACCAAAGAGTTTGTCCCCAAGAAACCATCAGTAAAGATACAAGTACAGCAAATGATGCACAACAGCTGTGCACAGATTGCTTTTGCGCCCATTTTGGGTTCCGTAAAGATGATCGGAGCCGCTCAATTTGTTTAGAATATTTCGTTTAGGGTCCCTGTAAAAATATACCTCAATCTGATATCAAGAAGGGTGTTTACGAATCTTCCAATTTTATTTCAAAATTTAGCCTATATTTTGAAGTAAAGTTGGATGATTCGTAACCTCCCTTTTTGATATCGGATTGAGGTGAATTTTTACAGGGACCTTAAACGAAGTATTTTAAACAAAATGAGCAGCTTCAATCATCTTTGTGAGACCCAAGATGGGCGCAAAAATGATTTGTGTGCGGCTGCTGTGCATCATTTGTTGTACCTGAAGCAGTGTTCGTAAAAAAATTGAATCTTATGAGGGCCAAACGTTCCAAACCTTGGAATCATTGAAAATTTGTCTGGTCGTTAACTTCATGACCCCGAGATTAGTTAAGGTGTGCGTGAGCTTGCTTAACCAATCACCCGGTTATAAGAAAAATATTCTTTTTGGTTGGCTGGAGGTTGGGAATTTCAGACCAGTTGGTAAAACAAGTCTCTCAATTGCAAAGTACTAGCACTTTACGGCCTCTTTTTTTTTTTTTTTTTTTGTCTTTATTCAATTTTTTTTTTTTGCATTTGTTAGTTTTGGTTAAAATTTTTGTGAATTATTAATTCGTCTCCTCAAGAGGAATTGAAAGAGTAAAAAACCTATGATCCAAACATATAATTTTTTAAATAAAGACAAAAAAATAATTTTTTTGGCTTATTTTTTCTTCATCCAAAAAAATCCAAATTTTTTAGCTTTTTTTTTCTTTAATTGATTTTCACATAGGATTTATGCATTTCTTGTTCAATACAAAAAGAGGTAGATAATATAAAGAAGTATAGGAGCCATTCCGTCGAGGACATTCGATAAAATTGAAACAATCCAGTGATATGAGCCAAGTTTTCCAAGAGTAGGACAGATGAACTTTTTCCTTTTAACTGAGACAATTGACATCCTTTTTTGTCGGGGCTTTCAATTGACAATTGGGAAATGTCCTTTAACAAGCAAAGCAAATGAAGCAATTCAATCACAAGTAGGGCTAGCAATGGGATGGGTCGAGACCTGGTTTATGGTACCATGCCCTTGTTCTGTTTTTAACTCCTCAGAATGAGGATGGAGCGGAAAAATCAGAAAGGTAAACAGGTCGGGAAATTGTCGGGTCAAAAAAAAATCCAACACTTTCAAATTGTCCCTTCTATGATGAGTTTTGTAAGTCTTCGGCAATTTAGAAGATTATCTATTTCGACAATTTCTCATGTTGAAATAGTAGGTTTTCATGAGAATCATCTGTTTTAGTGTGACTTTCGTTCCGTTTGTGGAACTCTGTTTTGCCTGTGCCGTTTGGTTTAAATCCTAGGGGTTTTGTGAGACTTAATTTTTGTGTGTGTGTGTGTGAGAGAGAGAAATTGGATGTATTTTGGGAAAATTAACGGTAAAATAGTTTTCATTTATGGTGCGTTTGGTTGGATGGAATGGAATGTGAATAGGAATTGAATTAAGAATGTAATAGAATTGGAGGAATTGAGAATGGAATAATCATTCCTATTCTCATGTTTGGTTGTGCTTAGGAATAGTCATTCTCATCTACAATGGAATAATGTGGCAATAGCAATTTTTGGAGTGACAATAGCATTTTTTTGGAGTGGCAATAGTAATTTTTTGTGTGGCAATAGTGAATGTTGGAGTGACACTAGTAATTTTGGTGTGACAGAAATGGAATAACAATTCCATAGTTTTTTGGATGGAATGACAATTCCTTTACTAAGGTGAATAGTGATTCCATTTGGAATCATAATTTTATTATTTAATGGTTAACTAAACATTAGAATAAATAAGTTATTGGAATGACTATTTCATTCCAACCTTGATTCCATCCAACCAAACATACCCTTAGAGGAGGGACGCCAATAAAATAATTTTCAGTGGACGTCCTTTAACTTTTTGAGTTTTTTAGCCATAAGTTAAAACATGTTTAGGCATTTTCATAGGGTTTTAGAATGCACTTTTCTATTATAAAATTTTAGTGATTTAAGCACTTTCATAGGGTACCCTAAGATTTTAGGTATTTTCATATATAGGATACCTTAGGATTTTAGAAACTTTCACAGGGTACTGTAGAATTTTAGGCATTTTTATAGGATACCCTAAGATTTTTAGGCATTTTCATAAGGTACCTAAGATTTAAAAACTTATACAAGTCTAAACGTTTACAATTACTAAAAACTTACTTATGTATATATTTTTATCATTATATATATATATATATATATTTTTTTTTTTTTTTTTGTACGTACTAAAAATTTTATTTGCAGTTTTAGACTTGTATGAGAGCATAAATATATGATATTATTGGGTCGTCAAGACTCGCGAACGAGTTCGACTCAAACCTAAGCAAGCTCGGTTTGAGTTCAGCTCGTCCTAATTTTCATTGAATTCAGCTCGAATTCGCTAAAAAATATTATATGAACGACTCTGAATATTCTAATATTCGGCTCTATTCGGTTGATTTACACCCTAGGCCCACTTCACCTTTTAAAGTCTTTCCCTCCTCTGTTTGGTCCTTTTTGAAGTTTTAGTGGTCATGTGATGAGACACCTTAGCCCCTTACAAGTTGCACTCTCAATTATTGTTTCTTTTTGGGTTTGTTTGCTTCTGCTCGTAGTTTCTGAAGAAAAAGAATTTGTCCATAGACTTCATAGCCATGTGATAATTCAATAGCATCCATGTGATTCAGTTGCATCTCGGGCCACTGTTTTCAATAATTATTTATTTATTTATCTTTTTTAACTTATTACTCTTAAAATTCTTCCTCAAAACCCTCAAACGAACAAAGCCCTTGAGTTTGATGTTTTTGGCCTTTTGCCTTTGTTTTGATTCTTCTTGAGTAGGTTGAAGCAGGGCCGGCCCTGACATTTTAGTGGCCTAAAGCGAATTCTAAAAATGAGGCCTTATATTTTTTAACCAAAAAAAAAAAAATCAATGTAGGCGTCTAATATAAGGTGAAAAAATTAAACATACTATTTTAGCTTCGTAATTTAACTAAAATAAATTTTTAATTTTTTTATGCCATTAGGAAAAAAATGATTCAAACGTACCTCTCATACACTATGTTTTCTCTAACTAATTATTTATTAACTTTAATTGTACCAATAGTATTTTTAATAATGATGGAATTAATTATTTTAAACCCCTTTTTGTTATATCAAAAGTGTTTTCTTTGTGAAATAAACATTAAAAGTAAAAAATGAACGAAATAAAATTAAAAAAAAAAACTTATCGAAATATTTATCGTGTGCAAAATGTTTTAAATCTTATCTTGACTCTTGAGTAACATTTACAACAACTAAAGCACAACTAATATTAGTACATATATAATAGTACAAGCCATGTCTGGGAAAAATAAGTTATAGCCAGATGAGGCCTCCTAGAGTTCGAACCACAGACCTCAGGGTTAAAGCACAATGCATCAACCATCACTGCTGGAACTCTGCTTGCGCTATAACTCGGAAGAAATTATATATAATATATTTATGTTTTATGTGAAAAATGAGGCCCAATTTTTGCTCGAATTTTGGAGGCCTGAAGCGGCCGCACCTCGAGCTTCGCCTCAGGGCCGGCCCTGGGTTGAAGTCGAGATATTCGTAATTGATAAAGTTGTACTCTTGTTTCTTTCTTTTTAAACTTTAGGGTGCAATACTTATTTATGTGCCGTTACATGCTAGCGTATTGGAGAACCAAATAGCTAATTTATGCACAGGTTAGGCAAAATTGCTGTGTTCATTCCAGCATTACTACTAGCGCAGGTTCAGGTTGAGAAGATATAGCCATCTTGTTAAATGCATGAACCACTACTCCACGACACTGTGTGCAATTGGTGTGTAGGTTAATTGTTCTTTTTCTTATTTAAACTCTACAGTTAATACCATCAAAATACTACTCCAAACTAGGCCTGTCAATGGGCCAGATCCCATCCGGATCTGATAAGACCTAAATCCGATCCGTATCCGATAAGACTTGAATCTGATAGTGGTAATCCGGATCCGATCCGAAAAATCCGGATCCGATCCGAAAAATCCGGATCCGATCCGAAAACTTTTTTACTTCAAAAATTTTAGCAAAAAAAATTATATTTTTCAAAAAAATTCAATTTTTTTTCAAAAAAAAATGTTTTCCGAAATTTTTTTAAAAAAAATTTAAAAAAATAATAACACAACTTCTTAAACATTTTTTTTTCAAAATAAAAAATTTACTGCTTTTAAAAAAAAATTTTAAAAATAAAGTTCGGATTCGGATCGATAACAGATTTAATCCGATCCGAATATGATCCTTACCGAATTTGGATTAATTGGATCGACGTTATCGGATTCGAATCCGGATTCGAATCGGGTTTTTCGGATCGGATCCGGTCCATTGACAGACCTACCCCAAACCATAAAATGTTCTCTTCAATGGGCATAACATTCGTGCCTTGCATGAGGGAGAACCTAGTCCATTTAAAAATATGGCTTAGTTCTTTTAATTTGGTCCGTCAAATTCAAAAGATTACAGTCAACGCAGAAAATTTAATTATATATACATACGCAGTACTCTAAATCTTGACTTGGGTGGCCAGTCGAGTTGAATTCACAAATGTTGACCCATATCACTTGTCTGACGCCCTCTCAATAATGAATATACGGATTCTTTTTTTGGGTTCCGTGGTCAGGTGTTCGGGTCAGTTTGAGTCGACTTATGCTCCGTTTCTACTACCAAAAAAATATTAAAAATTTATCGCATTTTATCATATCGTTTTTACTAACAAAAAATATTAAAAATTTAACGCATTTTACCAAATGGTTTCTCCACTAACAAATAAAAAAAAGGGAAAATTTCATATAGGCACCCGACCTTTCACACAAATCACACATAAACACCTGACTTTTC
>BPLS01030095.1:5367-15650 GCA_019656275.1 Rhododendron kiyosumense | reverse complement strand
TTAAATTTCATATAAACACCTGAGCTTTCTAAAAACTCATCAATTCAACACCTGACCTTTATTAAATTTCATATAAACACCTGAGCTTTCTAAAAACTCATCAATTCAACACCTGCCGTCACCCTTCCGTCTAAAACCAAATCCTAAAGGATCATAATTAATTTTTGACTCTAAAGCTCTCATTAGTTAGCATTAAGAAAGTCGTATAATCAAATATCTCTTAGGGCTAACTAACGAAAGCCTTAGAATCAAAAATTAATTATGATTCCTTAGGATAAAATGATCAGAAAAATAAGATTTTCGCACTGGTTTAAACGGATTGAAAATTGGAGTAATTAATTTTTCAACCATGAATAGATCATTTCTATATTAAAAAATATGGTTAAAAAAATTAAGTGCTCCAATTTTCAATCTGTTTAAACCGGTTTGAAGATCTTATTTCTTTGATTATTTTATCTTAAAAAATCATAATTAATTTTTGACTCTAAAACTCTCGTTAGTCAGCCCTAAGAAAGTCGTAGAATCAAATATTTCTTAGGGTCAACTAACGAGAGCCTTAGAATAAAAAATTAATTATGACCCTTTAAAATAAAATGATCAGAGAAATAAGATCTTTATATCGGTTCAAACGAATTGAAAATTAGAGCAATTAATTTTTCAACCATGTATAGATCGTTTATATATTAAAAAATATGGTTAAAAAATTAATTGCTCTAATTTTCAATCCGTTTAAACCGGTGCAAAAATCTTATTTCTCTTATCATTTCATCCTAAAAAATCATAATTAATTTTTGACTCTAAGGTTTTCGTTAGTTAGTCCTAAGAGATATTTGATTCTATGACTTTCTTAGGGCTAACTAACAAGAGCTTTAGAGTAAAAAACTAATTATGATTCTTTACAATAAAATGATCAGAAAAATAAGATCTTCGCTCTGGTTCAAACAAATAAAAAATTGGAGCACTTAACTTTTTTTTCCGTTTGGTTTTAGACGAAATGGTGATGGCAGATGTTGAATTGATAAGTTTTTAGAAAACTCGGGTGTTTATATGAAATTTAATAAAGGTCAGGTGTTGAATTGATGAGTTTTTAGAAAGTTCAAGTGTTTATATGAAATTTAATAAAGGTCAGGTGTTGAATTGATGAGTTTTTAGAAAGTTCAGGTGTTTATATGAAATTTAAGAAAGGTCAGGTGTTTATGTGTGATTTGTGTGAAAGGTCGGGTGCCTAGGTGAAATTTTCCCTAAAAAAAAATTACTAACTCAACAACTTTTTCACTCACATATCGTACAAATACTAATTTTCACTACCGGAAATAATTTGAAATTTTTCAACAACTTATTCAATACTAGAAACACCTAATGACTTTTCAACAACAACTAAAAATCTACAAATTTTTCACTACTGGAAACACCTCCTATGTGCATACCTCGATTATTCTCCTCTCTAATCTGATCAAAGAGAGGCCATCCGTACAGAGACTGGGAGAGAGATTCACAAGAAATTTACGTTTTGCGGCCTAATCCCAATATGTTGCCAAGTAATATATATTCAAAAAAAAAAAAAAATTCAGCTTCAGCTGATATGTATATGAAAAATTGAGTGTAATTGAGTAGTAATTTTTTATAGTCTGATTATGTCAAATGATAAAGTTGAAGTGTCCACGACGGTCTATATCATTTTGAGAAATTTTTCAATGCCAGGTGGGCACGGGACACGTGGTGCCCATGCCCGATCTTGGCCGTCCAATGAAGTTTTGGACGGTCCAGATCTGTTCGGCTGCCGAGGGATATTTTAGCCATTTCACACTTTGAAACAGCCGATCGAACAGATCTGGATTGTCCAAAACTTCATTGAACGGCCGAGATGGTGCGGGACGCCACGTGTCCCATGCCGACCCGGCACTTAAAAAGTTCTCATTTTAAAGGGATTTGAAGTAGTCCAGTGACTATTAGAAAAATATTAAAGCAGTAAACGGTGTTGACAGGCACCTGGAGTCGACATGTGAGGTGCCAATCTGTTGGCAGTTTTAAAATGTATTTTAAGAGTCTTTTTAAAAAATCAACTCATACGGGATACTATCATTTAATCGCTTGTTCGATTTATGTCCCTATATATGACATGACAAAAATTTGAATAAATTGATCAAGCCTTTACCGATAGGCGATATGCATGCGAATGAGTTGATTTTCTAAGAAAATTCTTAAAACATATTTTAAATAAATTAAACAATTCATTCCGATCATTTGCATGAGACTCGAAAATGATTTTTTTTATGTCAAAATTTGTCAACTTTTATGCGAGAAAAACCGACCCCATAATATGAAAAGTGGAAAATCAAAAGGCCAAAATTGGGTTGCCAAACACCCCAAACGATCAACAATGTATTGGCAGGTTGGATGTGTGGAAGTCAAGAATATGCGAATATTAAAGGCCCTAAAATTATGGCCGACGTCTGAAGATAAAGATAGCCAATATAAAAACAGTGCTGCTACAGGTATATACAATCATGTACATAAAGTGCGTACATATGGATTTTTGAACCCGTCCCAGGTCCTATAAAAAGATCCGAGTCATTCATTCTATTCAAAATAGTTTGTTTACGGTCGTAGTAAAAAATAAACTCAACTCGATGTTGATAAAAACGTTTACAAAATATTCAACTTTATTTTCGAATTCAGGCCTGGGATCATCATTTTATCCTTTTTCATGAGAGGTCAATGAGTTGAAGATTTTTTCAGTGCCCTGACCCGTCACTGTTTTCCTACAATCAGTTGTTCGGGTCAATTTACGGCATTTTGACTAATTTTCTGATTTTAAGGGTTGTCGTTTGTATATATCCAATCATTCTATAATCACAAACATTTACACAAACTCACTCACATTCACATTGGGGCCCACAAACACTACACCTCCAGTGTGTGGGACCCGCCAAAAGATATGAGCGTGTGTATAAAGTGTTTGTGAGTAGTGTGTGTGTGGTTATATTATTATTGTAATAAGAATTCGTATTATACGCAGTAAGTATGTTCACACAAACTTTTTTTGCATAGATCATGCACAGATTTGTGTGTGGAGCTCACTCCGGATCCCATTCAAATGATTTAAGCCGTTTATTAAATGTAAAATATTTTTCAAGATCTTCCGCGAAAAATCAGCTCAATCCGATACATGTAGGTGGTCGATTTAATCATCTAATTTTTCATTATCTTGAAATCCGTAAGTGCAATTTTGTCCACCCTCCTTCAAAGAGGGTGAGCATTATCCTCTTTCTTAGTTGTTGAAATAGTGTGGACCCCACCAGAAAGTGATGTCATACGTACCATGCAAGACACTTTTTGGTAAGTATGATATCACTTTGTGATGGGATCTACATCATTTCAATCAATAAGAATAAGGGTAATGTTCACTCTCTTAAATAAAGGGTGAACAAAACTCAACTCTATAAGAGTGCAATTGCACTCATATTTTTATGCGTAGGATAATTAGAAATTGTGACTAAACACACACGTGTCATGAATAGCTCATGCTCGCTAGTAGCTAGCTGCTGAAGTGATCTCCTTGATTAGGTTACCAACTTTTTAATAAAATCCACGATTCCTATCTAACCATTATTTTTTCTTAAGCAAGGTTAGAACTAAACACAATTTTAAAACACTCCCGACGAAAAAATTACATTAATAGCTGATTATTGCATGAGAACTCGATCACATGCATTGGACGACTCTAAGCACAATTGTGTTCAAAAGTTGTTTTTCTAGACTTTTTTGTTTTTCCTTTGGCATTGAGAGGGAAGAGGGAGATATAGATGGCCTACAGAAAGGTTAATGGTATAGATTTTAGCGAGTACAAAATTCATCTGGACCTGTTTCGGGTAAAAAAAAGAAGTAGATCGGAGCTGCTCATTTTACTTAAAATACTTTGTTTACTGTCCTTATAAAAAATAAACTCAATCGCGTATTGTTTAAGGTGTCTATGAAACGTCCTATTTTGTCCCAGAATTCAAGACGTTATTCGAATAATCACGATTATGCAAGCCAAAGATGAGAAAAGGGCAAAGGGTCATGCTTCTCAACACATTGATTGACTCTTAATTAGTTGTCTCTTTGGGTGTTGTTTGTTTTGTTAGGTCTCGGGTGGGGTGTTTATTTTCGGGATCTTTGGATGTGCATCTCTTTAGGGTATTGTTTTGGGTCTTAGGCGTCAGGTGTCTATTTGGGCTCTGTCATTGTTGGCTTTTTGCCAACTTTGGTTTGTTACTCTCTCCTTTTGGATCCTTCTTGGCATATTGATTGATAGAGCTTGTGTATTTTTCCAAACACCTTCTTAGACCAAACCGATTTCTTTGCCTCTCTTGGCGGCATCCTGGTCAAGTAGTCCCCACCCGGAGCAGCCCTTGGAACCCTAGTCTGCGACATACTCTTGGTCAACACTGTACTATTTATCGTCTCGGGCTCAAGTCTATCATTCCCCATGAATTTCTCCAATGTAGCACCTTGTGCTTGACAAATTTTTGTAATTAGGCAAGGGAAAGGCATTCTTGTGTTCGTCGGGGCATTCACCTTGAACTCAAATATTTGCTCGAAAATATATGCAGCCCAATCAGTTCTCATCCCTGATTGCATAAAAGCGTACAACAAGACCCCATCATCGAATGACGGTTTATTTTCAGCACCCCGAGGATTCAAATTATGATGCACAAATTGGTTAATCAACTTGTAACCCTCCCGAAACCTACCGGGCACATGCACATCGGCTATGTTAACTTCACCCTCATACATAGCTTGACGGATTTCATCGAATGTAACAAAATTATCCCGAGGGTAATTAATTTCATGAGCAGCCGGGCGGGTATAATCCAATGCCTTCGATATTGTTTCACGGTCAATCACAATCATTAAACGCCCGATTTTGGACGTAATTTGAGCTTCGGGGTGTTGAAAATCAGCCGCCGCAGGCACAACCATTTTCTTATAGAAAGCAACTACTAAACTCTTATTAAAACATTGACATTCACCAAGATAGTAGGTCAAACCTTGCTCCACAATGCGCCGGATTGCCCGGTGTTGTGCCCCGAAACTTGATGCATCCACATGACGTTCGTTTTTTACATTCCTCTTGGCCATTCCATCTTCCCACTTCTTTTGAGCGGCTGATAAAACCTCCTCGGTAGTCCGCTTCCTCCTCCAGGCAGGCCGAGGGTCAACCATCACCTCATCTCCCTCCTCTTGCTGTGCATGGCCCTCGGACTCACTCTCGGGATCTCGAGAGGAGGAAGGTGCAGCCTGGCCCTTTCCCTTGGCCCTCCTGTCTGATACTGCGGATTTCGGGGCCATTTCTTTCGGATCTTAGGAGTTAGGGTCAGAAAATTCGGATTCTTGACAGTGGGGATTTAATAGGAGGATATATGGTAAAATGGGGAAGTATAGGGAGGTGAATGGTTCAAAACCTAGAGAGAGAGAGAGAGCGGATTACCTTGGACTTGGGTGATTGAGAGCAAAATCCCACGGATTGATGCTTGAATCATGGAGAAGGGATGATTTACTGGAGATTTGGTGGAAGATTTAAGGGATTTAGTGCAAGATTGGGTGTTTTTGGGGGAGAAATGGGGGTAGGGTTCGAGAATGGGGCGGCGGCTATGGTGGAGAAGAGAGAGGAAATGAAAAGGTTTATAGAAAAAATCGGTTGAGGTCGCCAGAAATAGCTGGAAAAAACACCCCGTATCGATACAACCTTTTTACCCGTATCGATACCGGTTGTTAATGAATTCCCATCGTTCTGTTTCAATTCTGTATCGATACGTCAAAAGATGTTGTATCGATACCGCCTGCTTATCCCTGTTTGCCCAGAATTCCACTTGGCCATTCCCTTCTTGCCCAGCCACTGTCACCGTAGGTTTTTCTCTTTTTTCAGCTTGATGCCGCTTAGGGTCCTTTAAATCTTTGTAATTTGTTTTTAGAGATTAATAAATTTTGTAGCCTTTCAAAAAAAAAATTTTTTTTTGGAGCGATCATGAGCCTAATATAATCTTTCTAATAATAAAACCTGGCATCACAAATCTAACAGGGACACAAACGTTTGACAGGAATCTAGTAATTAATATGGTCGTTATCACAAACACCACCATCGTCCATCAAACTTTATGAAATTCAGTGCTAGTGCTAATTTTCTATAAAATTCACTACATTTAATTTGAGCAGATAGCATATATGCTAAGAATTCAATACATTATATTTATGCATGTATATACTAATGTGTTCGTTTTTACATGTACGAGAGCGTATGTTCGAGTGTAAAAGCGTCTTTACATAACATCCAAATCTACTAAATTCAAGAGATCAACATGAGGCTAGTGCAAAAGGATTGAAAGTGAGAATGAAATATTGTCCACCGATATTGTAGCCTTTTGATTATGCATTCCTTGTGATGCTTGGGGGCAAGAACATGCATGTTGTGTCATGGCCTAACCCGGTAAAGAGCACATGTTGTACCTTGTCCAGTATGGTCCGGTGACATGTCATGCCTAGTCCGGTGACAAGGACGTGTCTTAGCTTGTACTCATTTTCTTATGAAATTTTCTAGTCCCCATTTAAGGGAATAGATAACGACTAATCAGGTAGGTTCCACTAGTAAGATACTCAATTGGCACCCAAAGGTCAAAGCACAGGTTAGTCCAATCCTCGTGCCTTTGAAGTTTAGTAGTTTCAACATCAGAATTGGATTCTCTCCTGTCTATGTTTTAGACGGAAAGAAACAATTCTAATTAACGATTTAAATGTATTTTTACACTTTTAAATATTGATAAGAGTATATCCTTTATGAAAAAAATCAAATGTTTGTACCTTTGTTCCTAATCAGATGTTTTCAACAAATCACTTAAAGTAAAACTCCAAGAAAATTTAAGTCTAAGAAAATCACCTACCTTTGTTCCTATTCAGATGTTTTCAACAATTCAATTACGTTAAAACTCTAAGAAAATTAACGGTTTTGATGTATTTTTACACTTTTACATATTGGTAAGAGTACATCCTTTATGAAAAAATCAGATATTTAATTTGTACCTCTGTTTCTATTCAAATGTTTTCACCAAATCACTTACGTTAAAATTCTAAGGAAAATTTAACTCTATATTACGGTAACAAAAATTTTCCTTAGCTCTTTTAATTTGGTGCGTAAAATTCAAAAGATTACAGTCAACGCAGAAATTTAAACTATATATACGTCGCGATCGTGCACGGAAAATTGGCTCGTGAGTTATTTGAGCCCACACATGTGCAGTACTACAAATCTTGACTTGTGCGGCTAGTCGAGTTGAATTTTCAAATGTTAGCAAAAAAAAAAGGTAGTGATTTTGCCACACCCTTTTTTGATAATGCCACACCCTGTAAGTGTATTTTTGCACCCAAAAATACACTTGCAGGGTGTGGCATTATAAAAAAATGGTGTGGCAAAATCATTTCCCAAAAAAAAAAATTCTCAAAATGTTGACCCAAAGCACTTGTCTGGCGCTTCCCTGTAACGAATGTACGATGTCTTTTTTGGGTTCGACGTAGAGGTGGTAATTTTAATCTATAGTTTTTAATTCGTTCAAATTCGTTTACTTATAATTTAACTTAATCCACTCATATTGTGTTATGGGTTAAACCCATATCAATCCATATTAACATGGATTTAAATGAGTTAAAAATGAATTTAATATGAATTAGAATTAAAAAACTCATTCCCTTCACAAGATTGTGTTCCTGTAGCTGAAAATCAACCATCTTGCCCCCTCCTCCTGTAGCAGACAAAAGCATTTTTCGATCAAAGTCGTCACCCCCCCCCCTCTCTCTCTCTCTCTCTCTCTCTCTCCGGCCTCCAAAACGAGTCCTGTTGTATGGACCGACGGGTCCCATAAGGAAATTGTAGCGATGGTTGCGCCGGACGGTCTCCGGCCACCGGACAGCAGATCTGAGCCGTCAAAAATTCTGAAAAAAAAAATGAGAGGGCCTATGCGGGAATCAACGGCATCCGATATATGTAGGGTACTTGATCCAAATATCCTATTTTTCGTATACACACACACACACATATATATATACATAAAAAATAAGGTGTTTGGATCAAACACATCGGATGCCATTGATTTCCACAATGACCCTCTTATTTTTTTTATAGAATTTTTGAAAGACTCGAATCGACCGTCCGGTCGCCGAAGACGACCTGATGCGGCCGTCGGTACGATTTTCACAGGGGATCCATCGGTCCCTATAGCTTTTCTGCTCCAAAGCTATCAGTCCACTGTTCTTTCTCTCACTCTCCAAGACTTGGATTAACACAAGATTGTATACATCCACTGTTCTCTTTCTCCCGTGGCTTAGATGTCTCTCTCACTAGAATACTGGTGGCCTCAGCTGATGCAACAAAGGCTAAAACCGAACAGTCAGGGGAGTTCAGTCTTCAAGATGAGTATCCGACGTGACCTCTGACTCTTCGTCAAAATTATGTTACTGTTTAGAAATAGAAAAGAACTGATTCTTCAAGTTATTTTAAAATACCTCTTTTGATAACCTACACTGGGTTTGCATTAAAAAGTTAAACTTTTTTGTTTGTCTTTATTTAATTTTTTTTTTTTGCATTTGTTTATTTTGCGTTAAATTTTTGTGACTTATTAATTCGTCTAGTCGAGAAAAATCGGAAAAGTAAACATATTTGATTGAAATTCATATTTTTTTGGATAAAGACAAAAATAAGTAAAAAAGACAATTATTTTGACTTATTTTTGTCTTTTTAAAAAATAATGAATTTCGATCAATTTTTATTTATTTTTTTGACAAGTCACACAAGTTTGACTCAAAATGAACAAATGCAAAAAAAAAAATTGACGCAAAAAGAACAAGTTCATTATTTTTCGATCAAAGTAATGAATTTCAACCAGAGCAATACCTGACCAACGAGTTCAATTGACGGATAAAAATTGAGGTCTTGGTTATATTTGAAAAAGGATAGAAAGTAAAGAAATGAGTCGGGTCGGGTTGGATATGAACTGACCCATATTTAACCTGACCCGTATTCAACACGCCAACTATTGACCCATATTCAACCCATAACCCATTTTAATCCGTCCATTTGCCACCTCTAATTTGACGGGCAGGGGTGCTCGGGCCCGGGATTAGTTGGGATCAACTTATATATATCTCAATTATTTTTTTCTCTAGTTTGGTTAAAAGCAGGCCATTCATCCATGTAGAGACTAAGAGATTCATAAAAAATTTACCTTTTGTAGCCTGATTCTAAGAGGTTGCCAAGTAGTACATTCATATAAAATATCAGCTGGATCAGATGTGGATATATAGGTATATGAAAATTTGAATATTAATTTATAAATTTGACAGTCTGATTATATCAAATTCTTAAAATTTTTTATTGTGTCCTCGATGGTCTATATTTTAAATTTGTAGTAGTGCAGTGACGATTAGAAAAATATAAAAAACAGCAAATGTTGTTGACACGTTGACATGCACGCACGTGGAGACAGGGGGCGTGCCAATCTGTTGGCAGTTTTATTTATTTTTTATAGTAGTATATGGTTCTTCTCATACAAAATTAACACAAATTTTAATCAAAATTTTGCTGGTAAATGATCGGAGTCGTTTAATTTGTTTAAAATAATTTTTTTTTTAAGAAAACCGAACCCATATCTCTCTAATCAACAATGTGTTGGCAAGTTGGATGCGTGGAAGTCAAGAAATTGCGAATATTAAAGGCCCTAAAATTATGGCCGACGTCTGAACTCTGAAGATAAGGATAGCCCAATATTAAAATATATAGGCCGGGTTTGAGTTTTGATTTTTTTCAGTGCCATGACCCCGCCATGCGAACTTATTCACATGTCGATTAATTTTGGAGACCAATTCCATCATCTACTGGTATGAGAGCGTATGTGCGAGTGTAAAAGCATCTTTACTAACGTCCAAACCTACTAAATTCAAGAGATCAATGCGAGGCTGGTGCAAGAGGATTGAGAGCGAGAATGGAATATTGTCCACAGATGTTTTAGCCTTTTGATTATGCATTCCTTGTAATGCAAGGGGGCAAGAACATGCATGTTGTGTCATGGCCTAACCCGGTAAAGAGCACATGCTGTGCTTTGTCCCGTATAATCTGGTGACATGTCATGCCTTGCCTTGCCTAGTCCGGTGACAAGGACGTATCATGTACTCATTTTCTTATAAAATTTCCTAGTCCCTTTCTTGATGGTGATCCTTGTTAAAGCATCCAACTCCAAATTAAATGGCAAAGAGTG
>BPLS01030094.1:43957-65991 GCA_019656275.1 Rhododendron kiyosumense | reverse complement strand
TAAAATCTTGGTAGAATTAACCATTTATTCTCGTTTTCAACTGCCACAATCCCAAACAACAAACAATCCAAACTTCAACATAAACTTTTAAAATCAATCAAACTTCCCTTCATCCGGGGGAGACATTCAACTGTGTTACCACCCCATGCGTGACAGTGAATTCTCTTCACCCGGGAGAGACATTCAACTGTGTTACCACCCCATGCGTGACAGTGAATTCTCTTCACCTGGGTTTCCGCATTACCACACCTTGCGTTGTGGGCCCTCTAGAGTCCTCGCATTACCACACCTCACGTTGCGGGCCCTTTATTCAAATTCTCAATTCAAGTATACACACATGTAAGCCATCATTCAGTGTACAAGCAAGTAACATTTCCCAAATTCACATTGTAATTACAAACTCGTAAACATGTCACATCGTACATTAATAATTACCTTAAGTTCATGTCATTTTTCTAAGTGTATCACAACATCCTTCTCTACATATCGAAACCACAATTCACTCCTCGACATACCTCCCCTAGGTTCTAAACGAGAATCTTATAAAATAGTGCCAAAGGAACCTATAGAGCTCTACAAGACGAAGCACAAGGATACGAACCACAATACCACCCATCGGTTCATTAAACTGGCTCATACCTACCCATAACACTCACTACATTACTCCTTATAGCCCGAGATACTCCTATCAAGTAGCAAGAGATAAGATCTAATTACGAGTCTTTAGGACACAAGTAATCGTACCCAAAAGTGACTTAAACATATCCTTATCATTTAAGGAACCATAACATGGGTCAAGAACAACCTTAGGAATAATCACAGATATCGACAAACTAACACACGTCTACTCAAATGGTTATAAATTTCTGTGTACTAATCGGTTTAAGGTGATTTTGGTAGCAAATGAAAGCTGACTTCAAGACCTTCGATTCGATATAAAATTTGCATGAAACGGACATCGGACGAAGAAGTTATAGCCATTTGAAGTTGAGCTGAAACCCAAAAAGCAAGCAGAATGTTCCAAAGAGGGGAGGTATCGATCCCTCCTCTCTTGGGGATCGATCCCCAAGGCAAAAACTCTGGTTTTGTCCAGATTTGAATGAGGGATCGATCCCTCATGCTTGGACATCGATCCCTAGGCGATTTTGGGCGATTTTCTGCAGATTCCGACAGCTTTTTCGAAGGCACAATGGATGATGATCAAAACTCGATTAAAGCATGAAATCAACTCATAAATACATAGAATGAGTAAGTAATCCCTACCTTGATGTTAGAAGCTTCAAACACGAGACAACGAACGAGCCCTAGCTCCAAAGCTCCGAAATCCTTCAAGAACGAGGCCAAGCTCAAACCCACGCGATCCAAGGCTCGAATCACGCGTAGGAGATGAATTGAAGGTCGAGGTATGAAGGTGTTGAGGTCGATTGGTGGGTTTTGAGCTCAAAGGAGCAAGAGAGAGAGAGATAGCTGAGAGAGGGAGAGAGCCGAGAGAGAGGGAGACGTGAGGAGAGAGAGAGATATATATTTTGGGGCTTTTTAATCCCCTACACACACACCCCTCTATTTATACCCCCTATATCTCTATATTACACACATACTCCCTCAAGTAACAATTCTATCATTTAAGCCCCAAGTCAAATAAACTCACAAATTTTTCCATTTTCAATATTCTAGTATTTATAAAACCTTTAAATAATTTTTGAAAAAATACGGGTCTCTACAGGAAATATTTTCGAAACTACGTAATGACCATTTTGGGGGCATTATGTGAGTTGTGGGTGTGTGTGTGTGCCAATGAGAATCTAGTGCGGCGGAACCATTGTGAGGATACTCGGGAGTCCAAAACGGCGGAACCGAGGTTGGGTGTGTGGCTTGGTTATCCGTGGAGAGGAGCCAGTGCAATCGTGTGCCAATGGGAACCCGGTGCGGCGGAACCATTGTGAGGATACTCGGGAGCCTGGAACGGTGGAACCGAGGTTGGGTGAGTTAAAAAAAAAGGAGGAGTTTTTAAGAAAAGAAAATGGAAATAACAACACGGTATACGATGAGTCGATGAACACCAACGTTAGCTTGTATAACGAACGTGGATTTGATTAACTATATTCTCAATATGCATGATCTATCGTTGTCATTATTTTTTGTTTATAAGTTAATGGTTAGTGAGTAGGAATTTCTATTGAGCCTTCGTAGCTCATGGTGTTACTCTTTTGGTGACCCTGGCATATTATATGGGTGGTGACGCCGGTATAATATTTCAGACCTGATAGATGAACATGGTGAACTCTATACCTTGGAGGCATTCGGAGCCGAAGAACTCGCTAGGATAAAGGAAGAAGCGGAGCAGTAGTTAGGAGCCCTGTCTTCCTATTTTGTGTTTAAGTACTCTTACGAGAGTTAAGTTGTAATAATGAACAGTGACTCGCTTTAATTTTTGTAATAAATTATCTTTTTAAAGTACCTAAAATTAGGGGCGTTACAGTGCTCAAATTTCTCTTACTATTTGATAATTACATATAATATCTTTAGATAAAAAAAAAGTATTTAAATTAATAATACTTTTATTTAGTAATTCTAGAAAGGAAATTAAAGTATAAAAGGTATTTATAATATTACTTAATATTACAAAAAGTAATAACTATCCTTGTGACAATTTTTCTTAAAAAGAAATTTATTATAAACTATTAGTATTTAGTAATATGTGGGCTATTTTATAAAATCGTAAAAATTACCAATTTGTCATTATAGTTAATAAATTAGTTATATCACCTATAGATAATAAATAAAGTATTAAAAGACTATAACAAAAGGACGATTTAATAAATTAAATTATGGAAACGTATTTCATGAATTTCGATAAGTTGTTATTGCCTTGTTGTTGCTACGTGAACGTAGAAATTGGACAATAGGTACCCCGGGTGGTATTCGTACGTTGGAATAAAATAATTAGATGTTAAATCCTTAGGGAAAGTGAAATTATTGTTATGGTCATAGTTGTGACGTTACGGTCAGGAGATAACCAGAGTGGCTGAGGATCGTGGGTTTCCTGAAAGAATGGTCGTCGGTATCAGCACTTGTGGTTTAAGACTGGTGGATTATTATTTTGTGAACCCTGAACATGGCACTGTTGGATTTATCTTCCAGATTTTCAGGGGGTGGATTTATTGGATGAAACCGGAGTATGGGTAATCACTTCTCGCGGTTGGTTGGTTATCATTCTCTCCTTGGGATGGTACAGCCGAGTTCGACCCAACATGTAGTTTGGTCTTATTCATCTGGGACCCCAGGCTAGGCAAGCAAGGGGAGGGTAAATCGACAAAGTCGCCATAGTTCAGAGGTTGTTTGGGAGGGTTATTTCTCATGGTAGAGAAATCTAGAAATCACTTAAAGACAAGGTAATTCATAACATGTTTCTGATTGCTGTGACTTTATTCTTTTGCTCATTATTATATTATTGCTTGTATGTTATGGGTTAATGGGTTTAGGGTATCTACTGGGTGATTTATCACTCACGGATACGTTCGTATCCTAGTAAATTGGTTGCTTCGGCTATAAATTTGCCAGAAGCTACAGGTAGTGACGACATAGAAGATCAGCCTTACGAGTCGGATCCGTACTATTCAGGAGATATACCAAGGGCAGAGACTGAGCAAGATTATGCTTGGAATCCGTATCAGAACCAGAGTCACTCTGAGTCTTTGCTCTGTGATGTCATGTCACCCAAAGGCCTCCGTTGTTTACATCCTAAAATGTGCCACCCAATGAGAAAATTACACGTGGCACCGAATGATGCGGTGGCCATACGAAACATGTCCCAATTGAGTACCAATTACAGAGGATTACGGGAATTAAGGAGGACGCTGTTTTAATGGTAAACGGTGTCGTTTTGGTTTGAACCGATGTCGTTTGGGTGACAATTAAGTGATGGTTTGGAAAGTGATTGGATTCAGCCGTTGATTTAAGCATTATGATCATCGAACGGTATCCTCACTGCCTTGGTTTATAACTGAAATTAGACGCAATTGCAGGGAATCATTTGAGAAGCCAGACGTGTTGCATTAATTCACGTTGCTTAGAAATAGGAAGACCACGATCCAGGAAGTGGCCACGAACACCATTATCGAAGCATGCACGGGAAGAAATAATTCTGGAAATATCAATGTAACCGTTCGAAGACCCCCCTCAACCATATTATGTGGCCAATGTGGGCATCAATCGAAGACGTGGAGATCGAAGGCAGGCTCAGCGTCTATAAATAGAAGAATAAAGCAAAGAGAGAGGCCCCCCACAAAAATTCATATCATCTGACAATTCATACAATTGCTCAGAGATCTATCTTAGATTAGTTTTTTAGTTTAGAATATGATCTTTTTGTAAGTTGAAGGCTTATTTGCATGTAAGACTGCTTTTGATTAAATTCAAGTTCTCTTATTTTCTTGTAAGTTTTTTCTTATCAAAGAATAATCGTTTGTAAGTCCACTTTTGATTAAATTCAGTGTGCTTATCTTGCTGCATTGTTCTTGAAAGAGTCTTAAGAGTGTTTGTATACAAATTTACCTTTGATTAAATTCAGGTTTGTTTGTATTCAATCATCTTTTCTGATTCGAAGCGCGTCAATCTTTTATTTGGTTGATACCTTAAGGAAAAATCCTTTTAGTTGAGGTAATCGAACGGATAACACAATTGCCTGATTTAAATTAGTTGTTTCAAATCAATTTGAAAAGAATAATTTCTTCCTTGAAGTTATTTCTTTTCTGGCACGCCCGCACACAATCATTTGCCATTTGATTGAGCTAATTCAGCCCAAACAATTTTTGGCACGCCCGGTGGGACCCGAAGGTGTAAAAATGCCAAGGCTTCGAAAGCAAATAGGAACACCTATTGGTGATCTAGCGCCAGAAGAACAGGCTGTGCCAGAACAGGCAGCGGAACTAGGAACGCTTATAAATCCTGTTTTTCCTCAATTGACTTTAGAACTTGAAGAGCCTCTTTATGAAGAGCCTCCTTACGAAGTACCTCCTGAGGAAGTGCCTCCAAACTTCCAAAGAGGACAAGCCAGTGGTAAGGACCACGATAGAGAGGAAATGTTTAGAGAAATGATGATAGCTTTTCGCGAGATGGCTCAAACCCAAAGAGCCATAATCAAAAGCATAAGAAATAGGTTGCCCAACTTAGAGGCAGCAAGAAATAGTCCATGGGATATTGGGCTGGATAATCATGCCAACTTGAGCACTCACCAAAGTCCCTTCGAAGGAAGGCTTGGAGAGGATGTTGGTAAAAGTAGGATGAAGTCTAGAACAGGTAAGGAAAAGATGTATCCAGAGAAAATACCACAATCTTGGTATGAGCCTGTGAAACCTACAAAACCTGTCCTGGAAATTCTGAGGCAATCTCATGGTGTTACCATTAGGGTTCAAAGAAACACTAGGGAAAGGCAGAGTGTTAATCCCCTCTTCGAACCCACACTTGGGGAATGGGAGGATGAAACGGAGCCAGAATTGGTGTATAAGCCCGAGCGAAGGGGTGAAAACCCACAATACTCTGGCAAAATGCCCCAACCACCAAAAATCTCCCCACAACAGCTTATGGAAGTCATAAGTCTGTTCGAACCAATGATGCATTTGGCAAAATGCAACAGCCACCGTATGGGAGATTTCCTAGAGAGAAACAAGGGGATTTAAACACAACAAGAGGAGTTTATGAAAATGGTTTCGTAGGGCCAGAGCCTCCCATGGAAAACCAGGAGCGAAACTTCCTCATAGGCAACCCAATACTAAGAGACCAAGTCATGGGTCTCATACAAGAGGTTTATGGACCTCGAACTCGGGGGGTACAACCTAAAATTTATAGAAAGCCATATCCAGAATGGGTAGACACAACGTTCCAAATCCCTAGAGAGTTTAAAATCCCAGATTTTACTTTGTTCTATGGGGATGGGAGACAGTCCTCTATAGAGCATAAAGCTAGGTTTTCTGCCCAATGTAAGAATTTGGCTCAAAATGGCTTCATGAAGTTGAAGCTATTCCCAAATTCTTTATCTGGACCAGCTTTTGCATGGTACACTAACTTACCACCAGAGTCAATAATTGATTGGTTTCAAATGGAAGAAGCATTCCATGCACAGTTCTTTAATGCTGAGCCTGAAGTCTCTATGGCAGACCTGGCTAGGCTGAAGCAGAAACCAGATGAGAAAGTAGCAGATTTCATATCTAGGTTCAAAAGAGCAAAAACCAAGTGCAAACTTCATCTGCCAGAGGCAGAATTCGTGAGATTAGCATAGGGTGGTTTAGAAAGAGAGCTTCGAAAGAGGTTTGATTCAACAGAGTTTAGGGACTTTGCAGATCTAACCTATAAAGTTGCTAGATATGAATTATTGCTAGAGGAGGATATGGACAGACATAATTCTTCCTACCCTACATACTATAGGGACCCCAATTACGAGATAGATGCTGCAGAAATTATAGAGCATGATCCTTATGTTTGCGAGCCCTTAATTCAAAAGAATGTGTCTCTAGGGCAGAAGTTCAAACAAAAGGAGATTACTAAAGTATACTCTTTTGATATATCAAAACCTGATGAGATTTTTGATTTCTTGTTAAGAAAGAAAATCATTAAGCTGCCTTCGAATGTGAAACTGCCCACGGCAGAAGAAAAGAATGGGAAGACCTATTGTAAATGGCATGACTCTTGGTCTCATTCAACTAAGTCTTGTAATGTGTTTCGTGACAGGATTCAAGAACAAATCAAGAAGGGAAGAATCAAATTTCCTGAAAAGGCTATGGGAATTGATACAATACCTTTTCCAAAGGTAGAAGAAGTCAACACCAATGTGCTCTCCTCACTGGCTCGAACTGTCAAGAAGTATTGGTAGGATAAGGAGGCGCCAGTGAACATGAATACTGTTCAATATGGAAGGGGCAAGCCATACGCTGGCCACCCTCGAGGCATGGGAATGAGGCCAAGTCCCTATAGGCGAGCCAATGATGGTTTTTCTTCACAGAAGTTCCCAGGTAATAATCATCTGCCCATGTTAGAAGCCTCATTTTTGGAGTGCCTATGTGTAGGATGCAGGGCCAACTATCTGGTTTTTAAGGACTTGGATAGGAAGGGCGTGAGTTTTTTCCCTAAGGAGATGGGAATGAAGAGAATGGCCCCGGTGCAAGCAAAGCCAAGTGACAGCAAGCCCTGGTTGGCATCAAAGAGAGATGTGCCTATTAGCCCTGTCCCAGCTATCCACAGAAGGGAGCTGCCGCCTTCGAAGAAAGCCAACATTGGCCAGACATCAGAGGCGCAAGAAGAAGCCAAACAAGAGGAATTCACTTTGGTCAAAGGAGTTCCTAACTGGTTTCTGAAGCAAGTCAAGCCTGATTTGTTCCAAGGATATAAAGGCTCCAACAGGAATGAGAACATAACTTTCAAGCCACCAAGTTCGAACTCTGGAAATTGGGTGTTGATTAGGGATCCCAAGTCCCAAATACCACAGATGGTTCCATTGCTCTCAAGAATTCAGAAGAGGAAGCTCCAGAGAAAATATACGCTTTTCCAATAAGGAGAATCCTCAACGGGGGAAGAATCAGGCAGGGGAGCAAGGCCTAATCCACGGTTTGACAGGGTTAAAAGGGACCCAGAAGAGTTTCGAGCCCAGTATCACGAGAGGGAGACTTTGAAGAAAGTTGCCTCTGCCATGCTCGAAGAAGATCTTGATCCACCTTCTCCCAATTCATTGGCCAGTTATCAGTCAGGTTTACTCGAAGCCATGTTGGTAGAGCAAGAGGGGATCGAAGGAAGCTCTTCACCCATGGAACTATCAGCACAAGAGGTTGAAAGCAAGGAAGTTAAGGAGACTGAAGCACTTAAACCAGCCAAAGAAATGGCAACAATCCAATTTTGGGGTCAACCAGAAGTGCAAGTTAATATGGTGTATCCAAGCTCTATGGATTTCTTCAAGAATGGCCAAGGTGATGCTTGGTCAAACTTGGGCAAGCCAGATAATTCTGAAGAAACATTGAGTGATGAGGAATTGAACATCATATGCAACAACTGTGACCTGGAAGAAGTGGCTCAGATTGAGATGGACGAGAACCTAGTATGTGAAATTGAGCAGAATCAAGAGAGTTTGGAGGTAAGCTCAAAAGAAAGTGCTTGTTTTGTGCCAGATTCCATGTCCGACGTCGAATACCCCTAGGTAATAGATTTAAATTATGTGGAAATTTCGTATCCATTTAAACTACCTACTAATGCAATGAGACAACATTTGCGTCCATTATATATTACTGCATATTTCGATGGAGTCCTACTTAACAGAATCCTGGTAGATAATGGGGCTGCAGTGAATATTTTGCCCTTCCAAACCTTGAAAAAGTTCGGAAAAGGAAAAGCAAAATTGATTCCAACCAGCACATCCATTGCAGGATTTACTGGGGAAAGTCAACATGCCAGGGGAATCATCTCCATTAGATTGGCAGTAGGAGGAATAGAAACTGATACTGCTTTCTTTGTAGTTGACACGTATGCTAAATATAATGCTTTATTAGGAAGAGATTGGATTTATGTTAATGGATGTATCCCTTCCTCTGTGCATCAGGAATTAATGATTGTTAAATATGATAAGGGCAAAGAAGTGGGTGTTGAAGGAGTTAAAGCTGATCCACATCCATTTAGTGCCACTGCGAATTTTGCTGAAGCAGAAATGTACAAATCAGATGTAGTTCCTTTGAGTGAATTACTTCACGCAGCCACTTACCCAACAACGAGATGGAACTGGGAGAATTGGCGGAGCTGAAATCGAAGCTGAAACAAACTGTTGATTATGAATCAGACACCCTAAAAGATGACGCTGCTTGGATGTAAATCCAAGGAAGAGGCAGAGGAAGAGGCCAACTCATTGGCTTTGGTGAGGTATGTTGTTTTGGGAATCGAACAGAAGATTCAAGAAGACAACATATGGGAAGAAGTTATGCAGGATAATAAGCCTCATAAGGAGGAAATTCACATTACTTCTCCAGAACAGGTTGAAGCTCAAGACCTTTTGGAGGAAGTAAGATTGGGGGATGAACAAAACCCCAATCCAGTGTTCATTAATAAACAGCTTGAACCAGGGATGAAAGCTGGATTAATAGCACTATTGAAAGCAAATAAGGATTGCTTTGCATGGAGTTACAAGGAACTACCTGGATTGGATAGGGAACTGGTGGAGCATAGGTTACCTATCAAGCCACAATTCAAACCTGTGAAACAACCAACCAGGAAGATTAGTCCAGAAACTATTGCAGATGTCAAAAAGGAGATGCAGAGGCTTCTAGACACAGGTTTCATTAGAACAGCCAGGTATGTCGAATGGCTATCTAATGTGGTTCCAGTCCCTAAAAAGAATGGAACTATCAGGATCTGTGTTGACTTTCGAAACCTAAATACTGCAACCCCTAAAGATGAATACCCGATGCCTAATGTGGATACACTTGTGGACAGTTCAGCTGGGCACAAGGTATTGTCTATTTTAAATGGGCATTCAGGGTATAATGAAATTTGCATAGCAAAGGAAGATGTGCATAAAACAGCATTTGCTTGTCCTGGTAATATTGGTATTTTGAATGGGTCAAAATGCCATTTGGGTTAAAAAATGCTGGAGCCACTTATCAGAGGGCTATGAATGCCATTTTTCTTAATTTGGTTGGAAGTTTTCTTGAGTGTTACATAGATGATATCATTGTGAAGTCAAATTCTGATGAGAATCATTTGCAACACTTAGAGAAGGCATTTCAACAAATGAAATATTATCAGCTGAAATTGAATCCAGAAAAGTGTGCTTTTGGAGTGTCAGCTGGAAAATTTCTAGGGTATTTAGTCCACAACAAAGGAATACAAGTTGACAAGAACAAAGCAAAGGCTATTATTGAAGCCAAGCCGCCTTCTACAAAGAAGGAGTTGCAAAGGTTTCTTGGTCAATTAAATTTCCTTCGAAGGTTTATATCTAATACTGCTGGAAAAACTAAAATTTTCTCTTCTTTGTTAAAACTGAAGGAAGGGGAAGAATTCAAGTGGTCCAGAGAGCATGATGAGGCCTCCGAAGCCATCAAGAGGTATCTAGTCAACCCTCCTGTTTTGGCGCCTCCTATCAAAGGAAAGCCAGTAAAGTTGTACCTAGCTGCAACACACGACTCAATAGGAGTACTGTTGGCTCAAGACAATGAGGATGGCAAGGAAATAGCAGTTTATTATCTTAGTAGGTTTTTAAACTCCTGTGAATGCAAGTATGTTGCAGTAGAGAAATTATGTTTAGCTTTATTTTATGCTTCCAAGAAACTCAGGCATTATATGTTGCCTAGAGTAACTTATGTTATTTCTCAAACTGATGTAATTAAGCACATGCTTTCGAAGCCAGTGCTTAGTGGGAAGATTGGGAAATGGATAGTATCTTTAATTGAGTTTTGTCTTGAATATGTACCTCAAAAATCAGTAAAAGGCCAGGCATTGGCCAACTTTTTAGATGATCATCCAAATGAGCTTGAGGCACCAAGAGCATTGGAAGCCACTGTGGTTGAAATTGAACCATGGAAATTATGGTTCAATGGGTCAAGAACTGCTCAAATGGCTGGAGTAGGCATAATTATGCAATCCCCCCAAGGATTGAAAACCAAATATGGTTTTCGACTGAATGAGGGGCAATGTTCTAATAATCAGGCAGAATATGAAGCATTGATCATAGGATTAGAAATTTTACTTAACTTGAGAGTTAGTGTTGCTGAAGTCTTTGGAGATTCTCAGTTAGTGATAAATCAGCTGAATGGATAATTTAAATGCACTAGTCCAGCATTGATAAATTATTATCAACATGCTAAGAAGCTGATAGATCAATTCTTTATGCTTACTTTCACTTATATACCTAGATTCTTCAATGAAGAAGCTGATGAAATAGCTCAAAGGGCATTCGGTTTCCGAGTTTTGTTAGAAAATGAAAAGGAGTTTTGTCAATTAACTTTGAGAAAATCCCTGCCCATGTTGCAAAACAGAATAACTGGCTTCGAAGTATTGGAAATTAATGTTCCTACTAGTCAAAATGTTGATTGGAGGTAAGCATTGATTAAATATTTAACCAAGCCAGACAGTGTTGCAGACAAGCCAACCAGATTGAAAGCAATAAACTATATAATGTACAACAATGAGCTATTTAAGAGAGGAATTGATGGCCTTCTTTTGAAATGCTTAAGCAAGGTGGATGCATTTAAAGTAATGGCTGAAGTACATGAAGGAATCTGTGGAGTACATCAAGCTGGCATAAAAATGACATGGTTAATAAGGAGGTATGGGTATTATTGGCCTACCATCCTCAAAGATTGTATAGATTATGCAAAAGGGTGTCAAACCTGTCAAAAAACAGGTCCACTCAAGCATTTGCCAGTCACAGATTTGCAATATGTAATAAAACCATGGCCTTTTAGGGGATGGGCTATGGATATGATTGGAATGATTTATCCTCCTTCATTGGAGAAGCATAAATTTATCCTAGTAGCCACTGATTATTTCACGAAATGGGTGGAAGCCCAAGTATATCAGGAGGTCAAACAAACCCATGTCATTGATTTCATAAAAGGGATCATATACCGGTTTGGAAGCCCTCAAACGATAACAGTGGATAATGGTTCCATATTTGAGGGCAAATTGGTAAACAATTTTGCTAATAACCATGGAATTTCATTAATATATACCAGCACTTATTATGCTCAGTCAAATGGTCAAGCAGAATCAACCAATAAGATTATCAAGAAGGGTATCCAAAGAATGGTGGATTAGAACCCAGAGGTTTGGCATGAGCTGTTACTGGACACTTTGTGGGCATATAGAAATACAAAAAGGACTAGCACAGGCACTACTCCATTTGCATTAACTTATGGACATGATGTTGTGTTGCCTATGGAGATTACTGTAAGATCCCAAAGGGTAGCATTTCAAAATAATTTAGATACAGGGTCTTATCATCAAGCCATGCACATGGAATTAGAAGATATTGATGAAGCCAGAATAAAAGCTTTAAATCAAATCATGTTGCAAAAGGCAAGGGTTGCAAGGAGTTATAATAAGAGAGTTGTCCTTCGAAACTTTGATGAAGGAGACCTTGTGTGGAAGGTTATCCTTCCTATCAGGGATAGGAGAGTTAGAACAGATGGATTAGGGAAATGGGCACCAATGTGGAATGGGCCTTTTCAAATCCATAGAGTGTTAAAAGGAGGAGCGTATCATTTGAGAAATTTGGATGGTTATGTTCATCGAAGGAAAATAAATGGAAGACATCTCAAAGCTTATATTCCTTCTATATGGGAATCCTTTCATAAAAGGTAGCTAATGGAGAATGAGTTTTTCATTTATTTGAATGTATTGATGGTTTGATGGGAAGTTGGTTATTTTGGACTAGGTCCGAGACAAAACCTGAACTTGAGTTATTGGTTGCATAGTGGTATGATTTTGATTGGTTCGACGTTCAGAAGTTTTCTTTGGTATTCTTTATATGATCATACTCAACCAAGTTACCATGTTAGCGTTCGAAGCCATAAAAGAGTCAAGAATTGCCAACCAAAGTTCCCATTATATTTATAATAAAAAAAGAGAAAACATAAGAAAACCCAAATGGGTTTGAAATAGATCCAAGTGGATCTGAACAAAAAAAAAAAGAGCTTTCTAAAACCACAAAAATGAACACTCTGGCTCAGAAGCAAAAGTGAAGATCATTGCTGATCCTCACAGTCCCAAAGGAGAATCTTTACGAAGATCCTCCCTCCGGGGGACTTTTTGCTTCGTGAGCCGAGAGGACGGTTGAGAGATCATCCCAGGTCCTAGCCAAGCAGAGACGTGAAGCTGTCTCCACGCACACCAACTGGCTTCGAAGCTGGTCAATTTCGCTTCGAAGGGCTTGGAGCTCCGTTTGACTCTCCCTCTTGAGCTCTGCAATCATACTGGCTAGTTTAGCCAACTCGCTTGCAAGGTTGACGGAAGGAATGGGTAGATCAACAGCCATGGCTGGTTATTGGGAGTGAGAGAGAGAGAGAGAGAGTCAGAGAGAGGATACAACGTCCTATTAACATATGGGTTTATTTATACTCAAAGAATCCACTTCAGTGATTATAAGTATTGATGAGTGGAAATACGTAAGGTTCAGAAGACGAAGGGTCCAAGAGCGTTGGACGCCATGCGTTCTGTTAATTAATGGTTTGCAACTCACAAGGAGACGGCTGAGAAGCCACTGGAAATAAATGAGTTGGATGAATTAATTTAGACCGCATTTGGTTGGTCTTCGAAATGTCAACGTGCTTCAGAACGTTGTTAACGTTGTCTGTTATTTATTCGAGGATTTCGAAGGAGAAATAACGTTGTCTGTTATTTATTCGAGGACTTCGAAGGAGAAGCCCAATGAGAATAAAATAATGAAAAGAATACTTGTATAAGAAAATTTTCATTTTCTATATTCTTTGGTTTTCTTTATGCTCATTACATCCACGTTGATATTTAGCGTCAAAAGAACAAAGTTAGAACAATAAGGAAGTGCTAAATCACCAGTTCATTGGTCAAAACCACTACAAATATTGGAAATACGAATGAAAATTTTATTCATCATATTTACACAGAAGGTTACAAATAAGGTAACAGTAAGAAACCTATCAAGGTTTCATCACATTTACACAGAGGGTTACAAGTAAGGTAACATTGGTAAACCTATCTAAGGCCTAATAGTATCACAGGAGAGGATCTCTAGGGATCAACCAACTGAGATACAAAGACTTGAACCAAGCTTCATTGGGACTTGGTTCAAGCTCCCTACAAGCTTTATTGGTAGGGAGATAGAGCTCTAAAGCTCCATTGGTAGGTAGATAGGCTTCGAAGACCACTCTTGTTTGATTCTTTGGTCTTCGAAGTAACAGCCCAGTACAGACACATCATGAGCGCTGATGTGTCTAGACCTAGGGGCTTTAGGGTTTAAGGGAAATATCATAAGGGCTGATGTGACTATGTTTCGAAGTTTTCCTTCGAAAACATTAGAGGAGATTTCATGATGGTTATTTCTTGAAGCCCTAACTGGAAAAGGTGGTTTGGATGTTACTGAAGGAAAGGAAAGCTAAGGAAGAAGATGTTTGTGAGTTTTCTTTTTCCTAGAGACCTCTATTTATATTAGTAAGCTTGGGAGTAGTCATTTATGACTCTTTAAGATACGGTAGGTGAGGAGTTAACACAGTAGACTGTTTGAGCAGAGGAAAGTAGGAAACAGCATTTGGATTTAATTATGGGTGTACTTACCCAAGAGAATTGAATAATTAATGAAAGAATAAAGTACAAGCTGTGTAAAATTACAAAAAAGGACTTATTACATCACAAATATTGGTTAGTAGTCCTCGAAGAGAACTAGAGTTAGCGTCCAAAAGCGAAGTATGAGATGCTCTTCTTATCTGTTCCTTTCGAAGGGAAGGGATAAGCTGTGGAAGCATGAACTCATCCTTTAGTGCCTCGTCTTCAAGCTCTGGAAAACCAGTTGAAACTTCAGCTATCTCCTCCCTGACCTTCTTCATTTCTTCTTGTAACTGCTGCATTTTCTTGTCTTATCTCTTCGAGCTTGATAAAGAGATAGACAAGAGGCGGTCTCGAGTGCTTTGGCCTCCTCAATGGTTGTGCCGATGCTCTCGGACAAGAAGTGGTTATGGGCAATCAATTCACTGAATTGCTTAAGGTGCTCTTGGAGAGTTGAATTGATTGAGGAAGGAAGTCCTTGAGAGAGAGACAGGGCCTGATAGCATACCTCGAAGTGATAGGTTAAACTATGTTCAATCAAAGTAGGAAACCCTAAATGGTTTAAAGTCCTTAGAAGGCTTTTTAGTATCAGAATTTCTTCCTTTGAAAGAACATGTTTAATTCTAAAGGAAGGCAAGTCACAAGGTATGGAGGGGCTCAGAAGTTGTTGAAGGCTTTCTAGGGGGTTCAAGGAGATAAGAGGAGTGGGATCAGCAATTTGGTTGTAGAATTTCTCCAGTTGACTTTTGAAAAAAGATATGTCAAAAGCCACTAGAGGCAAGTCAATTGAAGAAGAAGAAGAGGATGAAGGCTCGTTTTCAGAAATAGGGACCATTCCTGTCACCTATATAGAGATCATAATTTGAGGTTAAGTAGAGTAAGAAACAGGAAATGAAAAGTATGTTTGGATGGCAAGAATACCTGATCTGAAGAGGAGGGAGTCAAGTTTGAATCTTGTTCCCCAGCACTTATGAGAAAATGGCTCTTCGAAGCCAGAGTGGAGTCTATCAGTAGAGGCCCTTTCCCTAAAACTGGTAAGGGAATGGAGGGGGAGAGTCTGTCTTGAAAATTGGAAGTGGCTCCACAGTCTTCGAAGGAGCCAAATTTGCCATGACCTGTGCAAAGGTCGGCTCAGTAAGGAGTGACAGCAGAGTTTGCATGTCAACATCCTTTCCAGCAATGTCTTTCTTTACAGAAAGAGATTGAATAGGAGATGCCTGTAAGAACAAAAGGCAAGTTAGAGTGAGTTCTTTCACAGTTCGAAGAGATGAGTATTCAGAGGGTACCTTGTATGGGGCATCTTCTGACTTTTGTTGAGAAGGCTCTACCACTTCTTGTTGAAGGCAAGGAATAAGAGTCAGGTCCAGTGCCTCAACAGGAGATGCCATTTGAGCCTACAAAGAGATCAACAATGAGTCACAAGCATAAGAGACATATAGATATGTGTGCATAACCAGAGTATACATTGGCTTACCTCATCTGGGAAAGAAGGCTCCTTTGGGGTTTGAGACCTTTTGGGGTGGCTTCTTTTTCTTTCATAGGAAAGGGTCTCCTTTGCTGTTCTTGTTGCACCTGGTTCGAACTCATGAATCAGAATTGTAACTAAGTTCTTTAAAAGGTACTTATCATGAATGAAGAAGGAATTTACCCCTAGAGATCAGGATCTCTGTGTCAGTCTCTGTTTCTTCATCACTGGAAGAAACTTGAGGACCACACCTTTTGGAGGTTCTGGTTCTCTTCGAAGCTGAAAGGAAGGGGATGAGGAAGTGACTTAAATAAATAGTGTTAAAGATAAAAGTAATAAGAAGGAAAGAAACAAACCTTGAGGTTCAGCTGAGGGCTCGAGATAGTGCTTGGTTGGAATCACTTCTTTGGGCTGAGAAGCAATTTTTCTCCTCTTCGAATCACCTTCTGAGGAAGAGGTAGCACCTGCAGTGTTGAATGCAATTAGATTTGATTTCAAAAAAGGGAAGTTACGTTCAAAGACAAGTACCTCTTTTTTGTGCAACCCTCAGGGATTGCCTTCTTGGTGGAGGAGGAGGGATGATCATTGCAATGGGAGAGGCTTCGACTGGGGTCAATTCTTGTTCAACTTCACCTCCAGCAATGTCTTCGATCCCTCCAGCCAGTCCAAACTCGTTGTCTGAGGAAAAGGAGGAAGAGTCATTCTGTCCCCTATGACCAAACTTAGACTTCTCAAACCCAATATGGTCCAGAAACCTTTTATAGGGGGGACACCCTAGGAGGAAGGAGCAATTGGAGTGCCACCAATTGTCAAATGCAGGGGTTGTGCGCACTTCAGGTTCCCTGAACTCCTGGATAACAGTCCTCCGTAATGCATGTCTGGCTTGGGTGAACCATGTTTGGAAATGCTCGATTGAAATGCAGGATCGTTCAGACATACAAACATTAGCAGAGCCACAATATGGGGTGGGTATGCCTTGAACGAAATCGAGTTGCCTAGCAAATTATGCAGGGCAGTATACCTCTGCATGTGCTAGGGATTTGGAAGGGTTCGACGAGGATATGAAGATCTCTCTGCCCGTGAGAATGTTGCTCCATGCTTGGAGGGCTCGAGAGGACTTTCCTTGTCTATCTGCTAGAATCTCAAAAAGCCATGCTGGCCCAACAGGAGTTGGGAATGGATTGGGCCATTCCCTATCTGAGGCAAGTCCAGCAAAGAAGCACATGTAGTACACCAAGGTCTAGGTTGCACCATCCACTGGGTGAATATAGTTGTCACCATGGACATTGGGCGTCTCGGTGGTGCCAGCAGGTGACGTGGGTGCTTTGAAGGGACCCAGCTCAGGGAAGTATGCATGGAGCCACAGTTGAATAAACCATTGGGGCCCTCCCTGAGAGTGGTTCAAACCCTTCTGGTAGAAGTCAGAACCAACTTTGTATACATGGCTGAGGAAGTAGGAGGCAAAGTCGAATTCTTCACCTCTGGAAAGTGCCAGTGCCAACGGTATGAATTCACTCATCACCCTTTTTCCACAATGGCAGAGGATATGCTTGCAAAGGGTGTAGAGGATGTACGCAAAGAATTCAGTTTCAGACACCTCCCCTGTTAGTTTTCTTTCCCTGTTGTAAAAATGGGAAAAGGCTCCATTTGTGGCGGTCAAACGGGCGAAGCCCTCGGGAGGAGTGTATTCTTTGGTAGGGTCGAATTGAGAGCCATATGGAATGAGCCCCAGCATTTGAGTGACATCTAGAACTGTGGGTGCCATCATGCCACAGTTAAACCTGAAGAAATTGAAGGATGGGTCTCAAAAGGCCAAGGCGGCCTGAATCAAAGAAGGATTTTGTGGGACCCCCCTTCGAAGGAGGGTAATAATATTTTTCAAACCCACCTTCTCTAAATCACTCGATTTCGCAGCCAACATGTGAGTGGTCCATATTTTCCAATCCTTATCCAATGTGGGCCAACAGGGGAAGGATTTCCTCGTAAAATTTTGCCAGTCGAGGCCTGAACAGGCTCGAATATCGGCATTTCCCAATCGAGGGTAATAAAGGGAGAGGGAGGCAGGAATTTCCCTATGAGTTGAGGACCCAAAATGAAAGTACCTTCTTCGTTAGGGTTTGGGATAAAGACTCTGGTGTCAAGGTAGGACTCTTCAGTCGATCCTTGGGCTTTTCCTGACACGAACCGCCTCAATGCCAGAGAAGGAGTAAGGTGTTCTGTGGCTGGGTTGCTAGAGGAAGCCATTGATTCAAGTTGTAGTTTAGCGTTATCAGAGAAGGAGAGAAGGAAGGGTTCGGTTCTTGAGAGAGTTTGAGAAGACTTGAATGCGTAGAGCGTAAGGGGTGATTTTGAATTATTTCCGCTTTTATACTTCTGCAGGTGGGCCAGGCCTATAGTGGGCCCACATTTTTGGGGTCCGCTGGTGTTTCTTTATTAACTTGAGAGGGAATTGAATTGGGGTTGTTGGAATTGTTATTATTTTAACAATAATCCCAAATCCAATATATTGTTAAAGGAGGAAATTTCATTAAAACAAAACTATTGGATAACAGAAATGGAATTTGCGTATTTACAAAAAAAAAAAAAAAAACAAGGAAAATTCTAGTTCCTAAAAAAAAAAAAAGAGTACAAATTAGGCCTTCGAAGGGCCTGAGTGCTGAGGAGTTGCTTTCTTGTTCTCAAAGTAATGAGGAAAGGACCAAGTAACAAGGCTGTGAACTTGTTCCAGGCAAATTGGAGGAATTTCAGCTCCATTTTCCTCATGTCTTCTTTGGCGTCAGACTCCAATTTTTTCTTCAACAGAGGCCTAAAGCGAAGCACCAAAGCTTTGGCCTTCCTTCGAAGTTGAGCCTCCTTTGTTGGACGCTTCACTTGTTGCCTTTTGAAGCGCCTTCGAAGCTTCTTGTTTGCATGGCCAGGTACTACTTCGAAGGACTCAGTGGTGAAGCTTTGGATTTGATCATGCAGCTTCTCAATCCTTTCTTTGACAATAGCATAGTCTTGAAGGGCTTGATCGAAGCAATACGCAGCAGTATTGGCTTCGAGCCATGACTTGATCACTGGTAAGAAATCCAAGAAGCAGTGAATTTGATAGGAAACTGCGGAAGGAATGGAACATAGCACCAGTGTTTCGCAAGCCCATTTAAAATTAGTTAGTGGGATTTGTTCTTCCCGGATGTGAATATCCAGGAAGGAGAAAGCTGCAAGAAGCTGCAGAGCTTTGCTCTTGTCAGCAGGGTAGATGGAACAACCATATTGCCATTGGAAGTGAGGGATGTTGATGGCAAGGTTATTCACCTCATTAAACCAGTTAGGCTCTTCAGGAAGGGGAACCAGCTTATTGGTCTCTTCGAAGTCTGCTGGGAAATGTGGGGTTTGCACCTCTGTGAGCCAGAGGAATTTTTGGGCTTGGGCCATACGTTTAAAGTCGCAGTAAGGGGCAGGCCCAAGATAATTTTCCTCCTATTTTAGGAAAGGAGAAAATTTGAGAGAGGAATAGATGGATTCAAGCATGCCCATGTGAACGGTGTCGTTACCGCTCAAAGGCAAGAATTGGCTTGCAAACAGGATTCGAAAGTGATGGAATTTATTGGGTGTGAGGTCAGGTTGGTCGAACTTGACCAGGATGGTACCAGTGTTGGTATTAGCGGAGTTTTCCTCCCATGAGCGCCAGTTGGACCCATCAAATGAATTCGAACGGGTCAAAGAGGAATCCCAACCCGTGGGAGATGGGTTAGGGGTATAGAATGTTCGATCAGAAAGAATTTTGCCTGCCAACATTCGAGGAGAATTTGGAGGAGACATTTGAGGAAAGTGAGATTGATGATCAAGGTTATCTAGGATAAGATTGATTTCTGGAAGAGAGTCTATAAACTTAAGACTTCTTAGCAGAGAAAACTCGAATTCGAAAGGGTTTATGAGGGTTAATGTGATTCGTTAAACCCTATCATTAACTGCCATTTATAGGAAAATAATTGTAGCTATCTTTGGGAAACTCAATAGACGTGCATGGGAATGAAATCCTATCATGCTTCGTGCGTCCGAATTTGAAGGGACATGGGCAGAGAACGTGTGCCATTAACATTTATTTAGCATAAATAAAATGTTAATGCGGGGGGTGTGTTTACATCCTAAAAAGTGCCACCCAATGAGAAAATTATACGTGGCACCGAATGATGTGGTGGCCATACGAAACATGTCCCAATTGAGTACCAATTACAGAGGATTACGGGAATTAAGGAGGACGCTGTTTTAATGGTAAACGGTGTCGTTTTGGTTTGAACCGATGTCGTTTGGGTGACAATTAAGTGATGGTTTGGAAAGTGATTGGATTCAGCCGTTGATTTAAGCATTATGATCATCGAACGGTATCCTCACTGCCTTGGTTTATAACTGAAATTAGATGCAATTGCAGGGAATCATTTGAGAAGCCAGACGTGTTGCATTAATTCGTTTATGCCATGGCTGCATTCTTTGATGTTGTTCTGTCCAGTTTTGCTTCTGTTTCTGCTGCTGCAAAAGCTCTCTGTTCTGTCCAGTTTGCTGCTGCTACTGTTTCTGTTTTCTTTTTTCTTTTTTGGGGTGTTGAGCTCCAAGTATGCTATCTCATGTAATAGGTGGTTACTGCAGTATTTTCTTCACTTTGGCTGCCTTTAGTCTTATGTAGATATGCAAAATGTCTCTGGTACTGTTTCGTGGAAGTTGGAATTATTTTCTTGGCCTAACCATTTGGGGCTGTCATTGGGATCTCCCTTCTCAGAGGGGGACGTCCTATGTATAGTTCATTTTCCATTCCCTCTGTCCTATCTAGATTTCCTTGGTTCTGTGGTATCCATTTGCTACTATGCCACCGCTGCCGTTGCTGAACTGTGGTGCAACTGATCCTACTGCTGTTTTGTTGATGATGCTGCTGTTACCCGTGGGCAATACTAAGTATGCTAGTTGGTTGTGACGCAAATGGTTGTGACACAAATGGTGAAGTGACTACAAGTTCTAGCTGTCACATTTTGTGGTTAACTGTTACTGCTACAACTACTGTTGTTACTCCTGTTTGTTACTGTTGCTGCTGTTGCTATGTTATGTAGCTGCTGCTGTTTGCTTTTTATGATAAGAATGCTATTCTCAAAACATTATGGTGTATCCTAAAGCTGCAAATGCTTTGTCCTATAGTGGTTGTACCTACCTAAGGGGGGTTGTCCCTTGGGATGATTAAGCCTGACTAGGGGGCTTGTCCCTAGATTACTCTTCGTTCCCTACTTTACTCTTCGGCCTGTAGATGCACCTGGGGTGGGCTGATCTTCAGGAGCCTAATTTGTTTGGTTCATCATGTGGATGAGTTTACAGATACCCAAATCTGGATACGGTCATGTAGATCTAAAGACTGCTGGATACAAAAGATTTGGCTAAATTTTGGAGCTCCAAGTGTTGGGGCTGTTCTTTTGTTACTACTATATACTATTACAGCTTGAGTGTGGCACAGCAGGTCGCGTTATATAGCAGAATACAAGGCTGCTGTACATTGGACCTTTGGCCTTCCAAGTTCACTCTATCTTATTTTGTTATCGTCATTATGGCATTGTTTTCCTTCCCTCTTATTAGATGGATTGGAAACATCGCATATCATTTAGCCCATGTAGCCATTTGGCGTAAACAATTTTATGTACTCTTGTTTTGTTTTCTTTTTTCTTTTTCCTCCTGGAGTATGCCCCTTGTAGGCTGTATATTCGGTTAGCCTCTTTTTCTATTTCAAGCTATGTTACCCAAAAAAAAAACTCTGAATTTCAATAAATGGAAATTTATTTTTCTTATTCAAGTTATTAATTTTTTATTTGCTTAAATTGCATTAATTCCTGTAAATTGTTATAATTGCACTTTGGCCCTTCAAGTTTCATTTCCTGCACTTTAGTCCTATTTAGCAAGCCTAGTTAGCATCTAACCATCCGGTTGGAGTAACTAAACTAGGAAACCTTCTAGTCACCGTAAATTGACCATTTTGCCCCTCACTGGAACTTTTGAACCTTTTGAACCCTAGACTTAGAATTTTAATATTCTTTTTCTTTTAATCAAATTGGTTATATTCTTTGTCCATTGGACAATAATGGTTAGGGAAACTATTACCCATTGGATAATAGAATCCCATTTGTTTATATTAAAAGTATACTTACTTTAAGTACTTTTCATTATTTTAATATTTAAAGTGTCCTAATAGCTATTATCCATTGGATAATAGAAGTTAGGAGAATTTTTACCCATTGTGTAACGCCCCTAATTTTAGGTACGTTAAATAAGGAATTTTATTACA
>BPLS01030094.1:0-33957 GCA_019656275.1 Rhododendron kiyosumense | reverse complement strand
TACTCCCATGGCCATGGTTGTCTGTTTATGCAAATCTGCTGCTGTAGCTCCATCCCAGCAGCAAGGGTTGTCTGTTTATGCACATCATACGGCAAAGGTAGTGGCAAATGGTAACGTGCTGGTCATGCTATTGTGGGCTGTTGCCCTAGTTGAGGAGCCAAAAGCAAGAAGCCATTGCAACCAACTTGATGTCATTCCACCATGGCTCTCATCAACCAAGCTGTTGATACTGCAAATATTAGTTCCCTGTTGCTGAAGATATCAAGGAATTCGATGTAAATGCTGCTTTGTCAAGTCCGAAAACCGAAGTAGGGCTGTTTGTGTTCAGTTATCTATTTTGCCAATATACCGTTTTAGCGTTGTTTTCCTGCCCTCTTGTTAGATGGTTTGGAAACAGCGCAATTCATATACCCATGTAGCCTTTTGGCGTAAAAAATTTTCTTTACTCTTTCCTTTTTTCTCTTTTCTTTTCCTCCTGGGGTATGCCCCTTGTAGGCTGTATATTCAATTATTCTCCTTTTTATTTCAAGCTATTTTACCCAAAAAAAAAAAAATAGACTTTTTAATTACTTTAAAGTACTTTTTGATTATTTTAGTATATAATCTCCCTAGCAACTATTATCCATTGGATAATAAAAGTTAGGGTGGTTATTATCCATTGGGTAAAAGGTTAGTCTTTCACCAAAGTACATGGGTTGATTAATTTAATCCTTTTCTTATTCCCATGTGTCAAGGTACATATTATTTTAATATAAAAGTTTCCTAATAACTATTGTCCATTGGACAATAAAAGTTAGGGGATTTATTATCTATTGGATAAAAGGTTGGTCTTTCCACCAAGTACAAAGGGATTGATAAACGAGTCTTTTCTTAAAATTCCCATGTGATGAAGTACCTTTATTTTATTTGTTTTCTTGCACCTTTAGTGTATATATATTGTGTAGTAGTGTACTTAAGGGAGAGAGAGAGAGAGGAAGGAAGGAAGAAGGAGAGTTGGTTGTACTTCCATGATCTTCCATTACTCTTTCAAATCTTTGGCCTTGTACTCTTCCTAGCCAAAGACTAACCTCCATTGTACCATTAACAATTGTTTAACACAATATCTTGTACAACTAATCTTCTTGCCCACCAAGTCTTCCAAGGATCACAATCTAGCCATGCAAACCTAGGTTTAGGCCTTGATCTTTCTAGGATTCTTTGACGAGTGTCAAAGTGAGACTTAGAGAGAGAGAGAAGGGGAGCCGGCCTTGAGAGGAGGAGAGAGAGCCAAGCTTTGCCTATAAATAGAATGCCATTTCAAGCATTTGAACTCACACCTTCACTCCTTCGCTCTTCCTTCTCTCTAGAAATCTCGGATTCCAGTTCCAGGCAGCCTACTGCCCCTTCGGAAATCCCCAATTTTCTCCTATTTAGAGTAGTTTTTAGAATTAACTTCCTTTGGGAAAGTTGTAGAGAACTTCGAAACCTTCAAGTTAGACCCAAGAACCACCCCAATCGGTTAAGAAATGACAAAGATATTGTCATCCAAAGTTCAGTGAAATTCTCGGATTTCCATTTCCAGACAGCTTACTGTCACTTCCTTTATCCCCATTTTTCTCCTACCTAAATTCATTTCTAGGATCAACTTCCTTCACGAAAGTTGTAGAGAATTTCAAGAGCTTCGATTTCAACCCAAGAACAACTCTATTCGGCCAAAGATTGACCGAGTTACTGCCATCCAAAGTTCGGTCCAGATTTGAAAGTTTCACTGCCCGTAGAATTTTTCAACTAGCTTATTCGGCCCCGACTAGTTTCGGATCAAGGTAGGATACCCTTACTCCCATCCCTATGTATATCTTGAATTACTTTTCTTCTCAAGTATTTGTATTTAAGATGAATATGAGCCTGCATATATGAATTGCTTGTATTGCTTGTGGTATAGAATAGAGTTGGACGATCTTGTTGAATGATTGTTGTTTATGTATGTGATATGTCCTACCACGGAGTCTTTGCATATAAACGAGACACGAGAATCGAGAAAGTAGAAACATAACACCTAGGGTGTGGATAATGATGAGATGTGTTTTGAAACCGCGATGTGGCCGGACTTGGTAGCCCATCGTGTGAATTGTGAAAACCGCAACGTGGTCGGACTTAGTAGCCTGTTGTGTGAATGAAAACTCGTAATGTGGCCGGACTTGGTAGCCCGTTGTGTGAATGAAAACTCGTAATGTGGCCGGACTTGGTAGCCCATTGTGTGGGTTGTGAAAACCACAATGTGGCCGGACTTGGTAGCCCTTTGTGAATATTGCCAATAAGGCCGGACGTGGTAGCCTTATTGGTAATATGGCTTGGTTTTCCGTGGAGAGGAGCCAATGCAAGTTTTGTGTGCCAATGGGAACCCGGTGCGGCAGAACCATTGTGAGGATAATCGGGAACCCGGAACGGCGGAACCGAGGTTGGGTGTGTATGGCTTGGTTATCCGCGGTACGGAGCCAATGCAAATGATTTTGAAAGAGGTTGATTTGTATATGGAAATGGAGACACGGTCTACGATGAGTTGCGTAGGAGAAACTTGAAGAATCTTGGACACCAACGATACTTAGATTGTGGATGTGGGTGTGTCATTGTTATTGATTGTTTTGTTTTAAGTTATGGGTTAGCGGGTATGGGATTGTTCTGCTGAGCTTTCGTAGCTCATGGTGTTACCTTGGTGACCCTAACATATTATATCGGTGGCGACGCTGGTATAATGTGTCAGATTTTGTAGATGAACAGGGTAAGCAGTTCACCGTGGAAGTTTTGGAGCTGGCAAGAATGGAGGAGCAGGTGGAACTGTAGTTAGGCACCCTAGTTTCCCTCCCTTTTGTAATGAAAGTACTCTTGTGAGAGTTATGCTGTAATAAAGAGCTAGACTCTTTTCTTTAAATTTCAATAAAATTGTCTATTTAACAAACCTAAAATTCGGGGCGTTACAACTACGAATTTCAGTATCAATACAACAGAGGCTAAAAATGCTCCAAAGAGTATTGAATCGATACTGATACAACAATAGCTAAAAACGTTCTAGAGATTCCTATATCGATACTGATTTGATTAGTATCGATACAGATGGGTGTTCGAGCAGATTTTCTACAGATTTTAAGGAATCCAACAACAACAACAACAACAACAACAACCATAGACACGATTTCAAGCACGGAGAACACTTCTTATCACATATATTGAGAGGTAGAATCCCTACCTCGAGGCCGAAGAACGAAAGCCACAAAAATATGAGCCCTAGCTTTCTGAAATCGAAACCCAGAGTGATATGACTCCACTGAGCTCCAACCGGCAAAATATGGACCACAATACGCATAGAGGGTGAAGGTTCGAAGGTTGTTTTGAGTTATTTTGGTGAAATTTGGAGAGAGTGCAAGAGAAAGTGAGAGAGCCGAGAGAGGGAGAAAGAGTCGGGAGAGAGAGATGAGGGAAAAATGATTCTCTACTCTCCCACCCTCCTATATGTACCCATAAATATGCTAATTACACTTGCACCCTTCCACAATCAATTCAAACACTTTAGCCCCAAATCACTTAAACACATCACACTTCCTATTTTCCTCATTTATAAACATTAAAGTTAATTAAATTAAATACGGGTCTCTACATTCTACCCTCCTTAAAGAAATTTCGTCCTCAAAATTTTCCAAGCCAAGACTAGCTAACATATACATCATATATGCATGCAACAATCATAGACATTAATATTATGCAATAAGTCTAACATCGTGATACTTAAATCTTAACACTTACATTGGTTCATTCAGGAAATAGATGTGGATACTTCTCTCTAACTTCGTCCTCCCTTTCTCATGTCGACTCTTCTCTACCTTGATTACTCCACAAGACTCGCACTAACGGTATCGTCTTACCCCTTAGTACATGATCGCGTGAATCTAGGATACGTATTGGTTCCTCTCCATATGACACGTCGGCCTCCCACTCAATTTCGGACCATTCTAGCACATGCGACAGATCCGGTTCGTATTTTCTCCACATAGACACGTGGAACACGTCATGTACTCCCAATAGCTTCGGTGGCAAAGCCAAACGATACGCAACCTCCCTAATCTTCTCAATGATGTCAAACGGCCCGATATAACGCGGCAAAAGCTTCCCCTTTTGTCCAAAACGCGATAAACCCCTACGAGGCAATACTTTAAGGAATACGTGATCCCCTTCTTCAAACGACAACGAACGACGACGACGATAGGCATAATTCTTTTGTCTACTTTGGGCAGTCAATAATCTTTGGCGAATCACCTTGACTTGTTCGGTTGTTCTCTCTTGTGCTTTCTTAAGGCGTTGACGAATAGCTTTCATACTCTCGGAAGTTTCCTTGATCATATCCGGCCCTATTAATATAGCCTCCCCTAATTCGGTCCAACACATAGGCGATCGGCACGGTCTCCCATACAAGGCCTCATACGGTACCATCTCAATACTAGATTGATAGCTATTATTGTACGCAAATTCGACTAGCGGCAAGTGATCCTCCCAACTACCCCGAAAATCCAAGACACAAGCTCGAAGCAAATCTTCCAAAATCTGAATCGTTCTCTCGGATTGCCCATCGGTTTGACGATGATACGCGGTACTAAACAAAAGATTGGTGCCCAAAGCGGCTTGCAAACTCTGCAAAAAACGTGCGGTAAATCTAGGATCTCGATCGGACACGATAGATACGGGAATCCCATGAAGTCGAATAATCTCCCGAATATACAAACGGCTAAGCGTATCCACAGAATCGGTAACCTGAATAGGCAAGAAATGAGCGGTTTTGGTTAAGCGATCCACAATTACCCAAATAGTGTCATGACCCCTTGGCGACCTCGGTAAACCTGTAACGAAGTCTATTGTCACGTTCTCCCACTTCCACTGGGCCACTGGCAATGGTTGTAACTCCCCCACAGGTCTTTGATGTTCGGCTTTTACTTGTTGGCACGTAAGACACTTGGATACAAAAATTACAATGTCCCTCTTCATTCTGGACCACCAAAATTGCCTACGTAAGTCATGATACATTTTCATTCCTCCCGGATGAACGGCTAATGGTGAATGGTGAAACTCTCTCAAGATTTCTTCCCGACACGAAACGGGTACGAACAACTTTCCTTGATAGCGTAAGCTTTGATCGGCATGAATCATCCACCCCTCATGAGCGTTTCCACTAAGGAATTTAGTATGAAGGTCCCCCGCTTCTTCGTCATGTTGTTGAGCCTCAATCACTAGCTCGCGTCGATAAGGTTGATTGCACGGTCAAGTTGCATAGCATAATCCCTTCCTAAACTTCCTCGAAATGCGAAGCCCAAAAGCCCAAATCATTCATCATTTTCCACTCGTGGATTGCTAGACTTGCTAAGTGTATTGGTTTTCTACTCAACACATCCGCCACGATGTTCGCTTTCCGCGGGTGGTATTGTAATTCGAAATCGTAATCCTCCAACGGCGTTGTCGAAGGTTAAGTTCTTTTTGAGAAAACAAATATTTCAAGCTTTTGTGGTCAGAAAAGACTTCAAATCTTTCACTGTACAAATAATGGCGCCAACTTTTCAAAGCAAAAATGACGACCGCAAGTTCCAGATCATGTGTAGGGTAATTCCGCTCGTGAGACTGTCGCGATCCATACGCTATTACTCGCCCCGCTTGCATCAACACGCACCCCAATCCTTCCTTGGATGCATCACAATACACGGAGTAGCTGACTCCACGTTCGGGCACAATTAAAACCGGCGCGGTAGTCAACCTTTTCTTCAATTCTTCAAAGGACGCTTCACATGAGTCACTCCAAACGAAACGAGTCCCCTTACGCGTTAATCTAGTCATCGGTGCCGCTAGACGAGAGAAGTCAAGCACGGAACGATGGTAGTACCGGCCAAACCCAAGAAACTACGGATTTCAACACATTTTTCGGTCGCTGCCAATTCATAATTGACTCTATCTTCCCCAGATCGACAGACACGCCACCCTTCGAAACCACGTGACCCAAGAATTTGACTTCGGATAACCAAAACGCACACTTACTAAGTTTGGCATACAATTGGTGCTCTATCAAGAGTTCAAGAACAATTGTAAGATGAGATTGGTATTCTTCCTCCGTAGGCGAGTTAATAAGGATGTCGTCGACGAATACAACCACAAAACGATCAAGGTATGTAACGCCCTGAATTTTGGGTACGTTAAATGACAATTTTTATTGAAACTTCAAAATAGAGTTTAGCTCTTTATTACAACATAACTCCCCCAAGAGTACTTTCATTACATAAGGAAGGGAAAATAGGGTTCCTAGCTACAGCTCCGCCTACTCCTCCCTCCTAGCTAGCTCTTCAGCTTTAGAAGCTTCCAAGGTGTAGAGTTCACCCTGTTCGTCTACGAGGTCTGACACATTATACCAGTGTTGCCACCGATATAATATGTCAGGGACACCAAATGTAACACCATGAGCTACAGGAGCTCAATAGAATAATCCCATACTCGCTAACCCATAACTTACAAACAATAGATCGCATATAACAGACAGTAACAATAACACCTCCACTTCGATATTCAACTAACGTTGGTGTCCATGATTCTCTTTGTTCCTCTTACGCGACTCATCGTAGACCGTGTCAACATTTTCCACTTACAAATCAACCTTTCAAAATCATTTGCATTGGCTCCGTACCGTGGATAACCAAGCTAGTCACCCAACCTCGGTTCCGCCGCTCCGGGTTCCCGAGTATCCGCACAATGGTTCCGCCACTCTGGGTTCCCATTGGCACACAATTGCATTGGCTCCTCTCCGCGGATAACTAAGCCATACCTTACCATGGTTCCACCGCTCCGGGTTCCCATGGGAACGCACACACCCTCACAATGGTTCCGCCACTCCGGATTCCCATTGGAACACACACACACACCTCATGCAATGGGCAAGACCGGCCACATTGCGGTTTCCAAAACGTTTCATCCTTTTCAAACACACCCTAGGTGTCATGTTTCTACCTTTCTCGATTTTTGTGTCTCGTTTTCATACAAGACTCCGCGGTAGGATTTTCTACATAAACAAGCATTTATCAAGAACTCGAAATTTATCTATCAAGATCATCCAACTTCAACTACATAGCATGCTTGAATCACCATGAGCAAACATAATTCATGCATTTCCAACTTTTAAGCAAAAGATAACCTTATCTACTTTTAAAAGTAATGATCAAAGTTGCTACTAAATAACATCCTATTTTTTTAACATATGATTTGAAACGATACTAGAGTTAGAAGGGCAAGATTAAACTACCATTCTTCTTGGCGGTGGTTGGCTACGGTGATTGGTCGTCGGTTTTGAAATCGGCGGCGTAACGGCCTCCGATTTGCTTCGAAAGGAAAAGAGTCGTACTTTCTTTTCCTAGAAACAACTTTACTACCTAAAGTGGACTACTTTAAGAATCTAAGAGTGATATTTAAAAGTGGTTTAGTGGTTTTGCTCAAGAACTCAAGAACAAGAGAAATTCTTGAACTTGAAACAAGAACACAAGTCTTTTCAAAAAAAAAAAAGAAACAAGAACACAAGAGATTTTTAGAGAGAAGGAAGAGCAATTGCTTTGAGGTGTGAGTTCAAGCTTTGGAATGGCCTTTTATTTATAGGCAAGGCCTCCCTCTTCTCCCTCCTTGGCCGGCCCCCTCTCTCTCCTCCTTTCCCCAATTTTTAATTCAAATAAAATCCAATTTTGATGGAAGATCAAGGGCTAAAAGCTAGGTTTGCAAGGCTATGTGTACCAAGGATTTGATCTTTGAACAAACTTGTGGTTGAAATGAGATTGAACAAGATTCTAGTGTTAAACTAATGAATAAATGTACAAAGAGGACAATGAAGTTAAGATTTTGCTTGGAAGAACAACCATCCAAAAATCTTGAAGTACATTGGAAGATCAATGGCCAAGTACTAACCAATCCCTCTCTCTCCCTCTCTCCCTCATTCGGCTCTCTCTCCTCTCTCTTTCTCTCTCTCTCTCTCTCTCTCTTGCAAAGTACTTATATATATATATATATATACACACACACATATTACATGTGCAAGATAACAAATAAAAAAGTTGTACTTTTTGTACCTAAAGATCCACAAGGTCAAGATTTTCCTAATAAACTAAGAATTAGGCACCTGGTACTTAAGGCAATACTTTAACCTTCCATGTACTAAAATAATATAACCATGGTACTAGTATATCTAGGTAGTTCAAAACCCCATTATAAAATAATTAAAGGGTACTTAAGAATCTTAGTACCAACTACTTTCCTAATAAAATAATGTGTACTTTGACACATGGGTTTAAAAGAAAAGATTAGTTTATTAAATCCCATGGTACTTTGAAAGATTAACCCTTTTACCCATTGGGTAATAATTCCCCTAACTTCTATTATCCAATGGATAATAGTTATTAGGTAACTTATATATTAAAATAATCTAGAAAGTACTTTAAAGCATTTTAAAAAGTCTATTTTTTATAAATACAAGTACTTACCCAAGTATACATTTAATATAAAGAATTGGGGTTTCTATTATCCAATGGATAATAGTTTCCCTAACTTTTATCGTCCAATGGATGAAGAATGAAGCCAAAAATAATTAAAGAAAATGAATAATCAATTCTTAGTCTATGGTTAAAAAGGTTCACATGGTTCAAGAGGGGCAAAACGGTCCATCTATGGTTAAGGAAAAGTAACTAGGTGACTTCCTAGTTCGGTTTCTCCAACAAGTCGGTTAGAAGCTAACTAGGCTTGCTAAGTAGGGCTTAATGTCAAGAAATGAAATTTGAAGAGCTAAAGTGTAATTACAACAAACTATAGGAATTAAAAGGAATACAAGTAATAAAATTCAAATATTTAATGAAATTTTTACTGACCAAAATTCAGGGTTGTTACAAGGTACGCGCAAAAGATACGATTCATTAAGTCCATGAAAGTAGCTGGAGCGTTTGTTAAACCGAATGGCATCACAACGAATTCGTAATGACCATAGCTAGTGCGGAAAGCGGTTTTAGAAATATCTTCTCTACGAACCCTTAATTGGTGATAACCGAACCTCAAATCGATTTTGGAAAAGTAGGTCTCACCCCGAAGTTGATTAAACAAATCATCGATTCTGGGCATGGGATACTTGTTCTTAATGGTGACTCGGTTTAGCTTACGATAATTGATACACAAGCAGAGTGAACCATCCTTCTTTTGCGCGAACAGAGCCGGTGCTCCCCACGGTGATGTACTCAGACGAATGAAACCCAATTTCTCCAATTCCTGCAACTGAGTCTTTATTTCTCTCAATTCGACGGGCGCGAAACGAAATGGAGGTATAGAGATAGGAGCGGTACCCGGTAGTAAATCGATAACGAATTCAATCTCTCTTTCAAGAGGTAAACCAGGTAACTCTTCAGGAAAAACATCAGGAAATTCGCGAACTACTAAGGGTAACTCCCCACGTGTCGACAAATCCTCATCTAATGTCAAGTTTGCCAACATAGAATAAACTGACTCCCTTTCACGAGACCCACACAGATATGGTTCTAACGGTTCTCGACGTTCCCCATGGAATTCAAAACAAACATCCTCAGACGGACATATACGAACACGACGCTTGAAAGTATCGATCGTAGCATGAAACGTAGACAACCAATCCATCCCCAAAATGAGGTCAAACCCCGACATATCAAGTACGATAAAGTCGAATACAAAACGACTATCACGAATAATCAACTCGCAATCTAGACAAATACGATCAAGAGGTGCTCTACCCCCTAGAGGTGTCTCAACAAACAAAGGAGGACTAAGACTTTCCATTTCCGATTCCAAGGCACACACAAATGATGCAGCAATGAATGACTACGATGCTCCAGAATCAAAGAGGACTTTAGCGAAGGAGTTGAATAAAAGAAATGTACCCCTCACAACTGATGCCTCTGGAGCTTGTGAAACAGAAGGTGAAGCATTCGAGTTGATGTTGAAAACACGCCCTTGGGTACTCTGACCTTGTACAAATCCTCCCCTCTGACCAGAACTCTGAGTAGGCGCAGAAGAACCCGTTCCTTTATCAACCCCGGAACTCTGAACAGACGTAGTCTGGCGAAAGTGAGGCTGCTGCTGCCTCTAAGTACCCTTAAACTGTCGACCCGCATTATGCCCTGCTCCCGGTTGCTGCACAGAACCCGATTCGCTATGCACTCCCGACCCCTGAAGACAATTCCTTGCGCAATGATTTGTTTTACCACAAACATAACAAGCCTACTCAAGGTGTGGACACCGAGCACGAATGTATCTAGGTTGATTACACTTGTAGCACACATGCGGAGGTTTAGACAAAGCACCTCAAGTCCCCGAAGAAGAAGGCACCCTAAAGTTGGATTGATTGGATGGGCTAAGATGGTTCCCTTTGTCTCTTCCATCCTTGACTCCCAAGGGTACCCGAAGAAGAACTTAAACTTCCCATTGGTTGCCTTGGTTCCCAAGCCTTTGCATTTTGTTGAGCTTCCTTTGGAAATTCGATGCTCCTTGCACACTCCTCAACTTCAGCGAACTTCATCTTACATTGGACCATCACCATTCTTCTCACGGTGTTGTGTAGCCCTTTCTCAAACGTTCGACACTTCCTCTCATTCATTGCCACCAATTCCAGAGCAAAACGAGACAAAGAATGAAACTTCTACACATATTCTGAGATAGTCATATTACCCTGTTCTAGCTTCTCGAATTGATCTCTCATATTCTCACGGGAAGTTTCCGAAAAGTACTGCTCCTCAAAGAGCGCTTCAAATTTGGCCCACGTCAAATTCTCAACGTCCGGTTCGTCTACCTGAGCCGCGGTCGTTGCCGCCCTCCTTGCATCCTTCCTACTTTCTAGGATAGATTCCCACCATTCGCGGGCCTCCCCAACTAATTGGACAGCCACAATACCTACTCTGATGTTGTCTTCGATGATATTAAGAGCTCTAAAAAGCTTATGAATTTGAGCTAACCAGTGGTCAGCTACCAAAGGGTCGCTACTGGTCCCATCAAACGTCAGAGGATTCCTACAGCTAAACTCTCGCATCACTACCATGGCCCGATCCTCGACATTCTCTCTAGGAGCTTGGTTTAATAGATTTGTAGCCGTAAGTGCTGCGATGAGGTCCCTAGCAAATTGAGTCTGATTGGGTGGTATTCCTGCACCCCTACCGGCCCCAGCCCCTGGATGCCCACCTGGGTTCTCCCCATGCTAACTAACCTCATCCTCCAACAGCGCCCCACGGCCTCGACCATGGCCACGACCTCCCCGGTTGCCTGCCGCAACACATCTAGCGCACGATTTCAGAGGCATCTTACTACATGATATAAGAAAGGAAAACTATTAATCACAACATTACAACTATGAGGTCTAAGTCTCCAAATTCCCAACACAGGTTTAAAACAACTCCACGCCACTCTACGATATCGAAACTGCAATGCCACGTAGTCAGATGAACGTTAGTCACACAAGCATGCACAAGTCATAAAAAAAGATTTGCGATGTTTTGAACCCATGAGACGAAAAGTCTCCCCATGGTCTCTAGGTGTTCTAAACGTACTCTCTAATACCAAGTTGTCACGCCCTCAATTTTTAACATATATATAAATGATTTCCACAAATAAACTTCGCCACAATCATTACGATAACCAATATAATGTAGCATTTCCAAAATATTACAACTTTGGCTCCGAGGACCAAATTAACACGAGTACCGAATATTCAAGAGTTAAGGATTTACATAATTCCATAGGCAAAAGATTTACAAATAAAGTTACTAATACGTCTTAAAAAGAAATTTACAAAAATGCCTAAGTAACTCCTCAATCGTTAGCTTTCAAAAATAATTCCACCTCCAAGCATTCCAACCATGCACGCTATTGCCCTGAGTTAGTACCTGAAAATAATGGAGGGTTTGAGCTACACTAGCTCAGTAGGAAATTCTAATCTAACATTATATGAAAAGAAATGCAGGGATGATCATAGGATAGGAACTTGAACAAGGATAATATAGTAATCTATAGTCTTGGCTTAATAACCTCGAAACAACAGCTTAACAATCACCATTTAACTCACATTAGAACCATTCCCACCTTTTATGTGTCCAACACCATCTCATCGTATGTGTCTTGATCCGAAGCTCCTGCCGGGCAAATTATGGGACACCGATATCCCCTGCCAGGCACCCACCCATCGATGGGCCCCAAATGTTCTCGTTGTGTCATCAAAGATCCAAACATCTCATGTTCTCATAACGTGTCATTTCAATTCAATTCAATCGAAGTTCATGTATTAATCGTTGTCAAAATTTATCGAACAAGGGCAAGGGATGCAAAGGACACACAACGAACTCAACGAATATGATTAACATTGTTATGGAGTGATTTGGTGATGTCTAGAACAAGTTAGAAATGATTGGGGGTCAAAACAATGGAGTTTGAAACAAAGAACAAAATCTGGCCCTAGGCACTGTTGTATAGATACTACAAATTTCAGTATCAATACAACAGAGGCTAAAAATGCTCCAGAGAGTATTCTATCGATAAATCAGTATCGATACTGATTTATCGATGCTCCAGAAAGTATTGTATCTATACTGATTAAATCAGTATCAACAATATAAAAACGTTCCAGAGATCAGTATCGATACAGATGGGTGTTCGAGCAGATTTTCTGCAGATTTCAAGGAATCCAACTACAACAACAACAACAACCATAGATCCGATTTCAAGCACGGAGAACACTTCTATCACATATATTGAGAGGTAGAATCCGTACCTCAAGGCCGAAGAACGAAACCCACGAAAATACGAGCCCTAGCTTTCCGAAATCGAAACCGAGAGCGATACGACTCCACCGAGCTCCAACCGGCGAAATACGGACCACAATACGCGTAGAGGGTGAAGGATCGAAGGTTGTTTTGAGTTATTTTAGTGAAATTTGGAGAGAGAGCAAGAGAGAGGGAAAGAGCCGAGAGAGGGAGAAAGAGTCGGGAGAGAGAGAGATGAGGGAAAAATAATTCTCTACTCTCCCACCCTCCTATATATACCCATAAATATGCTAATTACACTTGCACCCTTCCACAATCAATTCAAACACTTTAGCCCCAAATCACTTAAACACATCACACTTCCTATTTTCCTCTTTTATAAACATTAAAGTTAATTAAATTAAATATAGGTCTCTACACTCCGACCTTCCGATCGTGTTTTGAAGCTTGAATCGAAGATTTGGAGCTCATGAAAGCTAGGGCTTGTTCTAATCTCAGAGATCTTTGTTATCGTCTCGAGGTAGGGACACCTTTACCTCTTCTATGTGTATATATGTTGTTTTGATGCATGGGCCGTGCTTGGATCGTCCCCCTTTGTTGAAAGTTTGTCAAAATCTGCAGAAAATCGCCCAAAATCGCGTAGGGATCGATCCCTAAACTTGAGGGATCGATCCCCCTTTTCATTTCTGGTCTAGCAAGCCCAGGGATCGATCCCTCGTGATGGGGGGATCGATCCTTCCCCTCTCTGGAATTTCTGCTCGTCTTCCCGGTTTCAACCCAACTTTAAACGGCTATAACTTTCTTGTCTGATGTCCAATTCATGCAAACTTGGTACTGATTCGAAGGTCTTGAAGTTAGCTTTCCATTGCCACCAAAATCACTTTAATACTCTAAGTATACAAAAAGTTTTAACCATTAGAGTTCGGGTGTGTCGGCCTCCCACATCCGTTGGCTACCCCCTAAGATCCTCGTACCATCGTGAATTCCTATGATTAGTGGATGCTATTCTTGTTTTTTTTTTTTTGGTAAAAAAGCGTGAAAATTAAAAAAAAAACGGCTAACCGAATATATAGCCTACAAGGGGCATACCCCAGGAGGAAAAGAAAGAAAATAAACATTAAAATAGAGAAAGCCTACGCCAAGCGGCTACATACGACTAGATGAAAATGAAGCAACTGTTTCCTATCCATCTAATAGAGGGATATAAAACAGATGGCAAAAGGATTACACAAAGTGTAACCTGAATAATAGAAAAGAAGCCAACATGACAATACGAGTAGATATTTTACATACTACTGAAATATAACCTAACATAAAGTTAGACATTTCGAATGTCTCAAACTAAGCCGGACATTTCGAATGCCTCAAACTAAGCCGGACATTTCGAATGCCTAAGTGCATGGTGCTTGAACTACCAAAAGCCTCAAATTGAACTACACACGATAGTGGAGGAATGACTTGGGTATACATCCCACCATGGTGCTTAAACTACCAAAAGCCTCAAATTGAACTACACACGATAGTGGAGGAATGACTTGGGTATACATCCCACCATAGACTGGCTCTGCACCTCAAGGACAAAGTTAAACCATTTTTGACTAGCAAATGGCAACAGCAACAATATGCTCAGATGCTGGATAGCAGCAGAAAACAATAGCAGCAATAGAAAGCAGTAACACAACAGTAGTAGCAAACGACAGCCAAAACAGTAACAGAATTACAGCAACCGAAATAGATATAGGAATTGAACAGCAGCAACCATAGAAATCAGTTTGCACGGCAGTAGTTCTCAAGGCTACTAGCAGCAGAAATAAGGTGGCAGTAGCAGCCAATGCAACCAATGTTGCTTAATAGCAAGAAAACTGACGCAGCAACCAAAACAAATGTAGAGAAGCAGTAAGCAGTAGAAGCAGCAGCAAGCATTACATTCGTATCATGCCAATCATCCAAGCCATGTCACTGGACCCTCTATGTTAGCACCCAGCAGCGGCTCAAGCAGTCTTAGCAGCAACCGCTACAAAATAGCAACAGAGACTGCATATCAGTAGATGGCAGTAGTAGATGGCTTGGGACAGCAGCAGTAGATGCAGCAGATGCAAACAAAATCGTAAATATGTTGACAGAATACAACTTGACAGAAACCATAAGTGTAACATCTGGTAACCAGAGCAGAGTGGCTAGGGACATGCCCCCTAGAAAAGCATAAATGTTCCAAGGGACAACCCCCCAAGGATAGGCTAAGACAATACATAATCGACTAATGCCTAGGGAATAACAGCACTCCAAAAGTAGAAACACTAGACAAAATATAGAACACTCAAGTGATATGGTAACAAAGCTATTGCTGATTGCACAGAATAACCAAATAATACAGTCCATTAGTAACAGAAAACAGCCAAATACTCACAGGGCTAATGAGTAGCCCACTTAGCAAACCAAAACACCAATTAAGTACCACAAAAGATGCCACAACCTGTCCATATTTGGTATCACACAAGGACTAGCTACATAGAAAACAGATGAAGAATGCCCTAAAGAACAGGGACACTCACATAGAGAACCAATCTGAACCACCAAGAAGTAACCATATCTGCTCACCTTCTACTCCCTGAAAGCCTAACTCATCACCTACTAGAGCAAAAGGGAAAACTTCAACACCCTGCTCTCTCCCTCACAAAATGTCTCCCACTAAATATTACCTGAGGTCACAAGGAAGGAAGGAGCTCAAACACTCAACGTACAGGTACACACATATGCTGGAACACTCAACCAACCAATAGCTAAAGAAAACAAGGTTCCAAATCAAAAAACAAAATAGAAGTACCATCAGTGTGGCACCAGATATTTGCTATCCACAGCTCAAAGATAGGCTTTGGAAAACAAATTCAACTCCAAAACAACGTTAGACATGCAACATATAAGATTATTCCATAGTTATACCCTATTCTCTAATAAATCTGGAATCATGAGAGCCTATGGGCAATTTGGGTAGGGACGGAAGTCTACCTTTTACTATGTTATAGATTTTGTGAACTATCACCTCCCAAGTGCTAGCAGAAGCTTGAAACTTCCTCATATTCCTCTCAATCCAAAGGTGATACATTATAACAGTAAATATCAATCGGATAACAATACTCTTAAGAGATTTTCCCTTAAAAGTGGAGAGGTGAGAGATCCAACCTGCCCAAGACCGAGGGAACCACCTCTCATCAATTTTTGCTAAAATAGCATTCCAAACTTGTGTGGAGAATACACAATTAAAGAACAAAAGGTCATGGCTTTCATTGCCAGGGCAGAGGCTGCACTGAGAAGAGGATTTAAGCCCAAAAAGAACAAGTCGATCCTCAGTGGAAAGCCTACCTTGGATGGCAATCCAAGCATTGAAGCTGCATTTTGGGATATGGCCAGAAAACCAAACAGTTTTATGCTAAGTTACTTTGGGAAATGGCTGCCTCATTTTCTCCCAAAGAGAGGCAATGCTAAATTGTCCATTTGGGTTAAGAGTCCATCTAATTTGGTCCCTCGCATCCCTCAATGGGGGAAGCTAACGTCTGACTTCATTCAATTCCCAAGTTTGTGTAACCGGGAATGCCCAAGCAGAACTGAGAATTATTTGGGACACTTTGGCATTCATGGGAAGGCCAGAATCATACACAATTCTGGGACCAAACTTGTTCAACAATGGGCCTAGAGGATACCAATGGTCATGCCATAGGGATGTGATATCACCATTGCCAATAATATGAAGTATGAAGGGTTGAACTATGTTTCTTAAATTGAGCAACTTCCTCCAAACCCAAGAGGGATTACTTGGCATCTTAAGACTCCAAAAGTTCCTTCCCTTTAATAAAAAGGATTTAACCCATTGACACCACATTGATTGCTTGCCCCCTGAAATCAAAAACCATAAATGTTTAGCAACTGCAGCCTTATTCCAAATCGCCATAGATTTGAAACCAAGACCCCCCTCATCTTTGGGAGCACATAGGTGTTCCCAAGCAACCTTAGCCCCAGTTCTTTTAAGGTCAGGGCTAGACCACAAAAAGGCTTTAAGGATAGACTCACCTTCCTTAATTACCTTTTTTGTTAATATGAACAGGGAAGACCAAAATGTTTGCATTGAAAACAAAATGTTCTTTATAAGCTGCACTCTCCTAGCAAAAGTAAGGTCCCTATTAGTCCAACATTTAGTTTTGGTAGTGATATTATCTACCAATCTCTGACAATCAACAGCCTTGAGTTTAGTAGATAGTAATGGGACCCCCAGATACCTCACAGGGAGGGAACCTTCCTGGAATCCAAGTTCTTGCAAGATAGTTTCATTAACCCTCACACTAACACCAGAAAAGAATACGCTACTCTTCCCTGGGCTAGCGGAGAGACCAGAAAGAGCCTCAAACTCAGCCAATGCATTCTTGATGTGTTTGATAGATGGAATCTCCCCTTTGCAAAATATCATTAGATCATCAACAAAGCAAAGATTAATCAACTGATTATCTTTACATCGCCAATGGAATTGAAAATCAGGGAGATGAGATTTCCTCTTAAGCAAGGTTGTTAAAACTTCCATCACAATAACAAAGAGATATGAGGACAGAGGATCCCCCTGCCTTAATCCCTTCCTACCTTTAATGTTACCAGTCACTTCTCCATTGATACAAAGTGAGTAATTTGTGGTGGTTACACATGCTTGAAGCCACTTGATCATGGTTGGATGAAAGTTCATTGCAAAAAGGAGATCCCATAGAAACTCCCATGCAACATGATCATAAGCTTTCATTATGTCAACCTTCATGGCACACCTAGGAGAAGTTGATGACTTGTGATAACCTCTCATGAGTTCTTGAGTGAGGAATATGTTGTCTGCTATTCTCCTACCTTTCACAAATCCTGATTGGACAGGATCTATGAGTAGAGGAAGAACAGATTGCAATCTCTTGGCTAAAATCCTAGAGATGCATTTGTATATGGTATTGCAGCACGATATGGGCCTAAAGTCCCCCACCTTGGAAGGGTTCTGGACCTTAGGGACAAGTGCTACAATGGTGGAATTAGCTTTGGTGAGCAATTGTCCAGACCTGAAGAAATTCTGGACAGCTGAGGTGACCTCATTCCCAATGATAGCCAAGCTTTCCTAAAAAACCCTGCATTGTACCCATCAGGGCCCGGAGCCTTAGTGGGATTAAGGGACCAAAAGGTCTCTTTGATCTCCAAATCTGAGACAAGAGAGACCATATGATGACTTTGTTCAAGACTAAGTTTATTCCTGATTAATTGCCTAACTCGGGCCCAAATGAGGTGTGAGGTGGGAAGTACCAAATAAAAATGTGTAAAAGTTAACAAACTCCGCCTTGATAACCTGAATATCATGAGTGATAGAACCGTCACTAAGCACTAAACTTGTTATTTTGCTTCTATTCCTTCTAATACTTACAACATTAAAGAATTAGGAAGTGCATTGATCTCCAAGTTTCAACCATTGTATTCGTGACTTTTGCTTGGCTAGACTTTCCTTAGCCCTAAGCAAAGGGACATATTGCATGTGTATCACCCTCTCCTGTACTATGGCAGAGCTATTATTAGGATGAGATCCTATAATAGCTTGAATGTTTTCTAAGTCCTGCCTCATGGCACACACCCTCTCAGAGATGCCACTAAATTCAGCTTTTTTTTTTGTGGGTAATTCAGCTTGAAATTAAAAAGAGGCTAATCGAATATACAGCCTACAAGGGGCATACCCCAGGAGGAAAAAGAGAACAAAAAATTTTCCTAAGCCAAATGGCTACATAATGTAAATGGAAAACGCTGTTTTCGATCCATCTTCCAAGAGGGAGGGAAAACAAACGAAAATTTACTCGTAAGCCAAATGGCTATAGAGAACTAAAACATAAGATAACAGTTGCTTCCATTTCCTCTAAAAGAGAGTGCAGATCAAAGCCAAAACACACTATGTAACAGCAACAACAGCTATATCCGGCACAGGAGCAAAGGGGTGCCATTTGTGGAGGTAGATCTGAGCTTGAGTCCTAAAGATGAGAGCAGCAACATAGCAGCACTATTCTGAAAAACAGCCAACCATAGAGGCATATAACAATAGGCCTTCTACACAACAGCAGCATGACATATACAGATAGCTGCAAAACATGCTGAAAGCGGACCAAAGAGGAGAAAGAAAAGAGCTAGGGACAAGCACCCTAGGAAGGCTTAAACATCCATAAGGACAACCCCCTTAGGGTAGGTACAAAGATCCAATACATTCAAAGGCAGCCATCTCAAAATGGACTAATACAAAGTAGCCAAAACTTGGTGATAACCTATACATTTCCATGCCATGCTACTTAGATCCAGGGACAACTTCCCACTGCAATTGGAGCGTGGACCTGGACTTGAGCAGAATCAGTACAAGCAGCAATAGCTGCAGTAGAATATCACACACAACAGTTGGCATAGGAAACCACAACAACAACAGCTAGCTGCTTGCATTACAGCAGCAGTGGCAGGAAACAACTAACATCAAAAGCAGTAGTAAATAGTAGCAGTAGAAGCAGCAAGCAACGTGCAGAATATACCTGATTTTTGTCCAAACAAAATGCAGTTGCCGAAGCAGCAGCAGCTGCCGTGGCAGCAGTAAACATAAGCAACCAAAATAGCAGCAGAAAATAGCTACCCAACATGAATAGAAGCAGTAGCAAAAGTCACAACAGTACTACGAACAGAAGCAAGATAACGAAATCCATAGGATCTTCACAATCGAGATCAAGTAAGTCAAGGGACTAGATAGCCCATTGCAGTTATCTGCTCACTCTACTCCTCCCTCGAATCCTAACACACCAATCAAACTAAAAGCAATAGGGCAGGTCTCAACTCCCTCGCCTCTCCCTCACAAGATTCCTCCCACTAATTATTACCTTCGCTCACAAGAAGATTGGGGCTCAAGCACACATCTCACGGATCCCACATACGCTGGCACACACATATCCATCCGAGAGCTAAAAGGATTAAGGTAACTACCTTGTAGATAGAAGTAATAACAATTATAGACCTCCCAATATGTTCATACAATCAAATCAAGGTGTAGCCACCCTCAAGGTTGCTAATACAGTAGACAACCTGCCCAACCTGCCTAATTGAATCACATAGCCACTAGAAAACAATTATAGGTACATTCAGATTACAACAGATACAGTAGACATCATGGCAAGCAAATTTAGTCTGTGTTCCACACATGTACAATCCCATCTGCTTGTGAATGTGGCAATTGAGAATGTGATAAAAGCCTTGCCCTTACCATGGTGCATATTATATGAACAACTATCTCCCAAGTACAGTATTGATTTTGGAACTTTCTCAAATTCTTCTCGATCCAAATTTGATACACTGTTACTGTGAAACCCAATCTAATGATTACACTCTTAAGATATTTGCCTTTAACAGTTGATAATAGAGTTACCCAGTTTGCCCAAGATCTATTAGACCAAGTGACATGGAGTTTGGTCTGAATGGTTTTCCACACTTGCTTGGTGAATGAGCAATTAAACAAGAGATGGTCATGGCTTTACTAAGCTGCTTCAGTTCATGTTGAAGATGTTTGAGTTTCATACACACAAAGAACATAGGATTACCAATAACAATTGCCAGGAATTGTGGATGATCGGCAAGAAAATCAAAAAACCTGAAAGGCTTAACTGACTTCCTTGGATTAGGCTGAACATATACCACAGCAGGAGAATGGTCCGAAATACCAGGAACCAAAAAATGAGCTAAGGATTGAGTAAATGTTTTCATCCATGGCTCATTCACTAACACTCTATCAAGTTTAGAGGCCACAAAATGAAAAGGAACCTGTTTATTTGACCAAGTGAATAAGCATCCGATGAACCTAAGATCATCAAGTTTAGAGGCAAACAAACATTGATTGATGTCATCCATGTGTGGTGACCACTGAGAAATACCCCCATCTTTCTCCCTAGGATGTCTAATAGCATTAAAGTCACCCAGGACCACCCAAGGTGAAGATGTCCTGAATTGAGTTAGACAATGCCATAAAGACCTACGATCCAAATCAGAATTTGCCGCATAGACCATAGTGATCGAAAAGAGAGCACTCCCATCTTTGGGTTGAACCTCATAGTGAATGAATTGGTCAGACTGTTCTAACACGGTAAGAGAAAATACTCCAGGGTCCGAACCCACAAAAATCCTCCCTAAAGCCGACTGGGAGTAATTATTCACAAAACTCCAATTAGGACAAATGTATTGAGTGATTCTGTCTGCCCAAACTGCCCTAATTTTATGCTCAATAAAGCCAACTAGATTAAGTTTATTAGAGCTCGCAAAGGATTTGACTTCCTTCTGTTTAATGGGGTCATTCAAACCACGAATGTTCCAAAAACCTAGATTAAAAGCTTGTAGAGACATACAAAACAATATCAAACAAAAGCAAAAGATGCAGAGATTGAAAGAAGAAGTACTGCATTTACTCAAAAGGATATCAATTATTCCTAACTTGAAGGAATGATTAAATTCCTTCTATTGCTGAAGGAACTTAGTGACTCCTCCTTAGCTTGCTTCTTTAAACGCTTTTTAGTAGACTTGGAGAGGAACTTGTTGAAGCCAGCGCTTCCCTTGGAAACCAAATCAGCAGCTACCTTGCTGACTCCAGGATCTAATCGATCAGGTGGCTCATTGGCTACTGAGGACTGAAGCTCAGAATGAACTTTAGCCAGAGAGGTTGCTGTCTTGATACTTTGATTCAATACCCTTTCCTCTTGATTGCTACTCACTACCCCTTCTAAGACTTCTAGAAGCTCATCTTTGAAATCACTAAGCTCTTCCCTAATGGAGTGAGTGTCTGGAGGCGAACTACTGGATTCTTTGGGGTGATCACAGTCAACTCTATGATTTTCTTTCCCAACAGAAGTCACCATCATTGCTTGAACTGAAGGTTGGGGAGGGATTGAGGATGTGGATGGTTTGCTAGCACATTTGATTGTGTGATGGCCAATGACATGACAAATGTCACACTTGTGGCTTGATCAACATGAATTGGCTTCCCAATTGTACTAGCTACCCTACTCAGGCACTCCAGATTCCAAAGCTCAAAAGAGAGATCGTGCAACTCAACCCAAGTTGGTATTTTGGAAGGTTGATCCTGAGCAGGCTTCATCATCCGATGCCAGTCCTTAAGGACAAGATACTTTTGGGAGAAGAAATACGGTCCTCCTTCTAGCACTTGCATTTTAGCTTGTTCATCTCTGAATTCAAACAAGTAGAACCCAGCTACATTAGGCTTGACAGCCACAAAGAGATCTTTCCACTGGTTCCGAGCGGTGAAGACCAAAAGGGGGTAAGGCATTTGACCATCAAGGAAATGCCCAATCAAATACTTGTTCCATTTCCCCACCTCAGTTAGTTCTATGTCTATTTCCACCGGAGCTTCTTTTCCTCTCTGTAAATCAGGAAAATAGTCCAATTTCAAATCCATAGAGGGGCTCTATGATTGGAGGAGAGAAGCCCAATTTCTAGGTTTGGGTTTATGCTGATTCTGTCCCAGCCTGGATTTGGGAATGAACTGTTGTGGGTTGGTGGAATTCTTGTGAACATTTTGCTGCTGCTGAGATGTTAAATGGTTCGATTGAATTTGGGTAGGATGAGAGTGATTACTGAATGTGGTTTCTGTGATATTTTCCTAAGGCATACTTCCGAAAGGATTGTGAGTTAAAGTACTGAATGGAGGTTTCAACTCAGGTTTGTTAAGAGAGGAACCAGAACCCCGACTTAAATACCGAGGTCTAGTGTCCTCTATATTATACCCCATATTAGGATCCCCTTCCACGTATGGAGTACCTCTAGCGTTAAACAAGATCATAGGTTTAGTTTTAGGACTCAGTACCTGATCCTGTTCATAGGAGTCAATTAGCCGAGCCGCTCGCTCCTCCGCTTCCTTCTGAAGAGCTTCTTCGAAGACTTTTTGAAGTTTCCGAGAAGGGCTCGTTTTCTTTGACTATTTTGGACTGAATTCCCCAAAATTAGCTGCTGACGGTGTAGGAGCAGCACCCCCAGGAGCAGGCCCGAGGTCGAAATCAACAGTGATATTCGACCTTAGGGCTTTCATGTCCGTCTGAAGTGGATGACATTGAGAAGATGTCAATTGATCTTGTATGTGTTGTTTTTGCCGAAGTTCATTGGAACTTAGGGCTTTGAAGCCCAAGCCATCAGTGAATGGGATCGTATTGTCGGCCATGTGAACACCTTTTGGTTAGCAGACGAGAGAGCAGAGAACAAATCGCCCCAAATCGCCATTTTTGAGAACTGTGCTGTGGGATTGGAAAGGGTTATCAGAAGCTTTTGGTGGAGGGCATGCAAGAATGGCTTAGCTACGCTTGAGAATCTGTTTAAAAGGAAGTCTGCTCAATCCAACACTTGCCCTATTTGTGAATCAAAGATAGATTTAGTGGAGCATATGCTTTTCACGTGTAATTGGGCAAAGGCTATCTGGTTTGGCTTCAATATCCATGTCTTTTGATGCTATTCTTGATCCGTTGGCCTTTTATTAATGAGGACTGATTATTAATGAGGACTGAACAATAGTTTACTTGGTTTAAGTGTCAATAAGATGCAATTGTGATTGATTGATGACTTATGAACATTTGTGGCATGTTTTGGTGATATAGTTGGCATGTTGAAACATATCTCATGTATGATTGTGGTCTTGCCTCGTGAATCGAGTGGGGAAATGGTTATTGTGTGTCGAGAGTCGATTTAGAAAGTTTCGTAATGCAAGGGGTGGTAATACGAAAACTTAGACGATCCCGTAACGCTAGGGGTGGTAATACGGTGACCTGTGTCGTTAGGGATCACCGTGACGCAAGGGGTGGTAACACAGTAATCCTTGTGGTATTATACGATAACGCAAGGGGTGGAAATACCGAAGGAGGGGATGTTGGCGAGGGTGAGTCGTATCAAGGTTGTTTGAGTTGTTTGACATTGAGTAAACTTGGTGACATTTTAAGCCATAGGCATGTGATAGAATGATCATGTTGAACGTTGGGGTTAGGAATACCCTTAAATCACTTGTTTTCCATCATTTGAGCTGTACTTCTTGCTCTCGTTCCACTTGCACATTTCATCATGTTTACATATAGAATTGGTAAAGGTTTTTCTACTGGGCTAGTGTAGCTCATCCTAATCTTTCTATCAGGACAAAATGCTAGACAATAGCTCGCATGCTAAGTGTGCTTGGAAATGAAAGACTTTTTAGAAATTAACCTCACGTAGTTACTTAGCATCTTTGTATTAACTTTATGTTGTCAGAGATGTAATTGTATCTCATTATCTCAATCCTTTTGACTAAACATTTGTAATATTCTAAACAGGATAGTGCTTGCATTTATGTATTTTCGGGGCCGAAGTGCCAAAGTTGTAAATCTTTGATCGTGGGGATTTGATTTGTAATTTAAGACAGGTGGGAACTCTTTTGGGTAATATGTATGATATGCGAAGCTCTTGATTTAAAATGTATTACTTAAATATGTTTAAAATTGAGGGCGTAACAAATTAGTTTCAGAGCAATTAGGTTTGAATACTTTGAGACCGTGGGGAGGCTTCTAGTCTTTTGGGTTCAAAATTCACTGCATACTTTTACAAAAAAAAAAATATGTATGTGCTTGCATGAATGATGTGTATTCACCGGACTGGCATTACATCTATGTTTGCTTGAAATATTGAAAAGTTGATGACCCATGTCAAAAAATATGGAAACTTTGGCATCATTGTTGTGACTGTGGTTGCGTTTGTTGTTATTATTGTTTTTGCCGATGGCTGTCTTGTTCTTGAATCCTATGCGGTAAGATGCCTTCTATACGTGATGCTAGATAGGGAGGATCTAGAAATTCATGATGGTTGTAGTGGTTATGTGCAGTGGCGATGCTAATGTGTGAAGGATGATAATTGTTAGTATATAAAAGAAGAGTTAGAATATTAAGGTGACTCACGAGTTCAGTGTTAGATGTGTTTCTGTTTGAATTGCATGGATTACGTATTTAAGTGCATTGAATAAATCCTATGTGATGTGAGTTGTATTGAGTATAAATACAAGGAGAGTGATGCATTTGTTGAGAATAGGGTCAGTGACTGTTTTAATGTGTTTAAAGGGGTAATGACCTGTTGTGATAGAAATTGTGGTTTGTCATTATTATTTTTTGTTGGTGGGTATTGAGGTAGTGAGTTTGAGTATAGGTAAGGCAAGTTGAACTCGCGCAAGAAGCTATATGTATTTAAGGTTGACTCAAGAAAATGAAAGTTACAGGTAGGGTGTCGGGATATAGTACGTGCCTTCAAGACACCCAGGCAACAACCAATGAGATCCAAATGGAAGAGGCGCTTGATCACCACACCTTCCATCTCGGGAAGTCAATTGGAATATAGGGCTATAATTAGGGATAAAATCTATAGGCTTGAGATATTTGACCATATGTAGGGATTTTGTGAAAAAAAGAAAGAAAGAAGAAGAAGTGTTATGGTGGTGGAGTTGTCATTGCTGAGGTATTTGCCATGGTGGTGTCATTATGACGGGTTGGTAGGAAAGTAATGGTAGAATTACTTGGTGAGAGGAAAAGTAAGATTTGAGAAGAATCAAGTTGATGTGTCTTACGGCGAGTGGTTGAGATAAGTTGTGTGGTAAGAAAATTGTTTGAAGTGAGGGCGATAAGGATGTGAGTGTAGAGATCGTATACGATGTGTATTCGGTGATGAAGACTTAGACTGATGACAGTGAAGAATGTGTCGAGGTATACTATTAGGATGATATGTTTGTTTCAGTGTGATGAAGCGACAGTAGTAATAGCGATATTAGTGAGGGTGATGGAAATGGATGTTGTCGTCATTTTTGTGGGTTGGTTGTAATTGTTATAAATGTTGTTTGAAGTCATTATGATTACTTAGTGGAAAGAAAGAGATTTGTGAGTTGGGAAACTTGTGGTGAGCGGGATCGTTAGAAGTTTTCTGTGCGAATGACTTTGATTCTTGAGTAATGGCGGAGTAGAAGTCTTGGAACATAAGTAGGAATGTGGCTGGTCCTTTCTTTAAATCGAATAGGGTATTAGGTGTTTAGTGGTGCAGTAATAGCACATACTTTGTAGGTGCTAGGATGATGAGACGTTAGGTTTTAAAATGCTATTGAATTAGAGAAATGATTAGTATTTAGGATTCGTGTATGTGAATGTGATATTTAAGATTGTGGATATGAGGAATGTTTAACTTGACAAGACTAACTGTATGAAGATACTCGAGATTGGTAAAGTGAATAGAAAGCGTATAAGGTCAGACGAGATTGAAACAAATTTACTTTGTGAACTCGCTAGGTATTTGTGAGCCCGTTGGGTACTATATGAGCCCGATGATGTATAGATGTGTTTGGTGTTGTACAATGCCATTAATTTGTATGATGAATCAACGGTTGGTTGATTGAGGTATTTGTGTATGAAATGTGCTGCTATTTAGTTTAAATTTTCTTGTTTGACTGGTTGTGTAATCCTAGTGGGTGAAGTCTTTTCTTTGAATGCGATACTAAGTAGATAGTGATGTGATGTGTGGATACTTGTCACTAGTCAAATGTGTAAGCGATAGAAATGTACTTGAGTTGATTGACACGAATCTTTTAGTTTGATGTAACGCTATACAATGATTGGAATCTCTATTTTCAATTCCTTGTTTGGTTGTGGCTAACGATTTGACAAGTACTTTACATGCCTTTCATTTTATGGATTGTGGTCGTATTGAGAATCTTAATAGTCTAGTTCATTCTTCGTGAGGTGTACACTGAACAAGTAAGACTAATTGGACGTTGTAGACACATGTCGCATTTGAATCAAGTCTTCTATTTGGGACATTGAGTAAGTATAGTGAAACATGTGAAGTGGTGGATTTTGGTTTTAGGTACCGTTACACCTACGGAGTTATATACATATGTATTTGGACTCAAAATTTTCTGAAAAAAGAGAGGAGAAAATGCTTTGTGAAGACTGATTGTTCGTATAGCCACTTTTGGAAATGGTAACAGTATATGCTTAGAGTCGGTTACATCCCAATGGAGTGAACCTCATCCCAAGTTTTTGTTATGTTAACTACTTGTTGATAATGTCTTTCAAAAAAAAAATTACTTAACAACGTGCGATACTATACATATGCTATTGAAAACCATAAATTGGAGACTCGTGGTTGTTTAATTTTTGATATCATCAAGTCGGACACTTAGACTTTGACCTAGTGTTTATCTTCTCAAGAGAACATGTTCTGAGTATTGCTATTTTATGGGAGATTGTCCTAAAGGTTAATTATGCTAAGATGCATTAGTTTTCACGACTCTACTAGAACCCAGTAGATTGGTAAGGATCTCCATGTCTCAATTATGACTAGCAGTGTTATTTCTTTGGGTGACAAAGTGGAGTTATTTTGTAGTTTGAACTTGACATATGTCTTTTCTTTAACAACATCAATGGTATATAAGGAACTAAGTTTGTGGGGAGGGTAAAGTAAACTCACTTGACTTCAAGAATTGTTTCCTTACTACTCTAGTGTATGATATGATCAAAAGATTAGATATTAGAAGTTTCTGTGATATGTCAACCCTTAGTTGAGAGTAGTTATAAATGGCTTGTGGTAAAGGGAGTAGTGGATTATAGAGTTCACCTTAGTAGTCAAAATGTAGTGTCGTGTTGAGTTACGTAGAGGGAACACTACCATAGGAGTAAGTTTGGGTTTTCAGAACGGAAGTTGGTGATTCCGAGTAGGCTCAAAAAAAATGTGGAGTAATGTTGGAATCTTGGTTGGGTTTGAATGTTTAAAAAAAGGGCCCGGGGGGGGGGAGGGGGGGTTGTGGTGACTGCAAAGTTGGTAAAAGAGTTATGTGGGTGAACATGGATGTGAGTTGGAGATAATGGCTAGCGGTTTGGTGTTATGTATTTCGCTATACTAAGGAAGGTTAATCGTATCTTTGTGAGGGGGAAGTGAGTACCAAGATGTATAGGACCATTTAGAATAATTAAGGGAGTAATGTTGCAGTCTATCATTAGCAGTATCAATAGAGTTGGATCGATTGAGGGATGTGTTTACTGTTGGAGTTGAAAGAAATATCAATAACTTGAAGTGTGAGGAGTTTAATTATGGCAAGTTGGTGTTTATGGCCGAGCAAAGGATAACGAATCGTTATGTAGTCTAATAATTGGAGCTTGGATTGCTTACAAGCTAAGTTTAATTTGAACCCATTCTGTGATTATGAATCTTGTTTGTGAGTAGGTCACTCCCATTCTTTGAGTTTTTCTGTGAATATCTTTTGGTAAAAAAAAAGAGGGTGCATGATTAGTTAGATTTTGGGTACAATTGAACCCGGTTGTCACAAGCTAGAAATATCTAACGCAGAGTTTTAAGTTAGAAATCGTCCATGCTACTTCAAAGAATTTAATATCATGTGATAAGGAAAGGGACGATTCACTATTATATGAGGTGTATATTAGATCAGGTAGTATCAAGTGATTATTTAACTCTTGAGAATTCATTTGGAATGTTGTTAGGTGGATGAGAATTTTCTCGATTCTATTACAATATAGACCATTTGGGTACTCTAAATTAGTATGTGAAAATTTTGATTCGTTGGTTGACGTTGATGGAGGGAAATAAGAATTGGAGTTTTATAAGCATTTCGATACATCCTTCTTGGTAGGTAGATGAGTACTTATTGGAATAAGGCACAAGGAATAGGAATGTGAATCTCAGAGTTTGGAAAACATGGGTACATTAGTTGATAGATCTCGATGTGATTGTTGTGTAATTATATGGAATTGAAACTCTAGTACAAATATTCGACGAACTTGAGTATCTGTGCAAATCCAAATTTGATAGCGATGATTAGAGGTTGGTGGATTTCTTGAGGAGAAATTGATACATATCCTTGATTCGTGCGAGTAGGTTTTGAGGATTAAACCATTCCATTAGTGCAAATTCTATGGAGCAATCTTGGAAAGGAAGAGTCAACGTGGGAAAGGGAAGACGAAGTGAGGAAGGAATATCCGCAATTGTTTCCGAATTGACCAATGTGAGTTATAAGTTTCAACTTTATGAATGTTAATCCGTTGTTTGGCGATATATGTAGTGATATGAGCATGTCTACTTGATGCATGATATTATTTGGCTTGGGTTGTAAATTTTGGGACGAAATTTCTTTTAGGAGGATAGACTGTAGTGACCCGTATTTTCTTTAGTTATTGAAAATGATTAATAAATGTCTAAATGAGGAAAGTGGAATTATTTGGTGGTTAATGAAGTTGGGGATAGAAGTGATAAATGGGGAACTTGTGGGAGTAGATGTGTGATCTGTAAATATAGAAGTATAAATAGGGGTGCATAATGTGTAAGAGATCATTTTTCTCCCCTCCACTCTCTCTCATCCATCCCTTTCTCTCTCTCTCTCCACCAGCTAACTCTCTCTCTCTCTCTCTCTCTCTCTCTCTCTCAAAACCTCTATCAATCTTGCAAAACCTTCAAGGATTGACCACCCTCCGACCTTCTGATTGTGTTTTGAAGCTTGAATCGAAGATTTGGAGCTCAAGAAAGCAACGGTTGTTCTAAACTCAAAGATCTTTGTTATCGTCTCTAGTTAGGGACACCTTTACCTCTTCTATGTGTATATATGTTGTTTTGATGCATTGGTCATGCTTGGATCGTCCCCTTTTGTTGCTTTGAAAGTCTGTCAAAATCTGCAGAATATCGCCCAAAATTGCATAGGGAGATTGATCCCCCTTTTCATTTCTAGTCCAACAAGCCCAGGGATCGATCCCTGGTGATGGAGGGATAGATCCTTCCCTTCTCTGGAATTTCTGCTTGTCTTCCCGGTTTTAGCCCAGCTTTAAACAGCCATAACTTTCTTGTCCAATGTCCAATTCATGCAAACTTGGTACCGATTCGAAGGTCTTGAAGTTAGCTTTCCATTGCCACCAAAATCAATTTCATACTCTGAGTATACAAAAAGTTATGACCATTAGAGTGAGGGTGTGTCGGCCTTCCAACATCCGTTGGCTACCCCTTAAGATCCTCGTACCATCGTTTCGAATTCCTATGATTAGTGGATGCTATTCTTGACCCATTGGCCTTTTATTAGTGAGGATTGAACAATATTTTACTTGGTTTAAGTGTCAATAAGATGCAATTGTGATTGATTGATGACTTATGAACATTTGTGGCTTGTTTTGGTGATATAGTTGGCATGTTGAAACATATCTCATGTATGATTGTGGTCTTGCCTCATGAATCGAGTGGGAAAATGGTTATTGTGTGTCGGGAGTCGATTTAGAAAGTTTTGTAACGCAAGGGGTGGTAATACGAAGACTTAGATGGTCCCATAATGTTAGGGGTGGTAATATGGTGACCTGTGTTGTTAGGGATCACCGTGACGCAAGGGGTGGTAACACGATAATCCTTGTGGTATTATATAGTAACGCAAGGGGAGGAAATACTGAAGGAGGGGATGTTTGTAAGGACCGTAATTTTGGAAATTATTAAAAGGTTCTTTTGATATTACAATTGACGAAAAAATTTGAAATTTTATTGAGTTTATTTGAGTTGGGGTTAATGTGATGAAATTGTTCGTAGGGGGTGCAAGTGCAATATGTGTTTATGTTGGCATATATATATGTGTGTGGGTGTGTGTGTAGGGGAGTATTTTTACTCCTCACACTCTCTCTCATCTCCCGATCTCTCTCACCTCTGACACCCCTCTCTCGGCACTCTCTTTCTCTCCTCCTCCAACACCCAAACTTCACTCCTCACTCAAAACTCATGGCAACTAGCTTCCAATCGTCCATCTATTGGTGTTATTGAGCCCAAATTTCGTGGGTCAAGCTCGGGGAAGTAGATTTGGTTGATTTTGAAGTTTTTGGAGTCTAGGGCTTGCTCAAATCGCGTGGGTTTCAATCATTGACTTGAGGTAGGAATTTCTTACTCTTGTTATGAGTTTATATGATGATTATGTGCCTAAATCGTGCTTTAGTTGGTTGGAATTTGAGTTTGTGATCGTTCTTAGTTTTTCTTCAAAATCGCCCGCTGTTTGCATTGGTACCAATACCAACTTTTTGAGGTATCAATACCTTAATACCAATATCTATTTTTTGAGGTATTGGTACCTTGATTCTGATTGCTTACTGGACTCGTTTGGTATCAATACCTAATTTTTGAAGTACCAATACCTTGACTCAAATTGCTCACTAGATTGATTTGGTACCAATATCTACTTTTGAGGTATTGGTACCATTGTCTCAGAAAACTGTTCTTGACTTTATTGATTATTCGTCGATTGTATTGGCTCCCGATCACTTCTAACACTCTCCAATCAAATTCTAATCAACTCTAAACTCGATTACTTGGATTCCAATAATTCGTTGATTGTTCTAATCCTTGTGATACTCGTTAAAGGTAATCTTTGTACCTTTGTAAATGGAAAATGAACCGTAAGGTTGTTTAGGTGTACCGTAGGTTATATGAGGCATTGTGGTGAGTGTGATGGGTAGTTGTGAGTTTGGCTAGTGATCCGAAAAGGTAACTTAGTAACTCGTGTCCTTGTGACTTCATCTTGTTGATCATCTTAAACTCTTTGAGCTCTCGTTTTATGAGGTTCTAGTAAAAAGGCTAGTGGTTAGCGAGTCGTAAGGTTACTTATGAGTTCAATATGCTGTGTAAGTTGTGGTGATATACTAAATGGAAATGTGTGTGCTTATCTATTTGTTGTTGTATGTGACGGATGATGGTTTGTAACATAATGAGATATGAATGACTGTTTGAGGTTATGGACACAACGAAAACTTGACACTACGGGTATCATCACTCGGTGGTGAGACGATTGGAATTGACACTACGGGTATCACCATGGACATTCGGTGAGACGACCGGAATCACGCAAATGAACGGGTATCACCATGGACATTCGGTGAGATGACCGGAAACGAGCGATACATGCGAAAACCTTGGATGTTATGAGATGAGATTATCGGAAAACGAAAGAAAGAATGGTTTTTGCTAAATTGGATTGTTTAAAAGAAAAAAAAGGTATTTTTATGAAAAATCCTCCGGTTACTTAAGCTCGAATAAGCGGAGTTTGACCACTATAGGTCATGTATGTCTATACATTACATCTATTTGGGAAACGAAAGTGTTTTGATGACTGATGAGAATGAGAAAGGGGATTTGATGATGAATCGAGGAATGTGAAAGATTGTGAAATGGGAATGAATGTGGAAACACACATGACGTGATAAATTGGTTGAGAAACCAAATGTTGATTATTTGTGATTGATGTGGGGACGTTTGTAGCACTAGTATGACGTGTGAGATGATAGGTGTTGTATATAGGATTGTCTAGAATCCTTTAGCCTTACTGAGTTGCTTGTTGATAGCCGTATAAATCTTGGGTATATCTGTTTATATTCATTCACTTTAGATGCATAACTCGGCATATTTTCTTATAACTTGTGTATAGAGTTCTCTACTGGGCTAGTGTAGCTCAACCTATCATTTTCAGGTACATTGCAGGTCATTGTCATGGAGTGCTTGGAGTGCATGCTGTTATTGTCGGTTAAAGCTATTTTCGGAAGCACTTGTCCATTTTTTTTTTGTAAACTAAACTGTATTGTATTGCATATCTAATGTGGAACTCTGTAATTTATTGGGCAAATTTGTGTAATTGGGGACTGAATTACCTTTTGGGTGATTAATTATAACTCTAGCGAGAATTTTAATTATCAAATGTTATTATTATTTATGTTGAAAATCAAGGGCGTGACAATGTTGGCGATAGTGAGTCGTATCGAGGCATGTGATAGAATGATCATGTTAAACGTTGAGAATACCTTTAAATCACTTGTTTTCCATTGTTTGAGCTGTACGTATTGCTCTCGTTTCACTTGCACAATTCATCATGTTTACATATAGAACTGGTAAAGGTTTTTCTACTGGGTTAGTGTAGCTCAACCTAATCTTTTTTTCAAGACAAAATGCTGGACAATAGCTCACATGCTAAGTGTGCTTGGAAATTAAAGACTTTTTAGAAATTGACCTCACGTAGTTACTTAGCATCTTTGTATTAACTTTATTTTGTCAGAGATGTAATTGTAACTCATTATCTCAATCCTTTTGACTAAACGTTTGTAATATTCTAAACAGGATAGTGCTTGCATTTATGTATTTTTGCGGCCGAAGTGCCAAAGTTGTAAATCTTTGATCCACGGATTTGATTTGTAATTTAAGACAGGTGGGAACTCTTTTGGGTAATATGTAACGACCCTAATTTATTTTACGGTCATTCAAGTTATGTTAATTAGTTTAATTATAACAGTTAGTAAATAGCTTCTTTGTTAGTTTTATTTTTATTTTAATTACATATACTGGTAGTTATAACAAATCTTTGTAAAGTTATAAAATATAATATATATCATATATGTATGTACGTTTATGTATATATGGGGATATTTTCAAGTACACAAAACATGGGACATGTTTCCATCTCCTCTCAGCTCTCTTGTGCTGACTCTCTCACTCACTCTCCGAGTATCTCTCACCCACTTCCCCACTCCTCCCTCTATGCCCTCATACCACTACAACACCCCACCTCCCCACTACCTCATTCTCTTCCATTATATACACCCATATAATTCTGAAAATCAAAACAAAAGTTATTACTTTCCATTTTCCATTCTGATACTCAGTCCAAATAGAAAAAGAAAGAGAGAAAGAGAGATTTTTTTTGGAGCTCCAACAATGGTGGTTTAGAGAGAGAACGTAAAAGTGGGTTCCGGTCCTACACTTATCCAAGCACTTATTCCGGCTGCCCATCTTTAGAACGACCCTGAGCACCTCCGAATCAATTCCCAACTACCCGAAGTCATCCCCGGCGTTCCGTTGCTCTATCGTCTTCTCCGATTTTTTCAAATCTGTCCGAAACAGTCTGAACCCATTAACTGCTTTTTCAGTTGGAATCGAGGTAGGATAATCACTCTCTGTAACACCCATTCCGAGCATGCACATGCATCGCATATGTCATTTAACTTTATGTTGCATAGGTCATTCTATTTGATACACGTGTTGTGTTATTATTCGCATATCTTTCATTAAT
>BPLS01030092.1:0-17136 GCA_019656275.1 Rhododendron kiyosumense | reverse complement strand
TAGGGTTAGTGGGTCACAAGGAGCTAACAGAGTTGCAAGGAATGAGGGGCATTGTTGACATGACTCGAACCTGCAACCTCTCGAACCCAAACCTGTGAGCTTCGGTTTCTGCTTATTAAACCTATAACAACTGCCCCTTCCGTGCCCCTTCTTTGTTCCCTAGATCATATTGGTTCATGGAGTTGTGCATGTCAACAAGCCGTGACTCCATGAACCAATGAAGTTCAAGGCACAGAGGAGCACAGGAGGGACATAAGATTTGGGGTTTAAGGGTTTGTCTTATGACTAAGCGGTATGAAATCAGTATTCAAAAGAGTCAATTTTGATGGAAAACCAGTTTTGAAGGCTGTTTTTGGCTCAAAAGTAGTAGTCAAAACAGTGACATATACCCTGGCACAACTTCCGTTTTTTCATAATGTAAAACACCCTTTCAAGCTATCGCAAACAACCCGTAAACTACTACTACAGCAATATCGCAAATAAATCGGTCAGGGTACCTTAACGAAGTTTGAGAATATGCCGACAAGGATTGAGGAATACTGATCAGGAGTGTAGACACTGTTCAGGTAAGGGTTGGTGTAGTAGTTTTGAACGAAGTCGCTGCTACCAAAACTCATTATGTATAATCCATCTTTTAAAATGGATGCTGCCTTTTGACTCCCTGCTACCTTTGCTAGCTTAGCTTGGTACTCTTTGTAGTACTGGAACTGTTGCGACAAGGAAATTGCATGCTGCCACAAAGTACAATGAGATAAGGCATTGAGCATGGCTGATAAATGAAATCAGCTACTGAAATTTGATTAGTATTTGCTCATTAAAAGCTTGTTTGAGATATGTTTGTTACATCAACAAAGCAAACTTTAACAGCTTCTCGAGCTGCTTTTCAAGCCAAGCCTCAACAAGCAAGTACTACTCAAATTCACTAGTCCAAAAAAAAAAGAAGTACTACTCAAGTCCAGCTCATGATGTTTAAAAGTTCAAACTACTCAAAACCCAGCAGGATTGCGCCTGAGGCGTGTTGCAGCTAAAGGTAATGCGCCCGGGGCGCATTTCCTTGCGCCTGAGGCGCATTGAATCTTTTGAGGTAATGTTCCCGGGGCGCATTCACTTGCGCCTGAGGTGCATTGAATTTTTAATTGCGCCTGAGGCGCGTTGAATCTAAAGGTAATGCGCCCGGGGCGCATCTAATTGCGCCTGAGGCGCATTGAATCAGGTTGATACTCGTCAAGTTTAGCTCACTTATTAATAAACAAACCAAAGTTGAGTGTATTTTCAAAGCACGTTTAGTTTTCAAATCAAACTTGAATGATGCACTACTCGGCTTGTATGCTCGTTTATCAGCGCTACCACTGACTTCTGCTTGTTTCCCGAGAGAGACGAGTAGAAAATTCTTACATTCAAGGCGGCAGTTCTGTCATCATAGCCAGATGCAGCAGAAGCAAAGTTGGCTCCAATAAGAAGATTCTTCCCAGAGGCCTCTGGGCTAAGATATGCTGGCGGGTATGTGGTAAATCCCAGTGTATCAGCTGCATAGAATTTTGAAATGAAACTTACCATCAGCTAAGAAAAAGAGAGAGATCGAACATAGGGCCTGGCCTTTGAGTTCTTTTTGAAGGACCAGATTTCTCTGCAGTCCAATCACAGAGAAGACTACACCGTTACATTCCAACTGTTTATTTTTGCATTCAACAGTCCAGAAGCCAGATTCTTTTTAGAAACATGGCTTTGTTTGGTTTAACTTTTCAAAAGTTATTTTTGAGAGTTAGAGTGGTAATGAGTGGAGAGAGATAGAGAGAAAGATTTATTGTAAACTGTGTCGAAAATTAAAAATAACTTTCAAAATGTTCAACCAATCGGAGTGAAAATCTTTTTAGATTCTTTCCAGGGAAGAGTCTTCAAAATCTGGACCATTAAAAAACACTTTTCGACAGCCAATATAACACCAACGGCTCTCTGCAGTCTAACACAAGACTGATGAGAAGCCAGATTCTTTTTAGAAACAAAAAAAGAAAAAAAAGGAAAAAGAAATTGGAAACAAAGCCTGGCCTGGACTTAAGTTGCCAGCCAGTCTCTTAACTTACCAAATCTTGCAGACTTGCACTTCTCTGTTCACTTTTTTAGACTCTAATGAAAATTTGGAAAACACACTTTGTCTTTGTATGTTTTCCCTTGATGTTCGATTACTAGGTTTCAAATTTGATAGCATGTGTTTCTTGACAGTGGGTTATTTTCAGAAGATCTTTTGGAAACAACTTCTAGACAGATATCCAAATCACCAGTCACCATTATGCATTTTTTTTTTTCTGAGAAAAAAACAATAAACAATTCCATTGGGTTGGTAAATCTCTCCTCAAAAAGTCCATATATAATGAAAGCACAGACTAAACAAATTCATGAGCTTATACTACTACTACTACTACTACTACTTACCAGTGATATCAGTGGCTAATTTCCCATTGCAGAACCTTCCAGTAGGTTTCTTGTTGATGAAATCTCTTCCATAAGGAGGGTAATTAGCCCTAAAAATGGTGGGAATATAGTCATTGTTCCCAACATCCACTGCAGAGTCACCAAATGTAATGATTGCTGGAACGAGAGTAGTTGAACTCTGAGCATCTCCACCAATGGAAAATGCCATTGCAAGGATCAGAACCAGTGCCCCTCTGAAACAGACACCCATTTTCATTTTCAACCCAAAAATGGTGTTTTAGGCTCTGAAAGATCTAAGCTCTGCGAAGCAAAGCTTATACTAAGAGAAATGCAAATGAACCCAATTGAAAGTTGAGAGGCTAATAATGGTGGGTGTGTGAGAAGTGAGAAGTGGTTATATAGCATTAAAAGCACGTCCCAAAATATCCACAACATGTAGTACAGTATTTTTTTGGGTACGAAAGTGCAAGTATAGTTTTCCGTTGCCTTTGCAAGAGAGTATTATCCCGTCACACCAGATCACTATCTATAGGAATTCCATCGCACTTACGTCAGGACCCATTACTGTTATCAGGGCCGGCCTTGGGCTAAAGCCCGAGGTGCCGGCGCTTTAGGCCTCCGAAATTTAAGAAAAATGAGGGCCTCATTTTTCAAAAAAAAAAAAAATTCAACTATATTATATTTATATAAATGTTCCATATTTCAACACAATGTTAATTCTAGCACAAGTGGTCTGTGTGAGATACATGAAATTGAGATGAGAGATTCTTGGTTCAACTCCTAGGGAGGTTTTCTTTTAACAAAGTTTTTTTTCCCATTTTTCTTCTTTTGGATCTAGGAATAAATAGTATACAGCTCTAACACATTTTGCATTCTCATGGCTAAAGTTAATAACATGATTTTTTTAGTGTATGAGTGGTATTTCGTTATATTTGATTTTTTTTTCTAATGGTATAAAATATTTTAAAATTTTATTTTAGTTAAATTACGAAACTAAAATACCATGTTCAATATTTTTACCTTATACTCCGTTAACCACCTATATTGTTTTTTTTTTTTTTATATATAGAAAACCTAAGGCCTCAATTTTAAAAATCGTTTTAAGCCTCCAAATTCTCAGGGCCAGCCCTGACTGTTATGTTGATGGATACCTGCTAGATTTTGAATCGCCACCCTCCATTAAATGGAAAACACAATTATTATTATTATTATTTTTGGGGGAACATATTTAATTAACATTTAAAAAAGCGCTGGCAAAGTAGTTGGGAAGATAATGAATAGTGCCATAGGGAGTTGCAGATACTGGACGGTCAGTTTTAATTATGGACATTGACATTTGATCAGTTCATTACCCATTTACAAGAAAGAAAGGCCTATGGTTCCATGCTAACTAAAGGCAAGCACTTATTCCTCTTACCCCAAAACAGTTGTGTGATTGAAAGAAAATCTTGAGACCCTGCTCAGTGGTGTGAGCTTCATAAGGGCAAAAAGGCCATTGATTGAAAGAGTTGGGCAGAGTTGATTGGAGAGTTGGGCAGAGTTCTGCTCCATGAGAATCAAGATCTCTCATTTATTCTTCATGTGACACAAAAACGAGACTCGGCACGGTTTTACTTGAAGATCCAAGACGTTAAAAGCCATTGTAGTAGTATGAGTAAAGAGTAATGTTATGCACACAATTTTTGAGCATAAAATCGGACACAAGTTTGTTTGGAACGGTCCGATACATGAGTCTCATTCAATGCACGTGGAGCTGAAACACATGCGTGCTGGTATGTGAGAGAGAGTGCCGATGCGGCTGTGAAAGCGTTTTTCAAAATTATCTCAAGATACTAAACATTCAAGAAAGCGAGGATCGAGAAAGTGAGGATCGAGAGTGCGAGTGCAAAGCGAGGATATACAGCAACAAGAAAAGACATGGGAGATTAGGCTGAAATAGAAAAGCAGAGGGTTCTACTGAAAAATTATGTGGCTAATCCCAAGAACTTGTTCGAGGGAGAGCATGAAATTAAGGAACTTATCTTCTAAGCTAAGTTGAACTCTCTCGCGAGCAGGAACTCTTTAGGGCTACTATATATAGGTTTATACCCGATAAATAATTCAGAGTTTTGGAGAGCATGACATAGTGGGTTCTAGGAAACCTTTTTTTTTTTTTTTTCATTTTGTGTATTTTGTTCGTCTTTTTTAAATTTTTTGTTACAATTGTGTTAAATTTTTTGGATTAATCAACCGTTTCGATGAAAGGAGTCTAAAAAGTATAAAATTATAACCAAAAGTAAAAAAAAAGTTCCGTAAGGATGAAAAAAGTATCAAACAGCAGTCTACTTTTTGTCTAAAGTGTCGTCTTATATGAACATTTTTCAACATCGGTCCGTATTTTTATACTTTTCTAATTCTCATTAGACGAATGATTAATCCTAAAAATTACGACGAAAAGTTAACAAAAAGTAAAAATACCGAAAGTAAGTTTTGGAAAAATAAGTTTACAAGAACGCAAGTAAGGAACTTATTCTTCTAATTAAGCTTGTAAGTTGAACTCTCACGCGAGCAGAACATTTTTAGGATTACTGTAGATTTATCCGGAAAATAATTTAAAATTTCGGAATTAATTGAGGTGTGCCCAAAACTCACCTAACACCTGGTTATTGAAAAGGAAATTAGATCACAAAATTAATGGGCCAAATCTATCTGCTGTCAACGTTGGGGGAGGAGTTAGTGCTACTTGAGCTGTGAATTGGCTGTCCAAAGTCTAAACTGCAGAAGAGAACATCAATGCCACTGCACCCTAAATTTATGCAACCCATCTTCGGAGAAAGAGAGAGAAAAATTTAGCCAGTTTTATGATGTCTTTTCTGAATTTTTTTAAAGTTTAACCAAACGTAAGAATTAAGACAATCTTAAAAAATAATTAATTCCATGTAATTATGTAAACATCTTGGAGTACTAATTTACTTTGAGAATTAACCTTTGTCCTTCGAGAGAAATTTTTGGTTGCCAAGCTGGTACCACGTGAAGGTACTCGTTGATAATTCCAGCTGTCCAAACGTGTTTTGGACGGTTCAGATTTATTACCTCTCTCTCTCCTCACCCTACTACTCTCTCTCCTTCTTTTCTCTCTCTAAAATCCGGACTGTACAAAACACGTTTGGACGGCTGGGATCGCCGAGGCCCCAAAAACTTCTCTGGTCTTTCTAATGCCGAATCTAGTCCAAACCATCAATACCAAAAAGAAACAAGCTTTATATCTAACTGACCGTACAATTTTTTTGAACAAAAGACAATCGCATGCTCATATAAAACAAAAATTGCTTGGAGGTTACAAATGCCCAAATCCCCTGGAGCCCTCTGTTGGATAACAAAACCACACCATTCGGATTATCCATGTGGGTTGAGTAGACACTCACCAACTATATGTGCACACTCTTGATGTGGTCTCTGTTTTATGAAGCCAGGGGAAATCGGGATAGGAAATATGACAGGAATTAGGAAGCCCCTTTTTTATGATGGGACTCCGATAATATTACAAATTTACAACCGACTACGTCATAGGTGGTTAATCTTACTACGTAGAGAATTTATCCAATTGGGTCCTTCAGGGGGATAGTCCTCGGTTTCGCAGGCGGGGGCTTTTCGGTAAAATGACTTCGGTTGTTTAATTGGGTGCATACCGGGTGTAGCTGTCAAAGGTTTTTTTTGGTCCATTGAGAAGTACACAAAGCAAAGCAGTAGTTTGGTTTTGGTTTTGTTCCTGTTTTGGCGTATCCATATCAAGGTTATCAATACCGTTCCGTAACTGTTAGTTTTGTTCTTGTTTTGACATATCCATAATTCCATATCCAAATATGTAGGCTATGTTTGTTTCAATTGGGCCCTTAAGATGTGTAGCTAGTTCCTGTTAGGGGTGAAAATATAATCGATGAAAAAACGATCAAAAAATTCAGGGTTCCCCTGTCTAGGTTTGGTCGCGATAGGGGTTTTCATATTTTCATAGTCTTACAAAGGGGTTATGATACTTTTGTAGTGTTCAATAGGATTTTGATATTGGAGAAGTCTTGAAGCCCAAGCCGAAAAATTTGAAAAACCCGGCCAAACTTCACCTCGGGCCGATTTTGGACCATCCAATATTTTGATGGAGTTGGATTTCATCATTTTTGGACCGAACCGATTCGGTCCGCATGTCCAATATTCCTGGTGTTTCCCACTTTCCATCGGGTATGCGTGAGCATAAAATTAATGGAGTGTCTGGTATGAGAGCTGGTGTGCCAAGACTTGCCGTCGTTCACCGTATGAAAGGTGTGGGTGTCTCGATCTGACTTCGTATGTAGTGCGATTGCGTGTGACCTAAATGGTGAGGCCACAAAGAAGTTCGTGGTTTATCATAACAAAGTGGATTTAGAATTTCCTAACTGTATGAGAAAAAGTAGAGAATATCGTAAAATAAAGACGAACTTTATTATGTCGAAATAATAAAGTTGGATACAAAGAAAAGTAAAAACTCGAATTACTTGATGACGTAATTGAGTTGGGTACAGAAAAAGTAAAATAGGTGCTTCGCTGAAAAGATTTTGATTTAAGCGTTGGGTTTTGGGTTGTTTCAACCCTTTCTTCTTCTTTAATTCTTGTATTTATAGGCGTGGTTCCACTTCTGCAAATCCATGGAAATCAACTGCCTCCTCCAAAATTGGCCAAGTGTCCCATGCATGTTGCACACCCACGGCAGTTAATAAAGATCATGGGTAGCGGTTGTTGTTTAAAACAACACAGCTTGGATGGATCTTGAGTGGCTCCTGGAAATGGGTTCCTATTTTACCTCAACTTGCCAAGTGTCCATAACATTTTCCCACTTTCAAATGAAATGGTCAACTGCTTGCCAAGTGTCTATATAACTCTTCCACGTAAATTGATCTCAATGGGAAAATTATTTGGTGCACTTAGCTTTACTTGGACTTTGATTAATCGGGCATTGCTCCAAAACACAAAATTAATATGGCCGAGAAACTCATAACTATCGGCCCAATTTCATTAACAATTAATTAAATGGTCCTCTAGCGCTGGCCCAAGGTTTGGTGCAAAAAATGGGTGTAAACACCTGGCCAGACCGAACCGATCACGCCTGTACTTAATAACTTCATGTGGTTTAGTTGTAGGGATGGTTTGAGCCAAATCGATTTGTGGGTGGAGGGATTGGTTTGGTTTGGTGCAAGACAATGCTTGGATAGGCGTAGCGTTGACGAGTTCTGCTTTGTTTACATTTCTAGGTTAAAAACAAAATGCCATTTCATTTAGGATTTGAAGAGATCGATTTATTAAGATAGTGAGGAGTACTGTTACTTATTTCTCCTTCCTTTTACTTCATTTTTCATTACTTTTTTTTTAACCAATCTACATGTTTTTCACTGCACCTAAAAAGTGAAAATTAAATTTTTTTTAGGGAAAATAATCATCATATATGACACTAATAACTTTCTCAATCTCATTAGGAAAAAATTATTCTCCGTTCAAACTTTGATTTCTTAAATAAAAAATCATCAAGATGAACTGAGCTTGATTTTTCCTAATTATTCACGGTTGAGTTTTGGATCTGAGGCTGTGAGGTTAAATGATCCAGAGACAATTGTTTGGTAGGATCATATTCAAAAATTGGACTTCGTTCTGAAATTCTTAACATGGGCTAGGGAGCTAATCGGCCCAATTTTAGAAACCATACGCATTAATTTTCTTGGGGTACAAATGGAAGTGTAGGCACCAGGTATGGTACCCGTCACCTCTGTTAGGAAGTACTTTCTGTCACATCACACCACACCACTATCTGTAGGGACCCCATTGGCTCTATCTCAGGGCCGAACTTGGCCCTTGCCCAATTAATTTGGTCCTGAGTTACCATTGAGCCATCCCCTCAGTGGCATGGTTACGGTTTTGCCATGGCTTTAATTATATGGGAAGATAGAAATAAAAACGAAAAATCATGAAAATTAACTTTCAAATGGTTGCAAACTTGCAATAGTACTAGAATTCATTTTCTCGAGAATCTGACGGTCGTTATAAAACAAAACCCTGGTACAAAACAAACAAAACCCAACTTTTCATCTCTCATGAACCCTCCTTAAAGGACAGGCTTTATTGGATATATGACATGCAAACGTATACTATATAGCTCTTTGCTTCCATTTATAATTACAGAAGATGATCCTGATTTAAAATCAAACATCGTACTCTCCTTCTATTTGATTATTATCCTCTTCACTTTTTCGTTCTCATTCGGAGGATTCTTATTTTGAACGATGACCATCTTCAGGTCATGGTGACACGTTATTAGGTTGATTGGTGAGGACAGGACAGGCGCAGTAGCAACATGGTGGCGGTGGTTCAACCTTGCAACAATTGCAAGCAGGACAATAAGGTCTGTTCTTAGGCTCTGCATCAGGAAACAAAAAAAACAAAAAAAAAGTTTAACATCAATAACGAAAAATCAAATGCGAACTTGACAAGCTAAGCATCGGGCAATAGATTGTGTGATGAAATTCTACCTTTAGGAGTCGAGTTAGCTGCGTCACAAGGTAACGCCGGAGAGAGAACGATAGCGATGAGGAACAATGCAAGAAGGAAAAACCTTGGAGAGTAATAACTTGCCATTGCTTAAAGTTTTTTTTTTTAATTTTTCAATCTAAATAGATGTTGTTGGGTGATGATTAAATTCCTGGACACACATTGAAGCATATTTATAGGGACTCCTGGTGAGGCTTTTGGTCATTAATTTCCGTTACGCGTTGTTTGAATAGGAATTCCACTTGTGGAAAAAAAAAAAAACGAAGACTTTAAGAACTCCATTTTCCTCGCAATAAAGGTTGGGTTATTGCTTTGAGTAAGACTTATTCACGGAGCTGCGGTAAACAAGCTGTTTACAGCGGGAGTGTATCTGCACCGTCCAAACAGTGTTTTGGACGGTCCGGATTTTTGGACGGTCCGGATTTTAAACAAACTTTTCCGGGGAAGAGTTTAGGAAGAGTTAAACTCTTTTCCGGAGAAATTTATTTAAAATCCGGACCGTCCAAAATACTTTTTCTCTTTTGCTTACTTAAAGAACCATCTGTAAATAACTTTTTCTCTTTTGCTTTCTGAGTTTCACGTTGAGACTCCACCAAATAGGGCAATTGACTGGAAATCTGCTTGAGTCGATACGTCCTCTAGAATTCAACATTAATCCGATCCCAATGACTTGGCTCGATGGTTTTGGCCCGGAACTCAGGAATTCGTTTTCTCTTAAAATCTAAAGTTCGATTTTTTTTGCCTCAAATCTTTGAGGAATTGTAAGATATAAGTGCAAGGGGCCCGCAAGCTGGTACAACTTGCATTACCGAAAGAATAGTAATTAATTAGGTTTTTGGAAAATAATTTTTTGCACCCTAAGTTGTTCCTTTAAGTTTACACTACAAATTGTATTTTATTGCTTAAAATTAAGAAGAATACAATTCTCAAAACCATTAAAGATAATTTTGGAATGGATTTATTATTACTACAAAAAAAAAAGAAGGCAAAATCGCTTCCCTTGCTTTTTATTTTTCCATTTTCATGTGTGGAGGGGAATTGGAAAATGACCTTGAAAAATCCCTTGTTTCTCACAATCATGATTGGGCTTTTGCTTTCTGAGTTTGGGTCAACAATACAGGGCATGCAATTGCCTGGAAGTCCACTCGAGTCAATTCAAACCCAAGGGTTTGGCTCGATGGTCTTGATCTGGGATCAAGACTGGGGGAGTTTGCTCTCGGAAGGTCCCATATTTAATTTTTCGTCAAAAGGCACTTGTTTCGTTATCATTCCCCATGAGTCTTGTGAGGTGGCCAATGACCTCCACGACAAGGCAATTAACTAGAATTCACTTGGCTCAATAAGTCTTCTAGTATTTTGTTACTTTTAATTTATTTTTGTATTTCCTATTTATATGTTTCCTCTTGCCGCAACATAATTACCATAATTCCTTGTTCCCAAATTGTTTTAAGTTTATTTAGTTAAGGTATGCCCATAATCGATTTGAGACCTCATAGCTGGTAGGTCCATTTGCTTCAGGCTAGTTCAGTCCGTTTGATACATCTGGGCTGTCCAAAAGTGTTTTGAACATGCCAAATGGACAGGATCCCTGTGATTGTGTTTTGCATTTTTGCACTATTTAAGAGATGCCCATTAGCACCTTGTGCGGCTTGAAAAAAATATGATTTTCACATTCTTCATCCATAGAAGGTTGAAAAATCACCGACTATTGGGCTTGAGTTTGAAAAATGTGAACTTCCACTAATGAGGGGTTAATTCAATGGTGAAAACTTGGATTTAGTTGGACGAGGCTCAGGTTTGAACCTCTTATTAGGGTTAAACAATTCCTAACACTACTCACATGTGACGGGACTTTAGGTTTGGTTCCGACATAGGTGCACTGAGTCCTCTACATATAGTTATATTATGCGACGGGGCAATATTTCCTGACGAGAGTGACTAGATACAATACTTGCATTTCCGTTTTTTGGCCCCGCAAAAAGGAAAAAAAGAAAACTGAGAACATCAAGTTTGACAATATATACAAAGGGTACGGGTTCATCAGCATCATCATCAGTCAGTCAATGCCAATACTTGGGTGGCTAATGACTAGAGAATGCATTTTTGACCTTGCAGTACCATATGTCACGGTGGTACCACGAGATTACTGAATACATTTGTGACCGCGAATTTTCATGTTTACAATATGTTTGTGTTAGTCTTTAGGCTCCGTTTTAGAAAGCAAATTAAGTACTTATTTTTTAATATGGTAATTTTAAGCTTAAAAATCATGTATTTACGCAAATAATTTTTCTATCAATATGGATCTTGTTTGATAGATCTCATTGAGATTTTTTAATCGGTGCAAAAAAAATCAAAAAATTATTCTTCATTTACATTATTTTTGAATTTAAAAATGTGAAATAAACTGCTTATTTTTAAGAATGTTTTTGAAATGGGGCCTTAGTCCTATTTATTATATTAGATGTATCACGTGTAAACTACAGTCGTCAGCCGCTTGATTCGAACCAACACGAACCGGACAGAACCTTGCAATGTTATTCCTACAACTTCCTTTAGCCCAATCCTTCTCCTTTGAAAACCCAAATTTTAAGGGAAAATGACGGCTCATGACATGTTTTGATAATTATTATCTTTTAAGGGCATGTTAAGAACATTTGTTAATGAACAAAATATTCTTGGCGGATATTAATTAGGGTAAAGTCCAGATACACCCCCTGTACTTTGGTCGTTTTTCAACTACACCCCATCTACTTCATTTTTAATCACTCGCACCCCTTGAACTTAAGACAGGTTTGGAACTGTTAGTATTTCCGTCCAAAGTAACAAAAAGATTGAAATACCCATTTGTATTCCACTTTTTTCCCCTTTTTTCATTTACGTATTATCCCTACTCTCTACAAAGCTCTGGTTCTGCAATGGTGGAGAGTGAAACGTAAGATTGTGAATTATCTACTTCAAAAAACAAAAGATTGTGTTCGTAAGGTACGTTGATAGCCCCAAAATCGTCTAGGGTTTTCGTTCATTTCTGGTATTTTGATAGCCCCAAAATCATTTGGGTTTTTGTTCATTTATGGTACGTTGATAGCCCCAAACCTATGCATGCAAGGTATTTTTAAGAAATAAAAACAATACTTTGTTCATTTACCAAAATCTGTCACCCTTTCTTTAAAAAATCATAACTTATTCATATAAGGTCCAAAAATACTCAAACCAGCGCCCAAACTTGCGTAACATCCATGTGTATCTACTGTAAAAATTGAAAGATTAGTTATCAACCAAATATTCTCCAAATTTAAAAAGAACAAGCTGTCCTACAGAAAAACAGGGCAGCCAAACATGTCTTCGTAGAAAATCCATAACTAATTCATCTCAACTCCAAAAATATTGAAACCAACTCTCAAAGTTTCATAACGTAAAGTATTATTCTCAGTAAAAATATCAGATTCATAACTTAATAGGATAGTTTTCAGAAATAAAAAGAAGATGCTCTGCCCAGATTTTGAAACATGTGTATCAGTCCATATTCCGAAAATCATAACTAATTCTGTATTGATCGGTTTTGCATGTTCTTGGTATCAAAATCTTCGTCTTTAAACATAATTTAAAAGTTATGAAGACTTCAAAAATTGAATCATAGCAGAAGGTTTCTCAAAATACGAATTTGTGATGGTCCAGAAAGCTGTCAGGAAAGTTTAAGAAGTTACCGGCAAGAAAATAAGTTTTCCGACGAGAGAATGGTGACGGGAGGTGGTGGCTCGTGGTGGAACTGAGGTGGGGGGTGGAAGAACACCATCGTCCTCCTCTTTCTTCAAATTTCGTAGATTCCTCCCTCAAAAATTAAAATACATGTTTGACTAGTTTTTACCAAGATGATAAAAAAAATGCTATATCCAAATATATTTACACATATGCATGAGTGTAATTTTAGGTGTCAAATTGGCCATGCCATGTGTCTATAAGCGTGACATGTGTCCTTGCATGCGCAAGTGGTCCCAGATGCCTGAGCGCTCATAGCCGAGAAGCTGTCCAAGTTTTGGTCTCAGAAAAATATGAAATTCGCACATTACCCTAAATAAATTATTCTAAGAATAACCCCATTCTCGGAATTTCAAGAAAAAATCCAAAACAAAAAGAATTGAAATGCCTGGCTGATTGACTTGTAAAATATGCTTGTGACTCTGTCCGCGACCAATGATTAATCGTAGTAACGAATTATCATTGTACTAATTTTTTTTAACGTGAGGGATCTCACAGTATATATAGGATTTAAATGGGTTTTGAGGGCAATTTGGTCTTAGAAAAGATGTTTTAGAAGGGAAAATTCCCGCCAACAAGCCATTACCTGCTTTTCCGTTACTTTGGATGGAAAAACTAACAGTTCCAAACCAGTCTTAAGTACAAGAGGTGCGAGTGATTAAAAATGAAGTAGAGGGGGTGTAGTTGAAAAACGACCAAAGTATAAGGGGTGTATCTGGACTTTACCCTATTAATTATCAAAACACGTCATTGACCGTCATTTTCCCAAATTTTAATCCCTGGCACTTGATAGCCCAAATTCAAGCCCATACCACTCTTATCTAATCCAATAGCCCAAACTAGCTATGTACCATCCATAGCCTTTTTGTATGCATACATAAGAAAACCTGCAATCTTCGACAACGCGACAGAGCGGAGGAGGAGGCGTGACGGAGTGGAGGAGACGATGTGGTGGAGGTGGGGCTGTGGGGCTGTGAGAAGGAGAGGATGAGATGCTGTGTGTTTCATAGTTGAAGTAAACTGAACTAGTCAACCCTATTTCAGTCTAGACTTTAGACCCTATATATAAGGGTATTTTCCGTAGTTTACTTAAGATGGGGTTTATGCGAGATGAGCTTCACACGCGGTGAACTTGGACGGGTTTATACATAAGAGGACCGGCTTGGAAGAAGCCCATCTTGCATGCAATGTTCAATGATCTCTGGATGTATTTATGTTTTACATTTTTAAAGTTATTTTCTTATAGAAATAATTGAGATCAATCAAATAAGATTCATCGGGGTGGTTTCGGAGACACCTAAAAAAATACTTACAAAAATACCCCAAAGTTTCTGATAAAATTTTGATGATCCAAACCATTCAATGTATTTAAAACATGTTTTTAAGGGTATTAGTAAGAAATCAGCTTATAATATGACTGAGAAATGCTTGATCTAAACAATTTTCCAAAAAACAATATATATATACAGTTTTGAAAAACTGTTTGGATCAAGCACTTTTAGGTCATATTTTGAGCTGATTTCTCGTGGATACCCTTAAAAACATGTTTTAAATACATTGAACGGTTCGGATCATCAAAATTTGATCGAAAATTATGAGATTGAGATTTGAGAAGTTTTTTTATGTCTCCGGAACCACCTGAAGATTCGTATTGTATATTTTTAACACTATACAGTGGGACATATGGGCAATTCCTAAATGGCGCGAAGAACTATAGTGGACATTTAAAAATGAACGGACTCACATAGTCCAATGGGTTTTCCAGATCCAAGCCCATGCCATGTTTTTCTGTTCCTTTTATGGTTTGACCTTTTTTTTGACTCGTTTGCAATAGGGCCTCCAATCAATCGTTCAGGTCAAGAGTTTAAAGTCGTGGCGATTAATGTTTGAACTTTCTCTGATTAGAGCAAAATTCTGCTGGAGACTTTGAATGCAAGTCCTCCAAACAATTTGTTACTGTATTAATAGTTGAGATTCTGTTATTTTCAGTAAGGGATTCCTCTTATCATTTTTGTTTTCAAAGTGGCTATGTCATACACTATTGTGCAATCCAATTTTCGGACTCCAGAGTCCCTTAGTCTGGTTCGTATTTTGTGAACTTTCTACTCAGTGCTCTGGCGATTTGTATCTACTTTGCGGCTGTACTAAAATCACACCGTCAATATGTTTATTGATGACACCATAAACAGAAGTTCAAAACTGGTCTTAAGAACTTTAAACCATATGCTGGTACATAGTATTGCCTCATGATCGGTCGATTTTTCCTTCTTCTATGAAATCTTTTTGTGACTTGTTTGCGATAGTGCCTCAATCGTTCAGGTCAAGAGTTTTAAAGTTGTGTCTGAGTAGAGCAAAATTCTGGCATTCTGCTGGAGACTTGAATGCCAACGCTCCAAACAATTTGTAATTGTCCTAATAGTTGAGATTTCTGTTATTTTCAGTTAAGGGATTCCTGTTATCATTTTGTTTTCAATGTGGATAAGTTGTAATGTGCAATCCAATTTCCAGACTCCAGAGAACCTTGGTCCGTTTCGTATTTCATGAACTCTCTACTCAATGCCCTCGCGATTCATATGTACTTTGCATCTGTGCTAAAGTCACGAGTACTAAAACGCGCCGTCAAAAAGGTTATACTAGATGACACCATAAACAGAAGTTCAAAACTGGTCTGAAGAACTTCAAACCATATGTTCTTCTAAAACATCCTTGCCAAAGAAAGACCCGCAGTATTGCCTCATCATCCGTCGATTTTTCCTTCTTCTTTGAAATCTTGGATTTTGTCGTCTCATTCGGAAAATATTACTCACCGTTCATATTTTGAATTTGCAAAAATAATAAATCATCAAGATGAACTGAGCTTTGATTTTTCCTAATTATTAACAGGCGAGTTTCGGATTGAGGCTATGAGGTCAAATGAGCCAGAGACAAATGTTTGGTAGGATCATATTCAAAAATTGGACTTCGTTTTGAAATTCTTAATCCGGTGAGGAGAGGTAATCGGCCCAATTGAGTAACCATACACATCCGTCAAGAAATATTACCCTATCACACCACCACTATTAGAGGACATGCTTTATTGGATGACAAACATAGCTAGCTCTTTTCTTCCATTTATATTCTTACATATGATCTTGATTTAAAAACGAACAACTCTCCTTCTATTTGATTATTATCATCATCTCTCTTTTTCGTTCTCATTCAGTGGACTCTGATTTTGAACGATCATCTTTAGGTCATGATAACGCATTATCAGGCTAACTAGTGACAACAGGACAAGCGTAGCAACAGGGTGGTGGCGGTTCAACCTTACAACTACTGTGAGCAGGAGGAAAATAAGGTGCATCACAAGGTAAAAAAAGTAGGACAATAATCAAATGCGTCAAAGGATCTGCATGGTTTTTTCTTTCGCTCTGCATCACGGGCAAAAAAACAGAAGAAGGATAACATCAATTACGAAAATCAAATGCGAACCGACAAACTAATAAGCATCGGGCGATAGATTGTGTGTTGAAATCTTACCTCGAGGTCGAGGAGCCAATTTAACTGCATCACAAGGTAACGCCGGAGATAGAATGGTAGCGATGAGGAACAATGCAAGAAGGAGAAACCTTGGAGAGCAACTTGCCATTGCTTAAAGTTTTTGTTTTTATTTTTTGAAATCTAAATAGATGTTGTTGTTGGGTGATGAGTAAATTCCTGGACACACATTGAAGCATATTTATAGGGACTTGGTGAGAATTTTTTGGTCATGAATTTCCGTTTCCGCGGTGTTTGAATTGGAGGGAATTGGAATTCCACTTGTGGGGTAAAAAAAGAAAGACTTTGAAAATAGGGCAATTGGTATTTACCAAAAAAAATAAATAGATAAATAGTGCAATTGACTGGAGCTCTGCTTGAGTCAATACGTCCTCTAGAATGACCATTAATCTGATCCCGAGGCCTTGGCTTGATGATGGTGTTGGTTCGGAACTTAGGAATTTATTTATTTTTTAAAATTTCAAGTTCGATTTTCTTTATTGGCAATTCTTAGAGGGATTGTAAGATATGAGTGCCAAGAGTTTTAGATATCGCTTGCATTACCAAAAAAATATAATAGTAAAATTCGTTTGGTTTTGGAAAATGATTTTTGCACCCTAAATTCCTGTAAGTTCTACAAATTGTACAATCTTATTGCTTAAAAATTGAGTAAATTACAGTAAACCCCCCTCAACTAACCTGAATTTTCACTTAACCCCCTCCGACTACAAAACCCAACAGTGTGCACCCTCTAACTATCCAGAATTGACATTTAACACCCTTTTGTTAGGTCTCCGTAGGAAAAATGCACCGACGGCCGTCTCCGGCCACCGGGCGGCCGATCCGAGCCGTCCAAAATTTTTTTAAAAAAAAACCGAGTGGGAT
>BPLS01030090.1:0-16292 GCA_019656275.1 Rhododendron kiyosumense | reverse complement strand
AGGGAGAGCGCATATGAAGGTGATGATTTCGACTGTGCGTGGTGATTCGGTGCTGCGTGTTTGTGGTGATACGGTGCTGGTGTGCTTCGTGAAGTAGATAATTTTGTGGTTTGTTGGTGTGAAAACAAATAGTTCCCTCATAGAACTCTGTTTATATCTTTCTATATGGAGGCTAGGTGTTTGGTTGCAATTGGGCTAGTATATAGATTTTGGATGTGGTGTGTGATTTAGTATTGTGGGGTAAAGCTTGAGGTGCGCGGTCCGGTGTTCAGACTTTGGGGTTGGTAATTGGATTTGGTAATTTAGTCTATACTTAAGATTGATATTCGTATATGATTTATTTGTGTATAGGCTGGTCTTTCTTTCCGTAATTGGGTTTCGTTGCCTTCGGGCTCAATCGAGGGTTTAAGTATGTATCGGTATAAAAAATAGTGTTAAGAAGGTAATAGTCATCGAGTGATACAATTGTAGTGACATCATTTTTTCATGTAGGTTATGGATAGGTTAATTGAGGAGAATGTAATAAGTTGTTTTCTATATTATTGGGATAATCATCCATAGTTTAGTTTATGCATATCTTAGTGAAAGAATGTAGTTCAATTACGGTGGTATTGAATATGAAGAAATTGTATTTCAGATAGTATGCTTGAAAATTGATTTAAGAACGTAATTGAGATGATTGCTTCGATTTCGTTTGTAGGATGGGTTAGTTTAATTGTTTGATGCTGTGTTTTAACTTTTTTCTTTATAATACTCGTTACATCCCGTATACTCTTGAATTGTTACTCTTTGATTGGTCCATCCTTGGTATACTTGGTGTCTTAGTTGAGTCGTGATTATGTTTTGTTAGAAGGGGTCAATAATTATGATTGTCTTTTAAAATATTCTCGGATTTGTTGACATTTATTACGTAATGAGTAGTGGTAAGATTGTTTTCTTAATTCCGATGTTACGTCGTTCAAATCCGTTACAAAAAATTATAAACTAAATGTTTTAAATTGGCAATAGTTGGTTATTCAAAATGTCGGTTTTTCTAATCGTTGTAGAAGGAGTTCGGTGTTGAGAACTTGACAATAAATGGATAGATTTTGGCAATGTTACGTCCGCTTGATTTGAAAGGCCAACTAAAGGGCTATGGCTATACAAGAATTTGAGTGTTCGGGCTGGTTTGAGTTTATAGAAGGTGCAATGTTACTTCCGCTTGATTTGAAAGGCCAGCTAAAGGGCTATGGCTATACAAGAAGTGTTCGGGCTGGTTCGAGTTTATAGAAGGTGATTATAATAATTTGCTGATAGACTGCACCGGTGGTGATTTGAAAGTTTAATGTAGTACGATTTGTGGAATTGTGGGAAGCATTGGAAAAAGTGAATATGTGCGCGTAAACTTGTGAGACTGGAGTTATTATCGTGCCATGCAAGTAAATATGTAGTATTATCGACTTGATGATGAGTAGTTTTAGAATTGTAAATGCATTTGCGGCTAATTGTTTAAACTCCTATTTTTTGGGATAATTTTGAGATGTGTTTTTGAAATGACAAGGAATATTTTAATGCAAGATTCAGTGGAATATTTTAATGCAATATTCAATGATGTTACATTTTGGGTTAGTGCGCATGGAGTCGGTCCTCAAGATGCGGGTGGAAAAATAAGGATTTTATGTGGTAATGTTTATTATATCTTTTTGGAATGGACAAACCCCGGCGCTGGACATTGGTGAATGTTATTATATTTGTGTGTGTGAGGGGGAAAGAGAGATCACGAAGGTGGTGCTTGTGATTGTGCGTGGTGATGTAGTGCTTGTGGGTTTTTTTACGTGATCGAGTTGCATTGCCTTGGATTGGTCTCATTTCATTTCAGAGAGAGAAAGATACAGAGAGTGCAAGAGCGCATACGAAGGTGATGATTTTGACAGTGCGTGGTGATGTGGTGCTGCATGCTTGTGGTGATACGGTGCTGTGTGCTTCGTGGAGTGGATAATTTTGTGGTTTATTAGAGTGAAAACAATAGCTTTCCCTCTTAGAACTCTATATATTTCTATATGGAGGTTAGGAGTTTGGCTGCAATTGGGCTAATAAAAGTTAGGTAATGAGAGGTAGATTTTGGATGTGGTGTGTGATTTAGTATTGGGGGGTAAAGTTTGAGGTGGGCAGTCCGGTGTTAAGCCTTTGGGGTTGGTAATAGGATTTGGTAATTTAGTCTATACTCTATTCTGGTATTTGTTTATGATTTATTTGTTCGTAGGATGGTCTCTCTTTTCGTTATAGCGTTGTGTTGCTTTGCCTTCGGGTTCAAGCGGGTGTTTAAGTGTGTATCAGTATAAAAAATAGTATTAAGTAGGTAATAGTAATCGGGCGATACAATTGTAGTGACATCATTTTTTCACGTAGGTTATGGATAGGTTGTTGGAGGAGAATGTATTAAGTGGTTTTTCTATATTATTTGGATAATTACACATAGTATAGTTTATACATACCTTTGTGAGTGAATGTAGTTCATTTACGGTGGTATTGAATATGAAGAAATTGTATTTGACATAGTACGCTTGAAAATTGATTTAAGAACGTAACTGAGAGGATTGCTTCGATATCGTATGTAGGATGGGCTGGTTTAATTTTTTGATAGTGTTATAACTTTTTTCTTCATAATGCTCGCTACGTCCCGTATACTCTTGAATTGTTGCTCTTTGATTGGTATACTTGGTATCTTAGTTGAGTCGTGGTTATGTTTTGTTAGGAGGGGACAATAATTATGATTGTCTTTTAAAATATTCTTAGATTTGTTGACATTTATTAGGTAATGAATAGTAGTAAGATTGTTCTTAATTTCGTTGTTACGTCGTTCAAATCCGATAAAAAAATAAAAGAGTAAAATGTTTTAAATTGGCAATAGTTGGCTATTGAAAATGTGGGTTTTTCTAATCGTTGTAGTAGGAGTTCAGTGTTGAGAACTTGGCAATAAATGGACAGATTTTGGTAATGTTACGTTCGCTTGATTTAAAAGGCCATCTAAAGGGCTATGGCTATACAATAATGTGAGTGTTCGGGTTGGTTTGAATATATAGAAGGGGATTATAATAATTTGTGGGGTTACATGACACTAAAGTGATAGACTACACCGGTGGTGATTTTAAAGTTTAACGTAGTACGATTTGTGGAATTTTGGGAAGCATTGGAAAATGAGAATATGTGCGCGTAAACTTATGAGATTAGAGTTGTTATCGTGCCATGCAAGTAAATATGGAGTATTATCGAGTTGATGATTCGTAGGTTTAGAGTTGTCAATGCATTTTTGGCTAATTGTTTAAACTACTACTTTTGGGGATAAATTAGAGATGTGTTTTTGAAATGAGAAGGAATATTTTAATGCAAGATTACGTGGAATATTTTAATGCAATGTTCAATGTTGTTACATTTTGGGTTATTGCGCATGGAGTCGATTCTTGAGATGTGGGTAGAAATTTAAGGATTCTAGGTGGTGATGTTTATTATATCTTTTCGAAATTGACTAACCCCGACGTTTGACATTGTGTGTGTGTGTGAGAGAGAGAGAGAGAGAGTGAGGGATATCACGAAGGTGGTGCTCGTGATTGTGCGTGGAGCCGTGGTGCTTGTGGATTTTTTTCCGTGATCGAGTTGCATTGCCTTGGGTTGGTCTCATTCTATTTCAGAGACAGGGAAAGGGAGAGAAAGATACAGAGAGACTGAGACCGAGAGCGCATACGGAGGTGGTGGTTTTGTTTATGCATGGTGATGTGGTGCTGCGTGCTTATGGTGATACGGTGTTGGTGTGATTCATGGAGTGGATAATTTTGTGGTTTGTTGGATTGAAAACAATAGCTTTCCCTCTTTGAACTATGTTTATATCTTTCTATATGGAGGCTAGGAGTTTGGCTACAATTGGGCTAATAAAAGTTTGGTAAATGACGGGTAGATTTTTGATGTGGTTTGTGATTTAGTATTGGGTGGTAAAGCTTGAGGTTTGCGATCCGGTGTTAAGACTTTGGGGTTGGTAACAGGATTTGGTAATTTAGTCTATACTCTAGATTGGTATTCGTATATGATTAATTTGTGTATAGGCTGGTCTCTCTTTTCGTGATTGCGTTGCGTTGCCTTCGGGCTCAAACGGGTGTTTGAGTGTGTATCGGTATAAAAAATAGTATTAAGTAGATAATAGTCATCGGGCGATACAATTGTAGTGACATCATTTTTTCACATAGCTTTTGGATAGGTTATTGGAGGAGATTGTTGTAAGTGGTTTTTCTATATTATTTGGATAATCACACATAGTTTAGTTTATGCATACCTTAGTTAGTGAATGTAGTTCAATTACGGTGGTATTGAATATGAAGAAATTATATTTGAGATAGTACGTTTGAAAATTGATTAAGAACGTAACTGAGAGGATTGCTTCGATTTCGTATGTAGGATGGTAGTTTAATTGTTTGATATTGTGTTATAACTTTTTTCTTTATAATCCTCGCTACACCCCGTATACTCTTGAATTGTTGCTCTTTGATTGGTCCATCTTTGGACATTTGGTATCTTACTTGAAACGTGGTTATATTTTGTTAGGAGGGATCAATAATTTTGATAGTTTTTTAAAATGTCCTCGAATTTGTTATTATTTATTAGGTAATGAATAGTGGTAAGATTGTTCATAATTTTGATGTTACGATGTACAAATCCGATAAAAAAAATAAAAGATTAAATGTTTTAAATTGGCAATAGTTGGTTATTGAAAATGTGGCTTTTTCTAATCGTTGTAGTAGGAGTTTGGTGTTTAGAACTTGACTCTAAATGGATATATTTTTGCAATGTTTCGTTGACTTGATTTTAAAGGCCATATAATGGGCTCTGGCTATATCAGATTGTGAGTGTTCCAGCTGGTTTGGTTTGAGTCTATAGAAGGGAATTATAATAATTTGTTTGGTTACATGACACTAAAGTGATAGATTGCACCGGTGGTGATTTGAAAGTTTAATGGAGTACGATTTGTGGATTTATGGGAAGCATTGGAAAAAGGGAATGTGTGCGTAAACTTATGAGATTGAAGTTGTTATTGTTCCGTCCAAGTAAATATTGAGTATTATCGACTTGATGATTAGTAGTTTTAGAGTTTTCAATGCATTTGCGGCTAATTGTTTAAACTTCTACTTTTGGGGATAAATTAGAGATGTATTTTTAAAATGACAAGGACTATTTTAATGCAAGATTCAATGTTGTTACATTTTTGGTTATTGCGCATGGAGTCGGTCCTTAAGTTGCGGGTAGAAATTTTAGGATTTTAGGTGGTGATGTTTATTATATCATTTCGGAATGGACAAACCCCGGCGTTGGACATTGGGGAATGTTGTTATATTTGTGTGTGATTGTGTGTGTGAGAGAGAGAGAGAGAGAGAGAGAGAGAGAGAGAAACAAAAAGAGCGAGAGCACATACGAAGGTGGTGATTTTGACTGTGCATGGTGATGTGGTGCTGCGTGCTTTTGGTGATACGGTGCTGGTGTACTCCGTGGAGTGGATAATTTTGTGGTTTGTTGGAGTGAAAACAATAGCTTTCCCTCTCAGAACTCTGTTTATATCTTTTTATATGGAGGCAAGGAGTTTGGCTGCAATTGTGCTAATAAAAGTTAGGTAATGACAGGTAGATTTTGGATGTGGTGTGATTTAGTATTGGGGGGTAAAGTTTGAGGTGCGCGGTCCGGTGTTACGACTTTGGGGTTGGTAATACGATTTGGTAATTTAGTCTATACTCTAGATTTGTATTCATATATGATTTATTTGTATATAGGTTGTTCTCTCTATCCGTGATTGCGTTGCGTTGCCTTCGGGCTCAAGCAGGTGTTTAAGTGTGTATCGGTATAAAAAATAGTATTAAGTAGGTAATAGTCATCGGTGATACAATTGTAGTGACATCATTTTTTCACTTAGGTTTTCGATAGATTATTGGAGGAGAATGTAGTAAGTGGTTTTCTATATTATTGGGATAATCACACATAGTATAGTTTATGCATACCTTAGTGAGTGAATATAGTTCAATTACGGTAGTATTGAATATGAAGAAATTGTATTTGAGATAGTACGCTTGGAAATTGATTTAAGAACGTAACTGAGAGGATTGCTTCGATTTCGTATATCGGATGGGCTAGTTTAATTATTTGATGTTGTGTTATAACTTTTTTCTCTATAATGCTCGCTACATCCCGTATACTATTGAATTGTTGCTCTTTGATTGGTCCATCATTGGTATACTTGGTATCTTAGTTGAGTCGTGGTTATGTTTTGTTAGGAGGGGACAATAATTATGATTGTCTTTTAGAATATTCTCGGATTCGTTGACAGTTATTAGGTAATGAATAGTGGTAAGATTATTCATAGTTCTGATGTTACGTCTTTCAAATCCGATAAAAAAATAAAAGACGAAATGTTTTGAATTGGCAATAGTTGGTTATTCATAATGTGGGTTTTTCTAATCGTTGTAGTAGGAGTTTGGTGTTGGGAACTTGACAATAAATGGATAGATTTTGGCAATGTTACGTCCGCTTGATTTGAATGGCCATATAATGGGCTATGGCTATATCAAAATGTGAGTGTTTGGGCTGGTTTGAGTATATAGAAGGGAATTATAATAATTTGTTAGGTTACATGACACCAAAGTGATAAACTGCACCAGTGGTGATTTGAAAGTTTAATGGAGTACGATTTGTGGAATTATGGGAATCATTGGGAAAAGAGAATATCTGTGCGTAAACTTGTGAGATTGGAGTTGTTATCATGCCATGCAAGTAAATATGGAGTATTATCGTGTTGCTGATTAGTAGTTTTAGAGTTGTCAATGCATTTGCGGATAATTGTTTAAACTCCTTCTTTTGGGGATAAATTAGAGATGTGTTTTTTAATTGACATGGAATATTTTAATGCAAGATTCAGTGGAATATTTTAATGCAATATTCAATGCTATTACATTTTGGGTTAGTGGAAGATGTGTTTATTATATTTTTTCGGAATGGATAAACCTCGGCGTTGGACATTGGTGAATGTTATTATATTTGTGTGTGTGTGTGTGTGAGAGAGAGAGTGTCACGCCTTCGATTTTTAACATAATTAAATAATATATTTTAATAAAAGAGAAACCTCGCATATCATATATGTTACCCCAAAGGAGTTTCCCACATGTTTAATTTACAAACAAGTCCTTAAGTTTAGATAATTACAACTTTAGTTAAAAGAAAATTCAGTAGTAATTATTTACAAAACCACCTTTAACAAAAATAAGGTCTTCACAAAGATGATGAAATAACCGGAGATGTCAGCTTCCAAAAGTCTTTTACTTGTCAAGCACACAATGCATGCAATCTATTGCCCGGCATCAAAACCTGAAAAGAAAGATTTGGTTGAGCTACACTAGCCCAGTAGAAAAGTCTACGCAAACTCTATATGCCAATGAGGTGAGAGATGCCGAGGAAACAAAGACGTTCGAATAACAGAATAGCATAGATAAGACAGAGGCACTGTACCAAAATCTTAGAACTTAAACGAACACTTCAATCTTGTTAATCAACCTATCATCGTCTTTAGAATTTCTTTATTTCAGATATTTCCATCAATAATCGCTAGCTGTTTACTTCTTTAACCAAATACATTAATAGACTCACGTTGTTGCATATTAGTCTGTAATCAATTCATATACATCGTATTGTTATTCGTATGGTACTATAATCTTTCTCGTGTCCACCTTGATTTTCATCAAAACCCCTTTGTTGCAAAACCTTTCCTTTTAATCAAATATTTCCCCTCAATTATCACTAGGGTCACCTCGGGTCTAGTTCCCTCGAGCGTAGGGTCACCCCGAGTCTATTCCCTCAATAACAATAATCAGTTGGGGTCACCTCGGGTCTAGTTCCCTCGAGCGCAGGGTCACCCCGAGTCTATTCCCTCAATAATAGGAGTCAGGTGGGTCACCTCGGGTCTAGTTCCCTCGAGCGTAGGGTCACCCCGAGTCTTTTCCCTCAATAACGACCATTTGGGTCACTCTTCAGATCTTTCGTAATCGTCATCATTTCATAATCAATTTCATCATCCCTTCGACGGTTATACCACTGAACGTAAATTAATCATCACGTGACTCCACAAATATACATGTTCATGCTTTTTCATTAGTTTACCCATTCACATCTGACATAGCGTATTAAGCCCATACGTATAATCCTACTATACTCTATCCAACGGTTTCTACACTTGAATCTCATAGGAAGGGTGCCAAAAGAATTGAAAGACTCGACGAGTAGTGAGGACACCGATTATTTTATCATCTCAACTATTCTTTCGCAACCTCGATTTTCACTCCAGGCATTTTAAACAACCTACCAATCCACCATGTTGATTACATTTCAAAACGTCCCAAACTGTCATCCATATTAAGACTCTAACTAATTAAATAAATACACACATATCCCTTAAGCATACCACAACACTACACATCCTCACCGTACCTCTAAGTACACCCCCATACCTTTACCGGCACATATCTACCCATGACTAGACTCTATGATGCCCGATTATCTAGTTTCTATACTCGGAGTCCGTAAAGCAAGTACTAAAGGAATCTAAGAATTTTTTTACGAGTTGAGAGAGAACGGATTTCAACACCACTCGTTGGATCCCTAGATATGTTCAAATGTATCGTTGGTACTAAAGTTGTGTAAGAAATTCATATTTTCAGCCGTAGTCCCATTAATTTGAACAATCCCATTATACTTTGAATAAGTAAATAAATAAATAAAATCATTTTTATGAATGATGCCAAACAAATCCACCTGACTTCTTTTTGTACATATATAATATAATATAATAATGTTTAAATCCAATGAGTGGTTAATGGTTCAGGAATGAAATGGGTTTCAACGGCACAGAAGGATTTGAAAGTCAACAACTGGTCTACCGGTAGGGAATAATAGACTACCGGTACAATCCGGACACAGTGGAGTCATGGTTTTGGTCCACACAAGTTCTACCGGTAGAAGTAGAAGTGGTACCGGTAGGGTTCAAGAAAAATGAAGAAAAGTTGTAATCCTACCGGTAGGAAAATAAATCCTACCGGTATAAACTCAAAACAGTGGGTACACATTATCAAAGCGACAAAATTCTACCGGTAGAGAAAAATAGCCTACCGGTAGGAATTCCAAAATTCTGGCGAGTTACAAGCAGATAACAGATTTTGATCCAGACCAAACAACAATCAATACAAGCTCAAACAAAGCATGGAGATACTCAAATAAGACAAAGGAGTACCCAAATAACATATAAAGAGAGGTAGAATTTCCTACCTCGAGCACCCAAACACAAATCGAAAAAAATGGAGCAATCCTTGTTTCCGGAATTCCAAACCAAGCAAAAATACTCCAAACCAAGTCCTGTACAACGCGATACGAGCCCGGATACGCACGTAGATGATGAAGTTGAGAGTGATTGTTGTGGGTTTTGAGTGATTGGGTGAGAGAGTGAGAGAGATCGAGAGAGCCGAGAGAGATGAAAAGGAAATGAAAAAAAAAATGAAAACTTCTCCTGGTGATATACACGTTGCACACATGCACTATTCACAAAAACACCCATGACTTTATACTTCTTTCACATTTAACCCCCAACTTTAATTTCCAAGCAAATTTCACCTCTTTTCCTTTCTTTTATTTTCTTTTACTACGATATTAAAATTAAATAAGAAATTTACGGGTCTCTACAGAGAAAGAGAGAGATCACGATGGTGGTGCTTGTGATTGTGCATGGTGATGTTGTGCTTGTGATTTTTTTTCCGTGATCGAATTGCATTGCCTTGGGTTGGTCTAATTGTATTTCAGAGAGAGAGAGAGAGAGTGAAAGATACAGAGAGAGCGAGAGTGCATACGAAGGTGGTGGTTTTGACTGTGTGTGGTGATGTGGTGGTGTTGCGTGCTTGTGGTGATACGGTGCTGGTCTGCTTCGTGGAGTGGATAATTTTGTGGTTTGTTGGAGTGAAAACATTAACTTTCCCTCTGTTTATATCTTTCTATATGGAGGTTAGGAGTTTGGCTGCAATTGGGCTAATAAAAGTTAGGTAATGACAGTTAGATTTTGGATGTGTTGTGTGATTTATTATTAGGGGGTAAAGGTTGAGGTGGGCAGTCCGGTGTTTAGACTTTGGGGTTGGTAATAGGATTTGGTAATTTAATCTATACTCTAGATTGATATTCGTATATGATTTATTTGTGTATAGGCTGGTCTTTCTTTTCGTGATTGCGTTGCGTTGCCTTCGGGCTCAAACGGGTGTTTAAGTGTGTATCGGTATAAAAAATAATATTAAGTAGGTAATAGTCATCGGGCGATACAATTGCAGTGACATCGTTTTTTCACGTAGGTTATGGAAAGCTTATTGGAGGAGAATGTCGTAAGTGGTTTTCTATATTATTGGGATAATCACACATAGTATAGTTTATGCGTACATTTTTTTTTTTGGGTGGTTTTTTTTTTTGGTGAAGAAGGATTTTATTACCAAAAGAGAGAAATACAAGTGAAACAAAGGGGCATACCCTTGAAACCAAAAGGCACTAAATTGAGTCAACACAAAAGGACAAGACAAATAGCCCTATACATCATATCTACAAGATTTTTACCGAGATATTCCAAGCTTTACACAAAACCTTGTTGCCGTGGCTAACTCCAACTTTCTTCCATGAATAGACCCTGTCCCTGACATCATTTATAATCCAATCATAAATTACCTCTGAGAATGGATGCGTGTTATAAAAAATACACTCATTTCTAGCCCTCCAAATGTGGTATACTGACCCTGTCATAGCCAACTTATAGAGATAAGAAAGAAAACCAAACTTCTTGAGGTGATGAATAGCCCAATCAATCTCCTGAGACCAGCCAGCAGTACACCTACAAATACCAAACTAATGCAAAATTTTGGCCCAAACCAAAGCTGAAAAAGGACACTCAAAAAATAGGTGACTATGAGATTTAGTCCCGCCACGGCACAATACACAAATGGGATCCACAACTAAACCCCAAGAAAGAATTCTATCCTTGGTAGAGAGTCTACCCCAACAAACAAGCCACATTATAAAGGCCCATCTAGGAATCCTTTGTTTAAACCAAACAATATCAGCCCACAGTACCTTAGGGAGAGGGGTTCTAAAGCCTGCAACGCAGAGTTAACAGAGAACATACCATCACGGGTAGGGATCCAGATGACAGAATCAGCAACCAAGGGATTAGGCTTCAGAGTGAGGGGAGTGCTCCTCATTATCTGCATGATGGCTCTGTTACACTGCCTTGGCCATTGCCACTCACCTTCATGAATAATAGAAGAAACTTTTGCCAAAAGAGAGCCTCCAACATTCCTAACTATACCGTCACCAAACACCTTATATGGGGGACCAATTACGGTGGTATTGAATATGAAGAAATTGTATTTGAGATAGTACGCTTGGAAATTGATTTAAGAACGCAACTAAGAGGATTGCTTTGATTTCGTATGTAGGATGGGCTAGTTTAATTGTTTGATGTTGTGTTATAACTTTTTTCTTTATAATGCTCGCTACATCCTGTATACTCTTGAATTGTTGCTCTTTGATTGGTCCATCATTGGTATACTTGGTATCTTATTTGAGACATGGTTATGTTTTGTTAGGAGGGGTCTATAATTATGGTTGTCATTTAAAATACTCACGGATTTATTAACATTTATTAGGTAATGAATAGTGGTAAGATTGTTCATAATTCTGATATTACATCATTCCATTCCGATAAAAAAAAAAAAAGACTAAATGTTTGAAGTGGCAATAGTTGTTTATTGAAAATGTGGGTTTTTCTAATTGTTGTAGTAGGAGTTTGGTTTTGAGAACTTGACAATAAATGGTTAGGTTTTGGCAATGTTACGTCCACTCTATTTGAAAGACCGTATAATGGGTTATGGCTATATCAGAATGTGAGTGGTTGGACTGGTTTGAGTATATAAAAGGGGATTATAATAATTTTTTGGGAGACATGGCCCTAAAGTGATAGGCTGCACTGGTGGTGATTTGAAAATTTAATAGAGTACGATTTGTGGAATTATGAGAAGCTTAGGAAAAAAATAAGTGTGGGTAAACTTTTGAGATCGGAGTTGTTATCGTGCCATGCAAGTAAATATGGAGTATTATCGACTTGATGATTAGTAGTTTTAGAGTTCTCAATGCATTTGCGGCTAATTGTTTAAACTCCTACTTTTGGGGATAAATTAGAGATGTGTTTTAGAAATGATGTTGAAACAAAAAATAATAAAGAACACACGAATTACGTGCTTCAGCGGTATGCCTACTGCACAGGGGAAGAAAGGAGGGATGGATCTTTTATTCCAAATGAATGAATGATGGATGAATACAATCAGTTGTATTGAAAACTTTGGAGAAATACCATAGAAGGCAAGTCGTAATGTGGCAACAATCCACACCCACATAGGAGTAAATCTCTCAAGATTGGAACCAATTTCCTAATAGGAACCCATCAAATCTTTCGGGCAAATTAATCCATATTAGGCCCAAATCTTTTCCTTCTCTTCAACACTCCCCCTCAAGTTGGTGTGAAGATGTTAATTAAGCCCAACTTGGATATAATCGCTTGAAAGTTGGCTGCAGCAAAACCTTTGGTGAATACATCAGCCAATTGTTGGCTACTGCGAACGTAGGGAGTGGAAATAATCTTTGCTTGTACATTTTCTCGAACAAAATGACAATCTACCTCAATGTGTTTCGTTCGCTCATGAAATACAGGGTTTGAAGCACTATGAACCGCAGCTTGATTGTCGCAATACATATTTGTTGGGTGTGGTCAGCTGAATCCTAGATGCCATTGCTCTATATTCTACTTTAGCGCTTGAACGCCCTACAACATTTTGTTTCCTACTTTTCCAAGTCACCAAATTACCACCTACAAAAGTACAATATCCCGTCGTGGATTTTCGATCAGTTTGACATCCAGCCTGGTCGGTGTCGGTATAGGCACTTATCAAAGTGTGGATTTTTGATCAGTTTGACATCCAGCGTGGTCGGCGTCGGTATAGGCACTTATCAAGGTGTCCATTTTGCTTCATCCATATACTTTTTCCAGGAGAACCTTTCAAGTATTGCAATATCCTATGTATAGCCTTCATGTGGTTGACTGTAGGAGCATGCATAAAACAACTAACCAAGCTCACCGCATAAGAAATATCGGGAAGCGTAATGATGAGATAAATCAACTTACCAACCAATCGCTGAAATTGGCTAGCATAAGTTAGCAATTCACCATCCAACCCAAGTTTTGCTCCACTCTCAATAGGTGTATCAATAGGTTTAACACCCATTTTCCCCGTTTCCCGTAGTAAATCCAACACATATTTTCTTTGATTTAAAAAAATGCCCTTTTTTGAATAAGCAACTTCGAATCCCAAAAAATACTTCAAAATTCCCAAATCTTTAATGGCAAACTGTTTGTGAAGAAGGGCCTTGAGTTTGGAAATTTCACCTTGTTCATCTCTGGTTATTACTATGTTGTCAACATACACAAGAACAATAATGGTTCCAGCAATACCTCTCTGAAAAAATAGTGAAGGATCTGCACTGCTTCGTTGAAGCCCAATTTTTGTCAATACATGGCTGAGCTTAGCATACCAAGCTCGCGGAGATTGCTTGAGCCCATATATAGCTTTGTTTAATTTGCACGCAAGTTCTGGCTTGTTTGCTAAATGATGTCCTGGAGGAATACTCATATAAACCTCCTCTTCTAGGTCACCATGTAGGAAAGCATTTTTTACATCCATCTGATAAAGTTTCCAACCATGGTTGACAGCTAGAGATAGGAGAACTCGAAAAGTATTCGATCATTTTAGCAACCGGAGCAAAAGTTTCTATGTAGTCCACTCCATAAGTCTGAGTAAATCCTCTTGCAACTAACCTTGCCTTGTATTTTTCAATGGTGCCATCATTATTATACTTGATCTTATATACCCAACGACTCCCCATAGCCTTTTTTCCTGTTGGCAGCTTGACGATATTCCAAGTTCTATTGGCATCTAGAGCTTGGAGTTCCTCCTTCATAGCTTGTTTCCAAACTAGCTCAGAATTTGCTTCTTCAAATGTGGTTGGCTCCTTAACACTAGATAAAGCACTTAAGAAAGCAGCATGAGCATGTGTAGGATAATTTGTAGCATGATAAGTAAAAAAATCTTTCATTCTTAACGGAGGATGTGACTCTCTACTAGATCGGCGTCGCATTGTATTATCAGGAGCAATATTAGAGTGTTCAGGCTCAGTTTGTGCCAAAATAGGTTCAGTTTCAGTCCTATTATTTTGCTCTTGTTCTGGTTTCACCCTCTTTAGTCCCTATAAAATCAATGCTGGTGGTTGGGAGAGGTATCAAATCAGACAAGGACTCTTCCCCCTGTGGCAAATTCCCTGTCTCATTCGGGGATTGGAAGAAAGGCTTAGACTCATCAAATCGAACATCACGAGAAATAAATATTTTTTTTGATGAGGGATCATAGCATTTATACCCTTTCTGTGTAGAAGAATAACCCCAAGAACAAACATCGAATGGTGCATGCATCTAATTTATCACGATATTTGGCTTGTTAGTGCACATAACATATGCAACCAAAAACTCGTAAGTGAGAGATATTGAGTTTGCAATGTAAGCGGGGATTTGAAACTAAGAACACGACTAGGAAGTCGATTGATTAAATATGTTGCTGCTAAAACTCTATGTGACCAGTGCTTTTTGGGAACATTCATCTGAAGCACAAGAGCCCTAGTGAGGTCCAACATATGTGTATTTTTCCTTTTGGAAACACGATTTTGCTGTGGTGTCCCCATGCAACTTGTCTGTAGAATAATTGCGTGGCTACATGAGTAGTCAGGAAGAGTGCCTTTGACAAACTTCGTGCCATTATCCGAACGAAAAGTTTTGACCTTTGTACCAAATTGGTTTATCACCAGGTTGTGAAAATCTTTAAAAACTGAGTAAACCTTATTCTTAGATTTCAACAAATACAGCCACGTAGCACGAGAGTGATCATCAATAAACAACACAAAATACTTATAGCCATCGTAAGAATGAATAGGTGAAGTCCACACATCTGAATGAACTCAAAAGGTTCAACCGATGGAGACTCAAAAATACCGAAAGGTAGGCGAGATTGTTTAGCAAATTGGCAAACATCACAAGTGGTGGACTCAATTGACAATGACGGAAAAAGACTAGATAAGACACGTTTGGATGGATGCCCAAGCCGTTGATGCAAAACATTACCGTTTAATTGACTATTTGTGTGACAAGCTGTGCTTGATGGTTGGAATAAATAGAGACCATGAGAATAAACTCCCTCACCAATCTTCTTCCCCGACTTTCGATCCTGAAAGGTAACAGCAGTAGGAGAGAAAATAACATTACATTTTAATGAGTTTGTTATTCTTCCAACCGAAAGAAGTTGAGCTGGAAATGACGGAACAAAGAGAGCATTTGAACTTGGGCAACCTGAAAACAAATTAACTTTTCTAGACCCCAAAACTGGAACCTTGGTTCCATTAGCAACATAAACAATCGGTTTGATAGAACTAGGAGAAAAATTAAACAAAGACTTAGAATTATTGGCCACATGATCGGTGGCTCCAGAATCAATTATCCAAGTATCTATACTAGATGAAGTTTGAAGATTACCTGACACGTGAGTGGAGGAAGAAGGATCTAGTTACTTAATTGTTGGAGAAGATGGCTTAAGTGTTGTATTGAGATTGATGTGTCTGCTACTGCTACTTGCTCTCTTTTATTACCACCATCAACATTTGGCTTGGGCTTGAGATGAGGATGTAGAACCTAACAAGTATTCCTAGGGTGCCATTTTTTCTCACAATGATCACAATAAAAAATTTCCCCTTTGTTCTTGTTCCATTGTCCTTTTCCTTTGCTCGTGCTGAAGGTTTTTTTCTTCTCGTCTTTTTCAGCCAAAAAAACGCTTGATTCAGATCTTTCAGAACTCAACTTCACATCATTGTTCATGGTTTTTTTGCGCGTTTCTTCTCGCTGAATGATAGAACACACACTGGAGAGAGAAGGAAGAGATGGATTCATGAGAATGTAACTCCTGAGATTCTCATAATCCGATTTTAAACTACTGAGCAGCGAAAAAATTGTCTTCTTCAGCATGTTTTTGAAGAGTCTTTGCATCTACAGTCCATGGACGATACATGTTGTGTTCATCCCACATCCTTTTAAGACTCCCAAGATGTTCAATAAAAGT
>BPLS01030080.1:8270-34350 GCA_019656275.1 Rhododendron kiyosumense | reverse complement strand
ACGTTGGTCCATTCGCTCTCTACCTTAGGAATACCGGATTTCTTAGTAGGAATGATAGGACCATTTGCAATAATTTTCCACAAATCATAATCGATGGATTGGATAAAAATTTGCATGTGATTTTTTCAATAACTATAGTTAGCACCTGTGAACAAAGGAGGCCTATTTGAGGGTTGACCCTCCATGCATGATACACTACTAGTGGTTGCCATGGATCTTAACTCTTAGACGGTGAAGTCTACAAACAAGAGCTGAGGCTCTGATACCAATTGTTACCCAAAAAGGCAACCTAGAAGGGGGGGAAATAGGGTTTCTAATTAAAATTACCAATTTAATTATATTCTCTAACAAGTATATCCAAGATAATATGAGCAAGTAAAAGAGAGAGAGTTAGAGAGATAGAACCCGATTATAGTGGTTCGGTTCGGATTTATCCACGGTCCGGCCTAGTCCACTTCTCCTCAAGCAACTATTTAAAAGTTCCACTAATGTTCAAAAAGATTACAAGTAGTAAGACTTGCTAGTGCTTATAACAACCTTATCCCTTAGCTTTCCCAAAGAGCTAGTTCAACCGCAAGAGTTTTCTCCGAAAACCTCTCGAAAACAATAACACCCAAATTCAAAACCGAATTTGGTCTTCTAAGCTTTGAAGTGTTTGACTCAAACACTCACTTAGGAATTACAAGTATGTGAAGAGATTTGAGGCTCTCAAATAACAATAACCTCACAAGGTAGATATGAAAGTAGAAGCTCTCAACTTATACAAAATCTCTCTCAAGATAGATATGAAAGTGTTGGCTTGATCTTTGGATTTCTTGCTCTTGAAATGATATGGATTGATATGTCTTGACTTGATACTCATCAATGTATTCTTCAATCCTTATATAGTGATCCATCCACCTGTAACAACTCGTAATTTTTATCATTAATAATAACATTTAAAAAGTATTATTTGTAATAATAAAATTCTTTTCCTTAATAGATATATACAAATATAATTATCTTATCTTATTTATCTTATCTATCTTTTTTTTTCAATTTGCATGCATGCATGCACACTCCTTCCGTCTCTCCCTCTCCTGCTCAGTCTCTACTTTCTCCCTGATCATATATCCGTCCTTATCTCGTCCATCTCAAAGCCCAAGAGATAGAATTTTCATTAATACAATCTTATCACCCTCTTCAAAATTCTCCTATAAATACCCCATAACTTCGACCCTATGGCACACCACGATACTCCCCACACCCCACCAGTCCAAAAGAGAGAGAAAAATCGGAGAAAACCAACTCCAATCCATGGAGTTTTAGAGAGAGAAAGTGAGAGAGAGAAAAATGGGTTTTATACCAAGACCCAACCGAAATCCAATTCGATCGTTTCAAACTCTTCCCACAACTCCTAGCATCACCAAATATCGTCCAATTCGGTCCCAAAGTTTCCCCGTCATCAAACCCGAAGTTGTCTTCTCCAAAATTCCAAGTTTCGATTTGAACCAATTCAATCCGATTCAAGGTATTATAATCCTATCCAACCCTTCTCTAAGTATATTTAAGTATTTTTTAGCTTAACCCTATGCCCCAAATGAACCAATGCATCAAAATCATCGCGAAACAACAAAAAAATCGATTCTGCTCTCAACCTTGCGGCCGTAATCTTCGGACCGCAAGGTCCAGTCTTTTTCTGCTGGACCGCAAGTTTTGACTCGGTCAGAACTTGCGGCTGGGCCTCCCACCGCGAACTTGGACCGGTTTCATTAAAATGGTTCGAAACAACTTTGCGACCTTCCAAACCTCATTTTTGTCACCCGAACTATTTTTCCTAGACTTTTCACACCTCAAAGATCATACCTTGTTAATATCATTTTTTATTTATTTATTTATCTATTTATTAATTATTTATTCGTTATCTTTCAAGATTTTACAAACGAAAAATCTTTACGACCTTCCGAAGAATGTTTTTGCCACCCAAACTATTTTTTTCTAGACTTCCCACATCTCAAAGAGGGTATCTTGCTAATTTCATATCTTTTTATTAAATTCACTATTTATTATTATTATTATTTAATGTTTCCAATCAAAATTACTTTACGACTTTATAAACCTTATTATTAATGCCCCAGTAATTTTATTTAGACTCATTACCTACCGAAGATGAAACATTATTAACCTCGACCTATTTTATTTATTAAATAATTTATTATCCATTTATTTTACTTTCGACATGTAGAGACCCGTAAATTTTTTTTAAATTTTAATGTTTTATATGTGGACAAATAATGGATTAATGTAAAAATTATAGTCGTGGGCCAATGTGCAAATGTTTGAAAGGTGTGGGTGTTAGTGTGATAGGTGCATGTGTGTATATGTGTGTGTGGCAGGGAATTTAATTCTCATTCCTCCATCTCCCGTTCTCTCTCCTTCTCTCCGGCTCTCATCTCTCTCTCCCGACCTCTCCACCAAAACCCACCAAATTAGTACAAAACCCATACAAACCCATATCTATTTTGACTTCTATACGCGACTCCAACGTTGAATCTCGTAGGTCTTGCTCGGAGTAGGAGTATTTAGTCTATTTTGAAGTTCGGAGAGCTAGGGCTTGCTCAGCTTGCGTGGATTTCGCTTCTCGACTTGAGGTAGGAAATTCTACCTCTCTTTATATGTTTTATGAGTGATTTGGTGCATGAAATCATGCTTGTAATGTCGTATTTAAGCTTGGATCAAAAATCTGTTGTTGCTGTAGAATTGTCTGTTTTTCCTGGATTTCTACTGGTAGGCTTATCCTTTCTACCGGTAGAACTGGTGAAAATTCTTCAGTAAGCAAGTCAAACGTATAGTAGCAGCTCAAAAGCTGCTCAGCATATTCTAACTTCTACCGGTAGGAATTCCTTACCTACCGGTAGGACAAGCTCGAATTTAGTTATTGGCCTTTCTGTTTTCAGTTTCTACCGGTAGGGACTTTTCACCTACCGGTAGGACTTGCTTACCAAATTGGCCTTACTGTCTCGAATTTAGTTATTGGCCTTTCTGTTTTCAGTTTCTACCGGTAGGGACTTTTCACCTACCGGTAGGACTCGCTTACCAAATTGGCCTTTCTGTTTTCAGTTTCTACCGGTAGGGACTTTTCACCTACCGGTAGGAGATTGAGCTGCTTCCTTTTTCAGCTGCTTCCTTCAGCTGCTTCTTTGAGCTGCTGCAGTATCTTTTAGCTGCTTCCCTATATCTTTCAACTCATATGTCGAAGCCTTTCATTGACCCTAATGAGTTTGTTATCGCATCATTCCAAGTGTTTTGGAGAATATTACTCGTTTCTCACTTAAAGTAGCATCCAATGGACTAGAGTGAACTTGTCTAGGGATTCAGTGAGTAGTATTGTAATCCGTTTTGTCTCTCGACTCGTAAAACTCTTAGATTTCTTTAGTACATGCTTTACGGACTCCGAGTATGGGAACTAGATAACCGGGCATCATAGAGTCTAGTCGTGAGTTAATATGTGGCTTTGTGATGGCACGAGGATGTGCTTAGAGGTACGGTGAGGACATGTGGGATTGTGGTGTGCTTAAAGGAAAAAGGCGTGTATTAATTAATTAGTCGGAGTCTTGATATGGATGACAGTTAGGAACGGTTTGAGATGTAATCAATGTGGTAGATTGGTCGGGTGTTTAGAACGCTTATGTTATGAAAGAACTGTTTGAGATGATATGACAACCTGTGTCTTCATGACTCGTCTAGTCTTTCAATCCTTTTGGCACTCTCCCTGTGAGGTTTAAGTGTATGAACTAATGGATAGAGTATTGTAGGATTATATATATGCGGGCTTAATATGCTATGTCTGACGCGAATGGGTAAACAAATAAAAAGGCATGAATGTGTACATTCGGGGAGTTAAGTAATGATTAATTGAAGTTTTGTGATACAATCAGTAGATTGATGATGAAATGGATTATGAAATGATGACGATTATGAAAAGTGTAAGATGGGACCCAAGTGGTCGTTATTGAGGGAAAAGACTCGGGGTGACCCTGCGCTCGAGGGAACTAGACCCGAGGTGACCCAACCGATTATTACTATTGCGGGAAAAGACTCGGGTGACCCTACGCTCGAGGGAACTAGACCCGAGGTGACCCCACCGATTATTATTAATGAGGGAATAGACTCGGGGTGACCCTGCGCTCGAGGGAACTAGACCCGAGGTGACCCTAGTGATTATTGAAGGGAAATATCTGATTAAAAGAAACGGCTTTGCAAGAAAAGGGTTTTGATGAAAATCAAGGTGGACACGAGAAAGTTTGTAGTATCATACGAAAAATGACAAGATGTATCTGAATTGGTTATAGACAAATGTGTAGCAACGTGAGTCTATTAATATAGTTAGTTAAAGACATAAACAACTAGTGACTATGGATGGAAATACTTGATATAAAGGAAATCAAAAGATAACGATAGGATGATTAATAAGAGTGAAGTGTTCGTGTAAGTTCTTAGATTCTGATACAGTGTTTCTGTCTTATCTATGCCTCTCCGTTATTCGAAGTCTGTGTTTTCTCGGCATCTCTCATTACATTTGCATATAGAGTTTGTGTAGACTTTTCTACTGGGCTAGTGTAGCTCAACCAAATCTTTCTTTTCAGGTTCAAACATCGGGTGATAGATTGCATGCATTGTGTGCTTGGCAGTGCGAGACTTTTGGAAGCTGACATCATTGGTTATCACGTCATATTTTCTGAAGATATCATTTTGTTAAAGTTGGTCTTGTAACTAATTACTTCTGAATTTTCATTTTGACTAAGTTGTAATGATTTAAACTTAAGGATTTGTTTGTAAATTAAACTGGTGGGAACTCCTTTGGGTAATGAATTTGATATGCGAGATTTCTCTTTTATTGAAATGTATTATTTAATTATGTTGAAAATCGAGGGCGTGACACGACAACTTTTGTTAATATCTTTATTTAAAATAATTCCGCGACCCTCCGAACCCAACTTTTGACACCCAACTGGTTGCATAGGACCTTTAGGACTCTTATTAAAGTCATGTTAATTATTCTAATATTTTTACCTAATTAATGTATTAATTAATTTTTAATCAATTTAATTACCTAGAAATAATTAATGAGAGCCTAGAAAAACATTCTTTTTTAAAATTCTTTTAAAAAGTTCTTACTTATTATCATCTTGGCCATACGAGATTAAGGGCAATGGCCCATTCATAAAAAGTTGCGTGATTGCATTGCTTACTAATTGTTTTGTCTATCATTTGATTAATTTTATGTTGCACCACTACTTGATTTGAATGCTAGATTGGACCTTAGCGACATGGGGTGGTATGCGAAATAGAATTCACTTAGACGGTGCTAGGTAATGGATAAATTGAGAAGTTTTTTTGTTTAGAGATTGCCTGCAGGCGGGATTTTGAGATGTGATGAGATTTGTGATGAGATTGAAACTGGCAGGAGTCCGGTGATGAATTGATAGACTGGCGGGAGTCCAATGACGATTGTGAAGTGGTGTATAAGATAGTCGAACCCTAGTTGTGATTTAGGCATGATAAGCTTTCCCCTTGTTGTAGTTATTGGGATGCACACTCGGTATATAACTTGGGTATATCTGCGTGATAAGCACCCAATAATGCATATTCTTGGTGCTTAAGTCCTCTAGCATGTTGTGTTTATACATATATATTGTCGTTTTTATGCGATATTGCACGTAAGGTGTGCTTTTAGTAGTTTCAGGTAAAACGTGCAAATAAGGCACGTTTGAAGGCCAAGAAATGCTCCGGAAGCTTCTAAGTACCCGAAGACCCTGTCGGACCCTTAAAATCTGTCTAAGTATGGAAAAATGACTTTCTAAAAAAGTTTCGATTTTTGAGATAAAAAATGGCGGTAATTGATCCTTAAATTTTTCTAAGAGTAACTACAATGTTACAAGGTTTAATTTGAAAAGTAAGGTCATGTTTTGAGCCATTTTCTCCTATGAAAAATGTGCAGATTTCCATTTTGTACTAAAAGTGGGGGGTTGATATTTTGATTTAAATTGAATCTTGAAATTCTGGTAATGCCATTGTTTCCAAATGGGGGGTACTTTTTTTATTTTCATTAAATAAATTAAAGTAAAGGAAAGGTAAAAGAAATGTTTAAAATGTAGCATTTACTTAACTTTAGAGAATGAATATAAGTGCTGAAAAGCTGTGAAGTTGCTGGAAGCTAAAGCTTGAGCCTGAAATCTGCAGTTTTGAAGAATGTTATCGATAACATTCCATATGTTATCGATAACATTGGTCGCATTTTGGTGTTTTGAAGAATGTTATCGATAACATTCCATTTGTTATCGATAACATTGGTCCCATTTTGGTCCAGAAGTTGTCCAGACCTGAGGGTATCGATAACATTTTGTTGGAGTTATCGATAACTCTTTTCTCCGAGGAAGAATTTGAAGGATGTTATCGATACCTTTGATTATGGTATCGATAACATTGGTCTCCAGCAGATATTTTTACTGCTTTTTGGACTTTCCATTTATGGAATACTTGCCACTTTTGGCAAGTTCAGGGATATTTTGAGGAGAGAAAAGGCTGAGTTGTATAAATACTCCTCTCTCTCTCTCACTTTACATATATCTACTTTATGTCCTAGCTTTAGTTCTCTCTCTAGGAGAGATTTCCATTGTTGTTCTTAGATTCAAGCTTCAATACTTGTAAGTTTAATTCCTAATTTATTGTTTTCTTGTTTATTAATGTTGTAGCTACGGTTGGGATCCTTGCTAATATCAAGTTTATTTCCATTTTCGTCGGTTAAATATGTTTGTCAATTCTAGCATGTTTTCTAGTCTTTTTCCTATGAGTGAGTAGTTAATTGGTTCGGGCATGGGGTGAGATGAATCCTACGAATTAGTTGTTTAAATGGTTTCGCTTAAACTTTAGTTCGATTTCAAGGTTTTGAATGAATTTAACTCATGATTTCCTACACTGATCATGGGGTCGGTGGCTTCTTTGATCAATGAAGTCTATCGCCTTGTGCTACATGCTCGATAATCTTACGCGTGCGAACGATCTATTTTCGTCTCTCACTTGCGTTAAATGAGTTCAGTTTGAATTAATGCCTTGAGTTGAGTTACAAGTAGTCTTCAGTTTTTAATTCTTCAAGTGGAATCCGGACGGTTTCGGTTCACTCATGAGTTAGATGAAGGAACCGTTTTATGGCTAAGTCGTCGGTAAATCAATCCCTTTGATTCGGCCATCTTTAATCTAGTTTAATTTCAAATTCAATTCCGTTAATCAAATCAATCACCAAGTTGGCCGCTTGAAGGCCTCGCTGCATACTTACTATCTAATCCAAATTCGCTGAAGAAGATTTCTCTGTGGGAACGATCCCGGTCTTACCGGTTTTATATGCTTTCATCAACCTAGCCCTTTGCTCGGGTGCAAACCTTATTAGAGGATAGGTTGCAGAGTTAAGCACTGCGACAGTAAAGGGAAGTGATCTCATAGGACCGCGCATGGCTAGCGGTTGGGGAGAAAAGATCTCGCGGATGAGATCTTAGAATTCACATTAGAATAATGAATAGTAATAAATTGGTGTTTGTAAATCCTGTTCCACTTTTCTCATCTTTATTGTCCTATTACTTGCTAGCTGTAAAATAAGAGGGGTAGTTGGGTTGGATTATACTACGGGGTGAACTCTATCACCAAGGTGCGGATTGTCGGCATCCGTGCCAGATTTTGCAGAAAATCAAGAAGAGACACAGAACCTCGAAGGCGAGCAGTTTTATGCAGATGAGAATCCAAAGATGGGAGCCAAGCGAGAAGATGTTTGGGATCCGTATCAAACTTTGGAGTCGGCTCTGTACTCTATCTATCACAAAGACTATTTTTAGTATTTCCACAGTGGATTGTAATAAATGAATCTTCATGTTGAACTATCTGTTTTGGGATTTTGAAGTTTAATTTAATAAATTTTTCAAAAATTAATATTTAATGCCTCCGATTTTTATCCGAAAATTGGGACTTTACACCACCTACTGGCCGTTAATAAAATATTGATGCCGTTGGAGAGTTAATTTAGAAAAAATATTGCCATTGGAATTTTACTGATCTACAGAAATTACTTTGACCAGTCGTCCAGGTGATCGACCGTCCGGTCATCCGGTCTGTCATCCGATGGTCTTCGGGTGCCACGGCTCTCTGTTCAGATAGCCGGCCTGTCAGCTGGTTCGTCTGATTCGTCAACCTACGGCTCAAAAATTCATCTAAATACTTTTGTTAGTTCATGTATTGAGCTCACTGTATAAATGGGGATGATACAGTGGATCAAGTCATTTTAGTTCTGAAATATTTTTGCGATAAATAATTTGTATTGTGCCAAAGAATAAAAATCACATCATCCAAATAAATAATTGTAATGCCTACAATTTTCCAATACGAGCCTTAGGCCATCTTCTTCCTAAACTTTTGTTTCTGTTTCATCTTTCCTGATTTTCTTTAAATTTAGGTTTTCGTTTAAAAAAAAAATGACTCTGAAAAGAAAAATCACAGTCAAAAAAAGGGGGAAAAAAGTTCACCAATGACAAAAAAGCACCAAACAGCTAACTTTTGATTTTTAGCGTCATCCTGCATGAACTTTATTTAAATTTGGTCCATATTTTTATAATTTTTTAATTCATTTAATCGAAACAAACGATTAATTCCAAAATTTACGATAAAAACTTAACAAATTACAGTGAATGATAAATAGTCCCGATTGGCCAAAAAAAAAAAGAGAGGCCTTGCACTACTTGTGTAACGTCAAAATCGCCCCATGTTTGTCAAAAAAAAAAAAAAAAAACCCTAACCCTCTTTCCATTCTCCAGATTCCCTGAACACCGATATCCTCCCCCTCCACTCCCACACGGCCACACTCGGCCTCTCTTTCTCTCTCTCTCTCTCTCTCCGGACCACAGAAGCTGCGAACAACACAACAACTCCTCCTCCTCCTCGTACGCCAAAGCTGCTTCTCCGTGACCAAAGGAATCGACAGCATCTGATAATCTCAAATCTGCGAGAGGCCGCTGAAGTCCAATCCTCATCCAGTTACGTTGTCGCCGCTTTCGGACTCCCAAAAACCAAGGTACGTGATTGTTGATTTGGGCATTTATCTTTTAAGCTATTGACCTGTGTTAATGATTTGGTTTCTGGACATTCCAATTACTGTATTGGGCATTTATCTTTCTGGGCAATATTGTAATTATTTTTTAGCCAAATAAATTTAAAAGAATGCTACAGCTAAAAATAAAAATTTAAACTCCAAATTAATTTTACAAGAATCTTGTGCTAAATGCCCAATTCTAAGGCGCTCCCTCCCTGTTCGACTGTGCCTCTCCCCTCAATCAGAACTTAATCGGAAGTTAACTCTCTTTCCCCCTCACAGATCCATACTCTCCCTCTCTCCATACATATCGAGAGGTTCAACCCAGTTAGGGTTTTACATATCAGCATGGTGCGCAAGCACAGGAGCCACTCCAGTGACGACGAAGACGACACTGAAAGGAACAATTCGAGCTGGAGAACTCGCCGCAAGAGCAATTCATCCGATTCAGACGAGAACAACCGAACTAGGGACGCTGATGCCAGCAAACGGAAAACCAACCACCGAGAGCGCAAGGACTCTCATCAACGGTTCGACGAAAGAGGTAAGCAAGACGAAGAGATAAACGATAGATATAATAAGTACGAAAAGGGTTCGGTTAGGGAGGATGGGAGGGTTGAGAGAGAAAGGGGCAAGCAAGACGAAGAGAGAATTGATAGGTTTAACTACGAAAAGGGTTCGGTTGAGAGAGGACGGGGTAAGCACGATAGAGAGTGGGGGGATGGGTTTGAGGATAGAGGAAGGGAACGGCATTCGGTTCGAGACGATGATAGGGATAAGAATGGAGATAGGAGGATAGAAGATGGGGAGATTTTTGAAGGTAAGGGGATGGGGGTTAAGAAAGGGTTTGAGGAGGATATGGATGATAGGATAAGAAGTGATGATAGAGATAGAAAGCACAGGAGGGAGAAGGGCGGGCTTGAGGAGGGAGAAGTTAAGGGACATAGAGGTAGGGAAGTGGTTGATGACGATGATGATAACATTAGGGGAAGAAGTGGGAGGGATGATAGGGATAGAAAGCACGGGAGGGAGAAGGGGGGGCATGAGGATTTCAAAGTTATGAGACAGAGGGATAAAAAAGGGAATGATGAGGATAGAGATGATAGGAGAAGAAGTGAAAGGGATGATAGGGGTGACAGGGATAGAAAGCACAGGAGGGTGAAGGGTGGGCATGAGGATTACGAAGATAAGGGACATAGAGGTAGAGACGTGGTTGATGATGATGATGATGATAGAGATCAGAAGAGGATAAGAAGTGAAAGGGATGATGGGGGTAGAAAGCATAGGAGAGACAAGGGTGGAGATGGGGGAAGAGAATATGATAGGAGTTTGAGGGAGAAGGAGGAGGGAGACGGGAAAAAGGCAAATGGAGATCAAAAGGTGCAAAACCCTACTTTGTTGCAAGGAGGAAACTTGAATGTGGAACCGGCGAATTTGGGGAGGAGTGGGGGAGTTTACATTCCGCCTTTCAAGCTAGCGCGGATGATGAAAGAGGTGGAAGATAAAAGTAGTGTGGAGTACCAGAGGTTGACGTGGGATGCTTTGAGGAAGAGTATAAATGGGTTGGTGAATAAGGTGAATGCAACCAACGTTAAGAACATAATTCCTGAACTTTTTGCGGAGAACTTGATTCGTGGTAGAGGCTTGTTTTGTCGGTCGTGTATGAAGTCGCAGATGGCCTCACCGGGATTCACAGACGTGTTTGCTGCGTTGGTTGCTGTGGTGAATACAAAGTTTCCGGAAGTGGGTGATCTTTTGTTGAGGAGGATAATATTGCAGCTCAAGCGAGCTTACAAACGCAATGACAAGGTGCGAAAATTTTCTATCCTTTTTCTGTTGCTTCACTCTTTATGCAGTTCAATTAGTTGTGAGCTTTGTTTTGCTAACTTGTCATGCCTTGTTGGTGTTTTCTTTTGACAGCCACAATTACTAGCAGCTGTTAAATTCATAGCACATCTAGTGAACCAGCAAGTGGTTCACGAGCTTGTGGCTCTGGAGCTGCTCACACTTTTGTTGGACAAACCTACTGATGACAGTGTGGAGGTAGCAGTGGGTTTTGTGACTGAATGTGGGTCAATTCTTCAAGACCTTTGCCCCCGAGGCTTGCATGGTAAGATTTCTTGTAGTAGAAGATGTGAGTAGCACAGTTTACTTCACGGTTTACATTACCAATTTGTTCATCTGCGTTGATTTTTATGGCTTCTTTTCCACTGTTTGAGTGTTTGTGCTTTATCAAAAATTATGTGTTTTTGATGTTTGTGGTCGGGGTTGTGAGAACTCCAGCTGATTGGTTTTTTCATTGATAAACTGCTTACGTTATAACTGTAGTAGCCTTTGTATTAAGAGTCTTCTATGTGAATTCTGTAACTGGCATGCTTTGGAGCTAAGAAAATCTTTTACCTTGCCAGTTCCGTGAATGAGAGAGTTCTTTTGGATTCTGAGTAAAGAAATCTGATACTGTGTAACACTGTTTAATCCTTTCCCATGTGCACAGGTATATTTGAGCGCTTTCGTGGGATTCTTCACGAAGGAGAAATAGACAAGAGAGTTCAATTTTTGATCGAAGGTTTATTTGCAATAAGGAAAGCAAAATTTCAGGTGCAATATTTTTTTATTTGTAGAATAGTTTCCATGAGAATTTAGCAGTCAATTGTAATCAGAACTCAAACTGTTGTTTGTCTATGCTGTTTATACATATGTAGGGGTACCCTGCTGTTCGTCCTGAGTTGGACCTTGTCGAGCAAGAAGATCAGCTCACACACGAAATATCTCTTCAGGAAGAGGAAATGGACCCAGAAACTACTCTAGGTATCTCTAAATGATTCTTGTATATGGATATACGTACTTATATTTTCTGTTAGTTTTGAGCTTTATAATATATTTTATTGCCTATATGCAGATATATTCAAGCTGGATACACAGTTTATCGAGAACGAGAAACGGTATGAAGAAGTGAAAAAGGCCATCCTCGGCGATGAGTCTGAAGATGAAGCAGATTCAGATGCTGGCTCGGAAGACGAGGATGATGAAGAATCCGACGAAGAGGACGAGGAGCAGATGGAAATAAAAGATGAGACAGAGACAAATCTTGTAAACCTTCGGAGGACGATCTATCTGACAATTATGTCTAGTGTAGATTTTGAGGAAGCTGGCCACAAACTTTTGAAGATTAAACTTGAGCCTGGTCAAGAGGTATGTTGTATATGCTCTCTCTTCAGTGTGTTATACAAGTGAAGTTACTTCAGATTTGTAGTTCTGTGGAACGTAGATGCCCCTTCTTGGTTGTGTCCCTTTCCAACATAGTTTAACATAGGGAGGGAGACATGTAATTTGTGAACTTCGTGTCCACCTTTGTGTTTGTTGTACTTAGCTTTTCACTGAAATTGTTTGGTCACTGGCCAAGAAGAAAAAAGGGAAAGATAGGAAGGGGTTAGGGTATTCCATTTCTTTATGAAATGTGGTGAGTTTTTGGTGTATTTTCCTTCCTACTCTATCTCTCGGACCTAAGAAACACGGATATGGATACGTGATTTTTCCAAAAAGGTAGGATACGATACGTTGGGGATGTGTTGAATATAAAATTTTTCATTCCTAAAATTCCATTAATGATTAAAGAGATGACAGACCAGAGATGAGAGAGAGAGAGAGAGAGAGAGAGATGGGAGAGAGAATTGAAGTCAGCTTGTTTTAAGTTCTGTATATATACACTAAATCAGCGAGAGAGATGAGAGAAGAGAGAGAAGTGAGACGAGAGAGAAAAGAGAGATGAGAGACAACATAGAGGAGTTCGCCTTCTTTCTTCCTACCTTTTATTCGTTTCTGAATTTCTGGTCGATAGGGGAGAAGAAACATATATAGCCCTAATTGCAGTTTAACCCATATGTTTTAAGAAGTAACAAATTTACCCCGCATGTATCCGAAATGTATCCAAGCATATCCGAAACATATCCGAGTGTATCCGAAACGTATCGGGATACCAAAAATTAATTCCAAAATCTGGATACTCTAGAAAACGTATCCGATTTGTATCCGGAGCGTATCCGGAGCTGATACACGTACGGTATGTGATACGGAGGCCAAAATAGAGTATCCGTGCTTCATAGTCTCGGACACATACGCAACTCTGCAAACGCACATGTAAAACATTTATCTTCAAGAATGCTTGTTTTTGTATACTTTTGTATTGCTGAGCTTTGAGTTTAGTAACTGAAATTCATAAGTTTGGCTGTCTTAAAAAAGAAACCATCTGTTTCTGTGCGCGCCGGGTTGATATTTTTCTCCATGAATTACTGGCACTTGGTTGGAACCCCAGAATGGTGGCAGAGTTTTTTTTGCTGGAAATAGTAATCTCTCACTTAATCATACCTTTTCGTATTTATGTTGGCCGTTGGGTTTGTTGTGCAAATACCTTGGACCTAGATGATAACTGAATACCCGCAAATCAAATTATGAAAGTGCCTACCACCATATCCTCGACATATATCCCCTTATGGTTAACATCTCTCTCTCTCTCTCTCTCTCTCTCTCTCTCTCTCTCTCTCTCTCTCTCATATAAATGTATGTATAGCAACAAAAGTGAAACTAAACACCTCTCCATCACTTGCAAGACAATCTACTATCGAGCCACCATTGCACCTAATTTGTAAACAGTCCAACCAAGAATTGATATCCTAACAAACCGAAATGACCAGACCTGTAAGGCACTAAGCAAAGATGAAACAGGTTGAGCCGCAATACTTTGTATTGTCTAGAACGAGAAAACTTGTGGGAGAAGGGTGAAGAAGGAAGGCTCCCATTAGAGTTGCTGGCAAAAGCATCTGTGAGCACAAGAAGATGTTGAAGATATCTTCATTCCTACGCCTTTGCCCACACTTCGAAGTAGAAGAATAGTGAGAGAAGAGGAGAGAACTGGAGTGAAATAAGAGAAAGTAGAAGAAACAAAAAAGAGTGAGCAGAAAAAGGAAGTAGCAGCATGAGGCCGAGACGGTGTTCACTAGCTGTCTGGAAATACTACAATGCCCTGTGTTGAGGCACTTTTTTTAACGACCTCAGGGTTTTATTACACTTGGCAATTGGCATTGTTCTTGTTTATTTATGGTATAAATTGATAATGAGGCAAATACAATTAATGTTGAGCGTTTCTATTGGAATATTTGTGTAGAGAGATTCTTTCCTGTGTGAGTTCTGTCACTAAGAAACTGCTTCGTTTCAACTATTTTTTGCATTTCCCTCCCTCACCATCTGTATGCGTCTATTATCAATTTTAGTGTGAAACTATCTCACTTTCTCAACTTGTAGCAAGTTTGAATAAAATAGGGATGCTTATCGGGCTTGTTATCTGGCTTACTGCAGATGGAACTGTGCATCATGCTTTTGGAATGCTGCAGTCAAGAGAGAACGTATCTGCGGTATTATGGCCTTCTGGGGCAGCGGTTCTGCATGATCAACAAGATCCACCAGGAAAATTTTGAGAAATGCTTTGTGCAACAGTATTCCATGATTCATCGCCTTGAGACGAATAAGCTGCGTAATGTGGCCAAGTTTTTTGCTCATTTACTTGGCACGGATGCTCTTCCTTGGCACGTTCTAGCTTATATACGGTTGACTGAAGAGGATACTACCTCATCTTCCCGTATTTTCATTAAGATTCTCTTTCAGGTATCTGAACATATTCTGGTTAGACAAATGAGTTCCAGTAACATTTTATATTTTTGTTTTATCTTTGAAACTATGATATTATGGTTTCCCTTAATTACTTTTGCTGGATTTTTACCTCCGTGTTATTCATAAATCACCTGAACCTATCACCATTGATTGGGGGATATATCCAATCTACTACTGATCTCTCTCCTACCTGGGGGTTGGTAGGTGAAGATTTGATGGGAATATCATTACCATTCTTCTTTTGGTGGTTTCTACTTTCTTGTTTTAGCAATGCTGTAAGGGTGGTTGTTAACTCCAGAAACTAAGGAGATTGCTTTTTAGTTTTGTCCGTAGAAGTTGTGAAATTTTATGGTTGCATGATTTATGGTGCAGGAATTGTCAGAGCACCTTGGCATTCGCCTGTTGAACGAGCGTCTCTCTGATCCCGCGATGCAGGACTCTTTTGAGTCGATTTTCCCGAAGGATAATCCCAAGAACACAAGATTTTCCATCAATTTCTTCACATCTATTGGACTTGGTGGAATTACAGAGAACCTGCGTGAATATTTAAAGAACATGCCCCGTCTGATCATGCAACAGCAGAAACCAGATGATTCTGGGAGTTCTGATTCTTCTGAGTCAGATGCTTCAACTGCCGAGTCAGACTCTGAGTCATCAAGCTCCGATGAGAGTGACGACAGACGAAGGAAGCGGAAGAGGAGAGGTTGATGTATAAAGATAATTCTGTGGTGTTTTGTTCACATTGATAAATTATACTGGTGTCAATCTGTTAGTGTGACGCTGTTAATTTGCAGTTTTACTGTGGAAATTTTTTTACTTTAAAGTTCGAGCTTCCATAACTCTTCTAAGGCCTTAAACCAGGCACACTTTAGTGTAACTGCAGGTTAGTTTGCTCCTGTGCTAGTAGTATCTGTAGCTGTTCATTGGGAGTTGGGATTCAAGTGTTGCAATTGTTTCTTTCTTGTTCAAAGGCTTTGGATGTGACTTTCAATTTGAGGTCAGCAATTATCATTTCTTAGTTATGGTTATTATTCTTTGGAAACTCATGCCTCTTTTTCGGTTATGTTTTACTTGCAGCATTACAATTTTCCAATTTAAAATCCCCCATTTATAGATCTACCGTCTACGTAATCTTCGTTAGTTAAAAGGCGGAGCCGGTGGGAAATATTTACCCAGTTTTGTGCCAAATTTTTTTGTGGTTAGAGTGATTCTGTGATTGATTCTCTGGTACAATGCGGAGATGAACAACACTTGCATCATCAGATCACTGGCTCTTAGGTGCCAAATTTGTATGTGCACATTCTGTTTCGGAATTGGTTATACAGTTACACTGGATGATGGTTGTGGGTTGGTTTTGTTTGTTCTACTACATTGAAAGAAAGACCCATCACATTCCAGCACATGAACTCTTTGTCCTTGCACACTTCCTCCATATCCCTTTAATATTGCTGTGTTTAGTGTGGTTTTTTAAAACCCCCCCCCCCCCCCCAACAATTAGGGGTGTTCGGGTCAGCTCAAGACACCTCGACTAATTTCCTCCCCAATCCGGTTAAACGAGGCCATCCGCGTGGAACTAGGGAATTCACAAGAAATTACTTTCTTGCAGCTTGATTTCAAGAATCAAACCCTAATCAATTGCGTGGAAAGCAAATCCATCAGGAAAAAAAAAAGTGCAAATCATTGTTAGCTGTACCTTGTTTTATTCCATCGTTTATACATTATTCTCAGCAGCATACACTTTTCCTATTACGAATTTTGGTAGCTTTTATTATCAGAATTACGAAGGTTTTTTTGGTTCATTTGATATATCGTATGACCAAAATACAAAACAATAGCCTATTATTGAAGTAAGATTCAGAAATTAGATTATTTTTAATACTACTTTACTACTAAACAGGAGGTTGACATTACATAATTAACATAGCCAATGATGCTCTTACAGTCTTACCTCTAATAGGTTTTTCTGTCTTAAAAAAGAGGTTAATTACATACAAATGATCTATCAATATACTAAAGGAATGTAGTTGGACCTTTCAAAAGCCTCCAAACTCCAATCCCTAAATTCCTATAATTTTAAGTTTTTTTTAAAAAAAAAAAAAGAGGAGAGAAACGTGGGACATTGGGAGAGGGAAGAAAAAACACGTATCTCCCAACCCCACTACTCCTGAAACACGCATGCCGGCATCCATCTCTTGCTCTCTCTCTCTCAATTCCTCAACCGCTCTCTCTCTCCCAACTCCTCAACCGCTCTCTCTCTCCGACAACCCCACCCCTCTCTCTCACTCACTTTCTTATGGGCTATGAATACCCCTCTTCACTCCTCCCGCAATTTTCCAATTTTTTCTCAGAGCTGCTCGGCCGCCAACCATTGCCCCACCCCCCGCTCACTCCATCTGGTAGGACTACCCCTCATTCACTCATTTTCTCCCTCTTTTTTTGCCTTTTCCCATCTAAAATTCTCTCTCATATGCACTTTCAGAGGCGAGGTTCAGTGACGAGGGCCGTCTTCCAGAGACGAGGTTCAGAGATGGGAGTCAATTGTTGATCACAGGCCTTCAGGAATTTCAACCAAGTAAGTTGATTCGACAGAATTGATAGATTGGACCCATTCAATTTTTTTCCCCCAATTTCATTTTCTTTTCGATTTCCCCCTAAAATTGTAGGTACAATTGACCATCGGTCTCTGACACTCTGTTGAGTTTTTGCTGGTTGTGTAGAAATTTGCTGTTTTGTGAACTGGGTATGCACCAATGCTTCTGGGTTTTGTAATTTGTCTGGATTCTGGGTATTGGGGTTTACGGTATGAATTTGGTTTTGATGTTGTTTAGAGGTTTTCAAGGTTTGATAAGCATGATTTTGTTGACCTGGTGGGTATATCAAGTTGGCTTATGAATGTTATTGTGGAGAAACGAGAAACTATTTCGTTCCTTTTATCCGTTTGGGTTCAGTAAAATTTTAGTTGATGTCATAGGTGGTTATTTCTTTAATTGTTATAGTAAAGTTTGAATCCAGTTGGAACTTTTTATAGTTAAAAATTTATAGGCTGGAATTTATATATTCAGGATGGATGCGGTGTATGGTGGAGACATAAACGAACAAAGAATTAAAGCCAAAATGGCTCGACTCATGCGCAGGAGAAGATTAATGACTCAACGTAACGACCCATTAATGAATCAATGTTCCTTAGAAATTGAAAGAGAGGCGCGACGTTTGGGAAGTGCATACTTGCGTCTAAGACGATTGCGGCGTGCGCCCTCTCTGGTCCGGAACGACCACAATAGTGAGAATGGTCATGTCATCCCCATTGGAGGACAATCTGTCAATATTCTACTACCAACACCGAATGAGCCAAATTCAACTGGTAGGTACCTTTTCCACAATTAAATATTGTTAATCTTTTTTAAACAGTTTTTTCTTTCAACCAAAAAATATGTGATTTTTTGTTACTTAATTAATAGAAGCTACCATGGAAAATTTGAATGGAGATCAACCAACTGATCAAAACATGATGCTTCCCATCGGGCATCCAAATATCGGTTAGTCTTACAGTTTTTTCTGTCAATCATCAATTGTTACAATTTTGATTTTTTATAAACTGAATTTGAGAGAGAGCAAGTAACGAATTTTATGGCCAAGAATGAATCTACTAAAATCAATCGAATTGTTATATACTGTAGTAACAATTAAACATGTATATACATCTATACATTACCATGCTAATAGCCACTGTTTTATCTATCACACAATTGATTTACGAAATCTTATTAAACATGTATATACATCTATGCTGCTCATCTTTTTTTGTTATTATGTAGGAATGTCCCATAGAAAAATAGTATTTCAACTTTGGGAAAATTGTCAACATGAGAGTGTTATGACTGATGAAGCGATAGATGTACAACAGGTAATAAGTAAATTTATTTATTCGATATTGTGTGGCTTATTATTGCATTAAAAGAAAACTGCTTAGGAAATTTTGTAAGTAACACTATATTTTTCATCGAATGACAGGTTTCGACTTCACAATCTACGCGGATAGTAAAGATAGGCATCTATTGTTCAAAATGGATGTTCTCCGTGAGAGCTAACACAATTGATTTACGAAATCTTATTGAAGAGTACTTAGGTATTAGATCGTGGCAAAATCGGTGGCGGCAACAACGTTAGCAAATCAATTGTGATTAGTTTGTAAATAGTTTCTTAAAACACTTTTTAAGTTGCAAGGATATTATCTATCAGCTTTATCATTTTATGCATGATTGCTAGCAGTAATTGTGTTTAATGTTCACATACTTACATTATATTTTTTCATAAACTAGCGTGCAACCCGTTTTATGCACGGGCAAAATCAACTCATTCTAGCGTTGTGACCGTTCGATACACAGGACAATTAATAAAAGTGGGTTCGAACGGGCACAACGCTAGAGTGAGTTGATTTTGCCCGTGCATAGAACGGGTTGCACGCTAGTGATACATGAAGGGAAAGAATTCTCTCCTATATGTTCATGGATTGTGGAACTATTTGGTAATGGAAACATGGCAGGAGACAAGGGGAAATAGATTTAGCTTTTCACTCAGTTATTTTTACATAAATTTTGCGCCAGAGGTTTCCTAAGATTTTCGTCTAGTGTTGACGATGCTTTTAGGTACTCTATTGGCGATTTGATGTTCTATGTAACTAGATTATGCTAAATTTCAGTCTATAGCCAACGATTCCGCATGATCGTTGAAATCTCCGGCGAGTTGTCATGGCTCGCTTTCTCTTGGAGATGGTACCATATGAGGTTTCTGCAAACGGGGTTCGGCTCGCTTTCTCTTGGAGGTCAATAAATTGTATGTTGTGGTAAAAGGTTCTAGGGATGTTAGTGTTAGAGCATCTTGGCTCTTAATATTTCATTAATCAAATCTTAAAGTTTGCCAAAAAGGCTTCTTAAAATTCATCATATATGTACATAAACTTTGAATTATAGTACCAAATTGAATTTAACTTTACTCAAATTGAGTGAGGTTTAAACATTTATTTTGATTTTGAATGACTATTTTTTATACTCTCTCTTACGTGCAACGTCACCTAGATTTATTTTTTTTTTTTTTCAATTAGATATCTCATATTAAACGATGCTTGTATTGGTTTTTATCACCAACTATTTATTTTTTAATTTGAAATATACATATATCTCACATTATCAAGTGAACTTGTATATTCTCTTCATATAAAAGAACTTGTACTCTTATAGAATTCAGCTTCTCTATAATTGACTGCAGATAAGTTTATATTGACTATTAATAGTTCAGATCCATTCAATATTTTTATCGGTTAAAGTATATTCTTACCGATAAGAATATCAAAACAAACCTAAACCATTGAAAATACTAACCGATGGTTACGATCACTTGAACTGCACCTCTGAGGTCTAAACCTATCGCATGAAACAAAATGCCGCGAAACTTGCTAACGGAACGGCGCAAGATAGCACAGAAAGTAGTCCTAACCAAATTAACAGAAAAGCCCTGAACGGCTCGCCTTTTTAGCTATCACAAATGTTCTCTCTCTCTCTGTCTCTGTCTGTCTCTCTCTCTCGCACCGTCGAAAGTCACACCCTCCACCTCCCTCCCCCCTCTCTCTCTGTCTCTCTCTCTCTCGCAATCGAAAGTCACACCCTCCACCTCCCTCCCTCCATAGTCCACCCCCCAAACCCGATTCTTTCTCTATCCCTTTCTCCCACTACATCTGTCTTCTGCATATGTTCAATACGATTATCAAAACTGTATTCCTCACACTACATCACGTTTCTATCTGCATAATTCATCCCTAATGATTGCTGCATCCATTTCAGTGCTTTTGCAGACTGAATTCATTGACTTTTAGGGCCTTTTTCTTCTTTCTTTTTAGTTTACTAATCTGTTTTAGGGCTTTCTTCAGACTCACACTCTCTTTCCCTCGATATATGCACGAATATCTGTATTATAATCTCACACCTATGTATGTATGTATGTATCACTGTCGAAATCGATTTACCCTTAGCTTAGATTTAACCGTTATTACCTTCCACGAGACTCGTTGACTTTGCTTGCTATATGACGATGAGGGGTGGTGTGTGTTGCACTTAAAGGAGGCTCCTTTGGAATACCCACTTGCTGAATGTGAATTCAAATACTGTTCTTTTGATTGTACTTTGTTCTACTTGAATTCACTTAGCGCTTGATGTTTTATGAATTTTGATAAGAATGAAGGGTTTCAGTTGTTTCAATTTGCTGCTTGCTTTAGTTGTTACTGGATTTTTGTTGTATGGCTGTGTGTTGGGTAAGGAGTGTACCAATAGCCCTACTGAGTTATCTTCACATACGGTTCGATCCGAGCTATTATCTTCGAATAACGAGACATGGAAAGAAGAGATGTTTTTGCACTACCATTTGACTCCCACCGATGAATCCACATGGTCAGATTTGCTCCCTAGGAAGATCTTGAGGGAGGAGGATGAGTTCGGTTGGGTTATGATGTATAGGAAAATGAAGAATCCGAGTGGGTTTGGTGATGTTCAACGGGGGAGTTTCCTCAAGGAGGTCTCCCTTCATGATGTGAGGTTGGACCCTGAGTCAACACATGGGCAGGCTCAGGAAACCAATTTGGAGTATCTTTTGATGTTGGATGTGGATAGCTTGGTTTGGAGCTTCAGAAAGACGGCTGGTTTGGCGACACCTGGAAAGGCTTATGGAGGTTGGGAGGAACCAAATGGTGAACTTAGGGGTCATTTTGTAGGTTGGTTTAGCTCCTTAATACATCTCTTTATTGATTTGTTCTTGTTTGGTTTGGTTTGGTTTGGTTGTGTTAATATCCTGGTCCTTATGAAGTATGCAATAAAAAAGTCTTTTTCGAATTTCTTTAGACAGTTTTTGGACGTTGGATTTGTCTAGGGATTAGTGAGAAAGAGAGAAGGTAACGAATTCTTGTGCTTCATCTGCCAGAAAATTAGAATCCCTTGCCTTTTCTTTTCCCTCCATGAATACGAAACCCAACCAAGCCTTGTGTCCTGATAAATTAAGATTTGCTATAAACGTTGTGAATGAATTTTATTTTTGGGTCATGCATGAAGTTGGCGTTCAACTTTTGCTGCATTAACTGTCCATTTGATTATGGGGATGTACTTCAAATTTTAGCATGAACTTTAAAGTTGTGCTCTTCTCAAGGAAGTTGGTATGCATGCTATTCTATGTTTTTGGTGGGGCTAAAACTGGGTTCGTGGGTCCATGAATCTCTCTTCTAGAGCAATCTTTGTGTCTTTGATTTGGATTATTTCATGAAATTCTGCTACTACTGAACCTCAAATTTTCGATATGCTGGATTCCTTACCTCAAATGCTCTAATGGTTTCCTATTGATTACGATCAAGTCTCGTTTCGCTCCCAGTTTTAGACAATAGCATGTGTATGATTAATATTTTATCTATCATTTGGTCAGTAAAATATTGCACACAGGGTATATGATTTCTAATAGTCAATTTTTACTTTTACGGTATTGAAGGGCATTACATGAGTGCCTCTGCACAGATGTGGGCTAGCACTCACAACAACACTCTCGAAGAGAAAATGTCTGCTGTTGTTTCAGCTTTATCTGCCTGTCAAGATGAAATGGGTATAGGATATCTTTCTGCTTTCCCATCTGAGCTGTTTGATCGTTTTGAAGCTGTAAAACCTGTTTGGGCACCATATTACACCATTCACAAGGTAAGATTGCATCAGCATTCCCGTTTTTAAGTCAGCTTTTATTGCATGTAATGGGTCCTTTTTTCCCCCTTTTTGCTTTTTCAGATAATGGCAGGCCTTTTAGATCAATACGTTTTGGCTGGTAATGCTCAAGCTTTGAAGATGGTAATATGGATGACTGACTACTTCTACAACCGTGTGCAAAATGTGATAGCAAAACACAGTATTGAAAGGCACTGGCGATCATTGAATGAGGAAACTGGTGGCATGAATGATGTTCTTTATAGGTTGTATGCTTTTACGGTGAGTAAAACACATTTATGAATTTCCTTAGTTTTTTCCCTTGGTTCTTTACCTGGTTAAATATAGTGAGATTTTCCATTGGCTACTCTACCCTTACAAGGATCCAGTAAGCATCCATGGCTGAATGGTTAAAGTTCCCAACTCATAATTGGAGAGTTTGTAGGTTCAATTCCTGTTGGATGCATGCTAATGGGACCCTCCACAAATATGAGCCCCAAAAATGGGGTTCACATGGCTTTTGGAAATTTCCATTGTGTACAACACAACCTTATGGCTGCCTTTTTAGCATTTAGGCAATTGGCAGGAGTTAGTTCAAATCTGCAATTCTGCAACAAATTTGACACCTTCTCTTGCTCATATGTTTGGTATGATAATGCCCTTCATTGAACGAACTATTATCCTTTTTCAAGGTCAAGATGTAAACCTGAGTTTGGCAAATGCAACTCTATGGAGTATAGTGCATTCACAATTGTTGGACTTGGTTTGGGAGATCTTTTTTCTGTGGGTTTTTTTTTTGTTTTTTAAATTGTGGTTGTATTTAGTTTTTGCGAATCATTGTAAAGGTTTTCTTATTTGCAAAATAGGTGATACTTCTAAAGAATCTAAACTTTGACAGGCAGTTATTGTAACTGTGTGCAGGGAGATTCGAAGCATTTATTGTTAGCTCATCTTTTTGATAAACCCTGCTTTCTAGGATTGCTTGCAGTAAAGGTAATTGCCTTTTTCTGTTGTTCACTTTCCTGGTCTGTATTAAATCTATCCTTTTTTGTCCTCTCTCAAACATGCTGTATCAAAAGAAGAAACGTTTTCAAGAGATGAGACCTTAGGCCATACTAGGAAATATGAAATGTCCTACTGTATATGGAAGATACATCATTGACTTCCATTATTGGCTTCACCCAAATATATTCATTTGGACACACCCGTTCTGTTGTTCTTGGTGGATTGGGTATGAAGCAGCTGTTGCTGGAACCTGTTCGCTAAACTAGAAGTGTTACCCTGAACCACCAGATGTGCCTCTACGTGGTTATGGGATAAAATTGGTGAGGGGCTCATAGGGCTCCAATGATGCCAGTAAGATACTTGAACTATATGGAAGAACAACAGTCGATTCGTTATTGATTCCTGTCATAACTTAAAACTCATACAAATATGGGCAATATATGTCGAGTTGGATTTGTAGATGTCAAGAGTAATGTAAATTCCACATTTGGGGGAGGAAACAAGACCTTTGTTAAATGTGTGGTAAATCGAGAGTTCACAATGAGTATCTGAGCAAACATTACATCAGAAGTAGATAAGTATCCAATGTTTAGATAGTCCTCCCGTATGTTCCAGTGCGACTCTCAAGTAAAAGTGAGTTTTTTTTTCCTCGGTTATAGTAAAACCCATGTCAGCTCCTATTCCAAACACATTCTTGCATAACTTCTGTTATTACCTTGCAGGCTGATGATATTTCTGATTTTCATGCCAATACTCATATACCAATTGTTATTGGATCTCAAATGCGTTATGAAGTTACTGGTGATTCACTTTACAAGGTAAACAGCTATAATTTGTTTGCTCTGCTTTTGCACTTGTATAAAGAACGATGGTTGTCTTCTAAGACGAGGTTTCTTACAGTTGAATAGATTTTACACATTTCTTCTTTTTGTCCGTCGTCTTCTGCTTATGGTAAAACCGGTTTTTTACTTTTCTTGAAATTTTTTTCTTCTTATTATTTGTTGTATGTCCTGGCTCTGGCTAAATTATCTTCCTGCTATTTGGGAGATCTCACAATCTGTGTGATATGAGCATAAAGGGAAGAAAATAAATCCAAAGTCTCTCTTCTTCAAATTAGTGCAAGAGCAAAGACCATCAAGCTCAAATTTGTTCACACATTCTACCACATAATTTGTTCACACATTCTAACAATACTAACTTTCGCTGATCAAAAAACTACAATAATAATTAATGTAAGGTTGATCAAAGTACTGACGCAACCCCTAAGGCAACCTCATGTGCAAAGGCTTATAAAAGGGCCAAGATATCTGCTTTGATGGTAATTCATGTTAGCTTGCGTGGAAAAAGAGGCGTGGTGGATTTCATTTCCATTACCCTACATATTTTTTTCTCACTGTTGTGAAATGAAAGGTATTTGAAGTACTTCAAGATATTTTAAACATTTTAGTCGATGTACATCTTACAAATCTAAAATAGTTTCCTAACATGGCCTATTCCAGAAACCTTTCCCCACAAATATTTAAAATATCCTAAGCATTTATGCACGGAATTTTCCCAAATGTGGCAATGGTGGAAATAAAATTGATCAAACTCCTTTGAGAGTGCATGTGCAGTAGTTTCTCGCTGAAGCTTTTACCCTTTGCTGAATGACATCACCAGTGGAAAGTTGCAATGCTGTTTTTTCCAGGAAATAGGGACCTTCTTCATGGATATTGTTAATTCTTCCCACAGCTATGCAACAGGAGGCACATCAGTCGGCGAGTTCTGGTACGATGTTGGAACTTATAATCAAAGATCTTACCTAAGAATAGGCTCTTTTCCCCTAATATTAGACTGCCATTGTCAGAGAGAATATACATGTAACCAGTGAAATGTATTCATGCCCACCTTATTGGTGGTTCCCCTTAATGCCCTTTTTGATCCTAAATTGTAGTATTTTCCTCCTTCATGTTATGTGCAGGTCAGACCCAAAGCGACTAGCAAGCACTCTAGACACTGAGAATGAAGAGTCCTGTACAACTTATAACATGCTAAAGGTATGTCGATGACTATTCGTAAAGTTGGGGCTGATTGGGCAGGAGGTGGAAAATAGATTTTAGTTTGTATGACTCGCCACATTATATTACAATAATATGCCAAATGTTGGGAACATTTACTTCCAGATGTAGATATCACGATGACTTGGTATGGTCAGGGGACAATAGAGCTGGTGGCGATAAGGGTCAAGGCTTTTATGGAGTTGGAAAACCCCTTAGAATATTTGGGTTGGTATCTTTGCAAGGCCATATGTATAACCACAAAACAAATCCTGCTTAGTTTGGTTTTTTTTGGAAGTGTTAACCTTTCACAAGGAAAGTCAGAACCTCCCCTATCTCATTCAGTGGGAGATTCTGGAATCTGGGATAGGCAATCTTTGCTTCAAAGCATGATCGTTGACTCTCAAAAGATGTCAAAGATATAAGAAAATTATCCCAAAGACCCTAGGTAAAATTACGAACATTGCCCTTTATCATGATCAAGCGCAACCTAATCCTTTTAGAACGTGCTTGGATTTAACGCGTAAACAAATTTCTCT
>BPLS01030079.1:52194-68553 GCA_019656275.1 Rhododendron kiyosumense | reverse complement strand
ACAATTGCTTCAATTTGGCCTAATATTTTTCTCAATTGTTTTCTTTCATTGTTGGGATATTCAAGTTGAACTTTGTTCTTTGCATTTTACTTATGCAGTGTTAGGAATATTTTGAGTCATGGATTCAAGATTGCCAGTACAAGGCATGAAAGTTCAGAAAATTTCTGAGGTTACAAATATTAGTGGAATTGAAGACAGGATCTGTAATTTACCTGATGCGGTTCTTTGTCACATTATATCGTTTCTTCCAACAAAAAATGCAGTGCAAACAAGCACTTTAGCCAAAAGATGGAAGTACCTTTGGGTTTTGGTTTCCAATATCGACTTTGGGTTGCATCTATGAAAGAACTGCCTGGGCAATCGAGAGAACTTTGACAGATTTCAAGAGGGTTACATGAACAATTTCACGACGTTCCTTGACAGATATTTTGTTCTTCAGGAGAATTTGCATATTTAGAAATTCCGGCTATCTTGCCACGGAAAAATTGACTTTTCGCACTTTTTTTCATGGGTTTGTGCTGTCATAATGTGTAATGTTCGTGAGCTCTACAATTGACTATGCGTGAGATTGGTAAGTTGCCTTGGAGCCTTTTTACTTGCAAAAGCTTAGTGGTTTTGAAGATTAATGGCAAATTCACTTTTAATGTTCCGCCTTATGTTTGTTTGCCAAATCTCAATACCCTCAGTCTGAATTTACTTATTTATTTGGATGAAGGGTTGATACTAAAATTCCTCTTGGGCTGTCCTGCCCTTGAGGAGTTGGAGATAAGGAGACCAGAATGGGATAATATGTGGACTCTTGATGTTTCTGTGCCTTCGCTGAAGAGGTTAACATTGGATCTTCATATCCATGAGGAGGAATTATATCATGAAGCGGGTTTTAAATACAAGATCATGGTTAATGCTCCAAATCTTGAATATCTTGAAGTTCTTGTTAATTGAATTCTGATTGGTACGTAATTGAAGCGGATCGAAGTGAATTCGTTTTTGCGAAAATAGAATTGACCACACTGTATGAAATCCATGTCATCAAAGAGAAGAATAAACTCACTCCAACAGATGAAGGGACGTCCCCGATGACAAAGATTCTCACTCCATTGTAGTAACAGGTAAACTTCTAATCTTCCATCCTTCAACGCTATCTGTTCTGATAACCTGTAAAGCTAATTCGATTTTGCATAGATTACTAATTGTTCTTGGGAATAATATCTTGCCAAAAATTGAAACAAAAAAAGACAAAGGAAACTGCTCATAACCCCATTCCTAGTTTGACAACAATTGTGTTTGTACGAGATTCCTATGGTTGCTTGAATTTTCCTTAATCTGTTGATGATCTTTCTACTTCTATTAATTGAGGCAATTATCAAGTACATTTGAGCATGCTTGTTTTAGGATTTAGGATTTTTGGGTAATGAGTGGAGAGAGAAAGAGAGAGAAATAAGAGTAATAATTGAGAGAAATTTTTTTGGGAACCGTGCGCAAAGAGAGTCCAAAGTTCAAAATCCCAGGATGAACATGGTGTTAGTGTATTACTGTACGAGCTATTGCGAGCACTGGTTTTTGCAATCAAGATTAAGGTTCTTAGAATGGAAATGATTGCTTTGAGTTTGGGCTTCATTCCTTTAAAGATACTACCTTTTTGTGTGAACTTCCGGTTTTCCTTCTACATATTTAATGTGAACAATAGAGAAGAACAGAGGTAGGGTGAAGCCTTCATGTGTTGCAGTGTATGAACCATTCAGTATAGAATTGCATCTTCCTTTGGAGTTACCCAGAACCCAGGGGAATACCCTGATTCCTTAGTTTGTCCAAAAAAATTCTTGAAAGTGTTTGTCTGTGATTGGCTGCTCGGACTTGAAAAAAAAAATCGCTTTTTTTTCCCTCAGTTATGAGTTAGGGAAAAAGTATGTAGTCATAAGTATGTGGTATAGCATTCTTTGAGGAAGAATGCTGTCAAGTTTAATAAGTTCAAGGTAAGCTATAGACTAAGGAGTTGGTCTAATGGATGAGATGCTCCCTCTCCCTCTCTTCCCTCCAAAAGACCCACCATCCAAACTCATTTTCGTTTAGTGCCCCATAGTCGGCTTAAACACCGGACCCTGAAAAACTCCTCTTTTCAAAAGCGGGCAACTCAACATCATCACTTCTCGTAGGTACGGCCACTTCTTCAAACTATCTTCGTATGTCCCTCAAATCCTATTCCTTTGCAGTTGTTCTTTACTAACCCTAATTTTCTTCAGTACCAGTTTTTCTTCTTTACCCTAGTTGTAGTATCAAGCAACTGAGCATCATTTTACATATCCATATTTTGAGCACTATTTATGGCGTAGCGCCGTGGATTGTTATTCTCAAATGTCCATTACTTTGCTGATCCAAAATTTTTCTTCTTCCATTGTTAACTAAACCATGTAGAATTGTTTTCATTGATTCACTTAGTTGTGATTTTGAATTTTGATTTGTTTGTTTTTCTATCTGACTAGATTCTAATGGTTGTTATCGTGGAAGGGTCAAATTTCGTTCTAGTGTAATTATTCAACGCCCATTGTATCAGAGTAATTATAATGTAAGTGTTACAGTTGAACTGTAAAACGAGCATGCCTGGTACGAAATTAGCAAAGAGTTGAAATTTATCTAAAATGGGGATACTTTGTGTTGGTCACTGAACTAGTCGCGAGAGAGGTGGCAACAGTGAGATATGAATCATTGGCGGCTAATCTTGGTACAGATATATTAAGAATGATGTTATCTTACCTTATAGTAGTAAACTGGCAATTGTAGGTCTGAACCTTGAAACCACACTGTAAGATTGTGAAGCAAAGTCCCATATCATTTGGATACCAAAGTAATATGATGTATATAAGCGTGAGGGCACCCTAATTTAAATAGCTAGCTTTTGGGATTGAGTTCTACACGAGATCATGTAATAGAGATAACCTAGGGATATGTTAAAACCCTTACCCTAACATGTGGTACAAAGTTTTTTTGGGGTTGTGTGATCATTCTCGTTTTTCATCCACAAATACTATCTGAACCAATGTTATTCTTGCATGGCATGGAACTCTTTTGATTTTCTTTGTTCTCTTTACCTCTATGGTTGCCTGGAAACCTGCAAAATTAAAACAACTAGGAAATTATCCCTCGTGCAGTGACTTAGATTAATTTACTTATTAGCGTGACGAGAACTAGATTGAGGAAAAGCAATGGAGTTGGCCACTGTGAGGAGCACAGATGTTATTGCATTCTTCAATTCTTTCTAAAGAAAATGCCACGGCCTTTGGGCAACCAGCAAATGTAGGAATGCAAATGTTTATTTGAAGTTATGGTATATTGCGCAAGACCAGTTGCCTCCTAGTAATGTGCCGTGTTTAAATATATGGACCAATATTTTGGAAGTTATAACGCTGACTGTGCTAAAACATGAAAAACAGGACAATTGCTTCAATTTGGCCGAATATTTTTCTCAATTGTTTTCTTTCGTTGTTGGGATATTCGAGTTGAAACTTTGTTCTCTTCTTTTCTCATGCAGTTTTAGGAATATTTTAAGTCATGGATTCAAGATTGCCAGTACAAGGCATGAAAATTTCTAAGTGTATTAGTGGAATTGAAGACAGGATCAGCAATTTACCTGATGCGGTTCTCTGTCACATTCTATCTTTTCTTCCAACAAAAAATGCAGTTCAAACAAGCACTTTAGCCAAAAGATGGAAGTACCATTGGATTTCGGTTTCCAATATCGACTTTGAATTGCGTCTTTGGAAAAACTACAGTGGGAATCGAGAGAACTTTGACAGATTTCAGGAGGGTTACATGAACCATTTCACGACCTTCAATGACAGATATTTCGTTCTTCGTGAGAACTTGCATGTTCAAAAATTCCGGCTATCTTGCCACGGAAAAATCAACTTTTCTCGTTTTTATTCATGGATTTGTGCTATCATACATTGTAATGTTCGTGAGCTCGAACTTGTATTGACTATGCGTGAGATTGGTGAATTGCCTTGAGCCTTTTTACTTGCAAAACCTTAGTGGTTTTGAGGATTCATGGTGAATTCATTTTTAATGTTCCGCATTATGTTTGTTTGCCAAATCTGAAGACCCTCAGTCTGAGTTCACTTATATATTTGGATGATGGGTTGATACGAAAATTCCTCTTGGGCTGTCCTGCCCTTGAGGATTTGGAGATAAGGAGATCACGATGGGATAATATGTTGATTCTTGATGTTTCTGTGCCTTCATTGAAGAGGTTGACCTTGGATCTTTCAATCCATGAGGAGAACTTGTATTATGAAGCGGGTTTTAAATACAAGATCATGGTTAATGCTCCAAACCTTGAATATCTTGGTTTTTGTGATTTTGTGTCGGATTACATTTATGTTGGTGGTCTGCCCTCTGTGGCGGAAGCCCGTGTGAACGTCCATAAATCTTTTGAAGATTGGGATTGGAGAAAACAAGGCAACTATGCAAATCGTGCATCCAGGCTACTTAGAAGTATCTCTAATGTTTGGCGTTTGGCGTTAACAGGTTATACCTTGCCGGTAAGCCTTCTTTAAAGAATTTAGTTTAATTTGTATGGGACTCGATAAGAGAGCTTCTCTCTACTTTCTTGTGTTCAGTTTTTCTGGTTTTCTCTTTGTATAAACCATAACCTGGCACTTATGCAGTGTCTCAGATACAGTGGTCAGTGGTCCACTGGTCCCAACTTGGCTACGTATTGTAATTTGGTCTATCTAGAGCTAGGTTTTGATCCATCCAATGGCCCGGTGCTGTTGCCGGATTTACTTCGAAGTTCACCTAAACTAGAAGCTCTTGTTTTTCCAGAGGTAAGTTGGGTTCTCTGATGTTACAGATATTACAAATTTACAAGGATCTAATTTACTGTTATCTGAAATAGTGCAACTTCTCTTTCTTCATTAGGGATTGACAATCATCGGGGAACGTGAGTATGACGTTAACAGGGACATATTTTTCGATTACTGCTGGAGCCCGCCAGAACGAGTGCCCGAATGTTTACTTCTTAGCCTCAAGAAATTCAAAATCCACAAGTTCTGTGGCGATGAAGAAGAAGAGCTGAACCTGGTGAGGTACCTGTTAAAGAATGGAATGGTATTGGAGAAGGTGACGATTTGGTGTCACTACTTGTTTGGTGGTGATAATTCCTTCAGCTTTAAAGATGAATTGGAAAATTATCCCAGGGGCTCAACGAACTGTAATTTTAGACATGGACATGGAGGAGGGCTTCGACCGAACCGTGGCCGTAAATTTAAGAGGATCAGCATTATTCATAAAGCATGCTGCTCGAGCCATGGTTAAGGGACAAGTAAGGGGATCCATCATTTGCATGGCAAGCTCGGCGTCCATTCTAGGAGGGTTGGGTCCCGTCGGTTACACTGCTTCGAAGCATGGTTTGGTGGGTCTGGTTAGAGCCGCAACGAGTGAGCTTGGAAAGCATGGGATAAGGGTCAATTGTGTTTCTCCTTACTTTGTTGCCACTCCCCTGGTGATGCCAGGGATGTCGGCGGCGGGGATTGAGGATCCAAGCGCAGCTGAAGCACTAGCAAGTTCCGCAGGCAACTTGAAAGCTAACCATGTCGCAGAGGCTGCTCTCGTCCTCGCTTCTGATGAATCTGTTTTTGTCAGTGGCCATAATTTAGCTATTGATGGGGGTTTCACTGTTGTTGACAATTCCATCGCTACGTTGATGCAAAATGCATATAAAACTGTGATGTGATTATCGATCGATATCGCCATTTTCTTGGTTTATTAGGGAGAGGAGTGTCCCTAGCCTAGTTGGAGTTCTTAAGTTTTCCAGTATGACTATTGGCTTTCACATTTGGTTGAAATGTTACTTCAGTTCTTGACCACGGATGTGGAATACAAAGTCTGAAATTGCAGTAGCAACTGAGCGTTTTCTTCGTGTCTTGAACTCCTGTTCGTGTGGCTGATTTTTGGTTCCTTTTGAAGTCTATTGCTGATCTCCTAGACTTAAAAGGTTGTTTGTTTGATAACCTAAATTTAGCACTTAATTGAATTAATTAAGTAATAAATGATTCAGTAAGTTTGATAATCACATTTTACATTGCTTAATTAAATTAAGTGCTACTTAAAATGTAGGTTAAAAAATTGGAAAAAAAAAAAATTTAAGTAACTTTAAGCCAGCTAGTTTTAGCTGAATTTTTGTATATTTGTATTCCATCACCACCTCCACCACTCGACCACCACTTCACTACCATAATCATCAATCCACCACCACCACTACCATCATGCCACCGCCTCCATTGCACCACCACCGCTATTCTACCACTCCAGCCCACCGCCACCACTACCACGCCGCCGCTACTGCCACCACAATACCGCCATTGCACAACCACCGCTCTAGCCCACTACCACACCACCACCACCACAACGCCACCATTGCACAACCACCACTCCATTGCCACTACTCACTGCCACCATTAGACCACGATCACTCCACTACCACCCCACCACCACTCCCACTCCATCCCACCCCTCACCACTCCACCTCCACCACCACCACTCCCCTCGCTCCATCACCACCAACCCACCCCTGGAAAATTATCCCAGGGGCTCAACGAACTGTAATTTCAGACTTCGTATTCAATATCTGGGGCCAATCAACAGCAGCAGCAGCAGCTGAGCGTTTTCTTCGTGTCTTGAACTCCTGTTCGTGTGGCTGATTTTTGGTTCCATTTTGAAGTCTAATGCTGATCTCCTAGACTTAGTCGGAAGCATGTGTATTTAGCTCCCACTCTTTGTCTCGATTGACCATTTTTCGAACCGAATCGGAATGGCTCATCTTTTCTAACAATGGAAACGGGAGAGTACGGCTCCTGAAATGGAGAGAGAGAGAGAGTGAGAGAGAGAGATTGTAGATCAAACCAGCGCGAAGAGGTGACGAGAACAGTTGTTGGGCCCAGTTGTTTACCTGGGCTTACACTTCGAGTCGAGCATTTCTCAAAAACGACGTTGATCTACGGCTCGCACAACAAAAACGACGTCGTCTAAATCATTAGCACTTCGCAGGTTGCCCCTGAGAAGTCCTTTGAAAACCATGTTAGGTAAATTGTGATCTCATTGGGGCTTTTCTCTATGATCTAAACTATTCATTCTGTAGATATTGTCGAGAATATAAACTTTGATGAAGATCATATCAATCTCGTTATTATTGCTACATAATCTGAGAGGATTGGAGTGAATTTTTTGTTATGAAAATAGGTTTGGGCATACTGGATCGAACCCATTTAACATAAAACGACGTCGCCCATCAGTGTAGTAGGAACTGCAACGGTTTGTTCAAAATTGCGAGCTCGTTCTGGTTTATCTTCGTGATCGAAACAGTTCATTTCGTAGAGATCGACAAGAAGATAGACAATGTGAGAGTTCATATTAATTGAATTCTGATTGGTACATAATCGAAGTAGATCGGAGTGAATTCTTTTTTGCGAAAATAGAATTGGCCACACTGTATGAAATACATGTTATCAAAGAAAAATTCACTCCGACGGACGAAGGGACGTCCCCGATTCTCGCTCCATTGCAGTAGCAGGTAAACTTCTAATCTTCCATTATTCAACGCTATCTGTTCTGATAACCAGTAAAGCTAATTTCGATTTTGCATAGCTTGCTAATTGAGGCAATTGTCAAGTACATTTTAGCATGCTCGTTTTAGGATTTAGGATTTTGGGTAATGAATGAAGAGAGGTAGAGAGAGAAATGAGAGTAATAATTGAGAGAAGTTTTATTGGGAACTATATATACAGAGAGAAAGTCCAAAGCCCAAAATCCCAGGACGAACATGGTGTTAGCGTATTACTGTACGAGCTGTTGCGAGCACTGGTTTTTGCGATCAAGATTAAGGTTCTTAGAATGGAAATGATTGCTTTCAGTTTGGACTTTATCCCTTGAAGATACCTTTTAGTGCGAACTTCCGGTTTTCCCTCTACATATTTAATGTGAACAATACAGAACAACAAAGGTAGGGTGAAGCCTTCATGTGGTGTAGTGTATGAACCATTCAGTAGAGAATTATATCTCCATTTTGAGTTACCCAGAAACCCAGGGGAACCCCGATTCCTTAGTTTGTCCAAAAGATTTCTTGAAAGTATTTGTTTGTGATCGCCTGCTCGGACTTGTAAAAAAGTTCGCTTTTTTTTTTCCTCAGTTATGAGTTTGCGTAAAAGTATGTAGTCATAAGTATGTGGTATAGCATTTGAGGAAGAATGCAGTTAAGTTTAATAAGTTAAGGTAAGCTATAGATTGAGGAGTTGGTCTAATGGATGAGAAGCTCCCACTCCCTCTCCCTCTCTTCCCTCCAAAAGACCCACCATCCAAACCCATTTTCGTTTAGTGCCCCATGGTCGGCATTAACGCCGGATCCTGAAAAACTCCTCCTTTCAAAAGCAGGCAACTCAGCCTCATCACTTCTCGTAGTCCTAGGTACACTTCTTCGAACTATATCTTCGCATTTCCCTAAAATTCTATTCCTTTGCAGTTGTTCTTTACTAACCCTGGTTTTCTTCGGTACCAGTTTTTCTTCCTTACCCTAGTTGTAGTATCAAGCAACTGAACATCATTTACATATCCATATTTTGAGCACTATTTATGGCGTGGATTCTTATTCTCAAATGTCCAGTACTTAGCTGATCCAGAATTTTTCTTCTTCCATTGTTAACTAAACCATGTAGAATTGTTTTCATTAATTCACTTTTTTTTATCTGACTAGATTCTAATTTGTTGTTTTCGTGGAGGGGTCGAATTTCGTTCTAGCGTAATCATTCACAGCCCCTTTGGATGGAGGGGTTTCATGAGAAAAGAAAGTAAAGACTAATGGTTTCTTGTAAAATCCTCGTTTGGATTGGACATTTTGGTGAGAAATGGAGAGAAAAGTACAAAAAGAGATGTTTTTATTGGCCCTTCCTCTTTCTCACCCAATCTCACCAAAAATGATGAGATTTGGTGAGAAAAGGCTCCACTTTCTTATCTCTCCTTTCTCATCATCCAAATGAGCGGTCGGTGCCCATTGTATTTTGGAGTATTTGTAATATAAGGCCTCGTTTGATTCAGGGATTAAAACAGACAGGATTAAGAGTCCCGGAATTAGTTATCCTGGATTATTTTGTCGTGGTACTAATTTAGTCCTGAATCTTATACAATCCCATGTTTGATTCGCGCTTGATTAATATCGGGATATCCCATGCTGAGGCCAATCTCATGTTTGATTCTGTCATTAATTTTCAGGATTAATTTCAGGACTATTTCTCTCTCTCCCCCTTTTCTCAAGCATTCCAACCAATTTCCAAAACAGTAAAAACGAGCATGCCCGGTACAAAATTAGCAAAGAGTGTGAATTGATCTAAAAATGGAATACTTTGTATTGGTCACCGGACTATTTGCGAGAGATGTGGCAACAGCGAGATGTGAGGAGAGATATATAGAGATTCGAGAATGATGTTATCTTACCGTCTATACTGGCAATGCAGGTCTGAACCTTGAAACCACACTGTAAGATTGTGAAGCAAAGTCCCACATCATTTGGATACTAAAGTAATATGAAGTATATAAGCGTGAGGGCACCCTCACGTTAATATCTAGCTTTTGGGGTTGAGTTGTACACGAGATCGTGTAATAGAGATTACCTTGGCGTATGTTAAAACCCTTACCCTAACATGTGGTACAAAGTTTTTTTGGGGGTGTGTGATGATTCTTGTTTTTCATCAACAAAGACCATCTGAACCAACGTTATTCTTGAATGGCATGGAACTCTTTTGAATTTCTTTTTCTCTTTACCTCATGTGTGGTTGCCTGGAAACCAGCAAAATTAAACAAACTAGGAAATTATCCCCCGTTGAGTGACTTAGACTAATTTACTTTTGAGTGATTAAGATTATAGCGCAACGAGAATGAGATTGAGGAAAAGCAATGGATTTAGCCACTCTGAGGAACACAGATGGTATTGCATTCTTCAATTCTTTCTAAAGAAAATGCCATGGCCTTTGGGGGAACCAGCAAATGTAGGAATGCAAATGTTTATTTGAAGTTATGGTATATCGCGCAAGACCAGTTGCCTTCTATAATGCACCGTGTTTAAATATGTGGACCAATATTTTGGAAGTTATAACGCTGACTGTGCTAAAACATGAAAAACAGGACAATTACTTCAATTTGGCTTAATATTTTTCTCAATTGATTTCTTTCGTTGTTGGGATATTTGAGTTCAACTTTGTTCTTTGCATTTTCCTTATGCAGTGTTAGGAATATTTTAAGTCATGGATTCAAGATTGCCAGTACAAGGCATGAAAGTTCAGAAAATTTCTGAGGGTACGGATATTAGTGGAATTGAAGACAGGATCAGCAATTTACCTGATGCGGTTCTTTGTCACATTCTATCTTTTCTTCCAACAAAAAATGCAGTGCAAACAAGCACTTTAGCCAAAAGATGGAAGTACCTTTGGGTTTCGGTTTCCCATATCGACTTTGAGTTGCATCTATGGAAGAACTACAGGGGCAATCAAGAGAACTTTGACAGATTTCAGGAGGTTTACATGAACAATTTCACAACGTTCCTTGACAGAGATTTTGTAATTTTGAAATTGCAGCGTCTCGCGGGACTTTAACCACGGTCCTCCATGGTTGTGGGCCATCCTAGCAATGGGGCTCGTCGAGGTTCCGCTACTTCAAGCGGACTTCCAAGGAGGCTGCTTCCCTGTGGACATTTCCCCAAGTTTTTTTGTACACGTGTTCTTCTGCAATTGGGTAGTCAACTATCTCTTCTAGGTCAAGATTTTGACCAAAGTTTTCCTGCCGTGCAGGCCCCGCTGCCACGTGCCCATCGCTAATTGGCGAGTCAAACAGTCTTCTAGGATCAAAGGTTGATAACTCTGACCGCACCTACAAAAGGTTAGTCCTTTGTGGGTTCTTCTTTGTAATCTCTGATCTTTGTTTCTCTACGAATTTGTATTTTTTCTGCTACTTTGTTGTGTGAGACTGTACTTGCTTCTCTGATCATTCTTCTTTAGTTCATATCTACTGTAGAATGATGAAACTGATTAGAGAGTCATCTTCTTTGATGAATTTGTTCTTTACAAGGAATGGGTTTCTGGGTTTTGGAATCTTGATTCCTTTTTGGAAGCTGAAAATGTTGCATAACTAATCATGATTTTCTAGTTATTGTCCAGCACTTTACCCTCTTTCTGGGAGCTAATAGAGTATATATACTCCCTCGGTTCCCAAATGAAAGTCCACCACGCATCATTTTCTCAAGTTTCTCGACACCAAAGTAAAGAAATAACTCAATTATGCTGTATGCAAATTAGTTGTATTCAAGATGATTAGGTATTTTAACTTGTTTTCGTCTTTAACTGTTTGATTTACTCAGTATCATTTGTTCGTCTGTAGGAACATCATCGGCGATGTAAAATGGATTAAGATAGGATCAGTAATGTGCCAGATTCCCTACTGTGTCAAATACTTTCATTACTTCCCACAAAAAATGCAGTGGGAACCAGCATCCTATCGACAAGATGGCGGTACCTTTGGACTGGTGCAACTAACCTTGACATTGATGATTCTATGCTCTTCCATGACTGCGATAAATTTGAGGGTCCATATGAGATGGTCAATTTAAGCTTTATGAATTTCGTGAACAGAGTATTGCTTGAGGTGCCTTGTTTAGAAAAATTCCGACTTAGGGTACAGGAGTGCTGAAGTTTTGAGCTTCCTCGTGTGTTTTTCACAATTAAAACGCTGGTGAATCTAACACTGCAGGGATGTTTTCTATTGAGAATTCCCACTTCTGTTTGTCTTCCTAGTCTTAAGATTCTTAACCTAGTGGAACTGCAATGTGAGAATGAAGACTCAGCGCAGAATCTCTTCTCCAGATGCCCAGTTCTCGAAGAGTTGCATATGTCAGGGTATGCGTGTCCTTTTGCTAATTCGAAGACATGGAATATTTCTGTGCCCACTTTGAAACGTCTGACTGTATTTCATGTCAGAGGATCATCTAACTGTTGTAGATTTGATAACCAAGTTTACAAGCTTGTAGTTAATGCCCCCAGACTTGAACAGTTTGATCTCTCAGATTCTGTGACAATGGAATTCTCCTTGGTGAATTTAACGTCGTTGTTGAAGGCAAAAGTTGGGACTTGCTTGTCTCGCTCAAGGTCTCCCCACAAATCTTGTCCCAACGCATCTAAGCTTCTTACAGGGATTGCAAATGTCAAGTTTCTTGATGTAAGTTTTCTCCATTCATTAGCTAGACACTAGAAAGAGGATGTGTTGATGTTTTTTTTATCTTCATTTCCTACTATTCCAAAATGCTATTGACAAATTCCACTTTTAGGCTTCTACTTTTACTGATCTTGTACATGTACTTTGTCGATGCTGTAGATACTCATTGAGGTTGAGGGTCATGTTCTGCCTACTTCCCATAATTTGACCCATTTGAGGATTGGTTTGGATTGCGTCTCTTGCAGGAATTGGGATTTGCTCAAGGATTTTCTTCAGTGCTCACCTAATCTTGAAGTTCTTATACTTGAGGTGTGTTGAGATCAAGTTCAGGATTTCCACTGTCAATACTCTCCATTGCTTAGCTTCTGGATTGGTTTTTTTGTTGTTGTTGTTGTCTTCGGGGAGGGAGCCCTGGTTCAGCCGAATTATGGAGACCAGCTCCACAAGTGCCTTGTTGTTTGTCATGGCATCTCAAGGAAGTTGAGATCCCGCAATTTGATGGCAAAGAATGCCAGCTTGAATTGGTAAAATATTTGCTGAAAAATGCTACAGTTCTGAAGAAGATGACGATTGGTTATCTCAATTCAGGTAGCTGCTTCTGCAACCTATCAAAAAAACGAGAAAAGTCAGGTAGCTGTGTTTGCATGGCATTAGCAGCATTTCCAAGGGGCTCAGAGACTTGTGAACTTAATCTCCATCATTGAAGTTGTAACTCTCTATTCCTTTTTTGAGGCATGAATTTGCATTGCTGTAAGACATGGATAACAGGATGAAGGGTACTTAATGGATATGATATTCTTGTTGGGTTGCAGGTGGATGCAGAATTCACGTGCCAATCGTTTCAACCTTTTGTTGCTTTTCGTACCCACTTCTTTTGTAGCCTCCCGTGTTCATGCTAAGGGTTCCTCTTTATCTTTGCTTTTTCTAGGAGCCGTCTGAGCTGCTGGAGTGAGTTGATGTGTCTGGGACTTGTTGCTCTGTTTGTAGTTGTAATCTTTGAGATGCTCTTAGTCTCTCTTTGTTTTTGGGTAAGTTAATTGAAGTCTATCTTTGTCGTTGGTGCATTACTGGAGTAGCATCAATTCATGTTAGATATTATACCATAATATACGATTCCGGGCTGGGCCAACAATGTTTCCGAACCTTACTCAGTGGTCAAACGGGCAAAATACGTGTCGCGATCACAATGGATGAAAGATTATTTGATTTGGTGATGAATGACTTTCTCGGGCAAAGTGGTTAGATCTTAATTCTCTCTAGCTTTCCTGCGGCGATCAGCATTGCACATATCAATTACCGACTCTCATATCACGGTCAGAGGGATTAAGAAATCTTAACAATCGCTGTCACCTTCATTTCAAGAAGATGACCATCAATCAATTTGTGCATGTACCTGTTGTTGCCACTCCGGTCATTTCCCTTGTGTTTTTATCCGGTTCATTATTTGGACTTCTTTAATTTTCAATTGGAAAACCCAAACCGATCAAATCGATTGGATGGAACCGAAACCGAACAATTTTCTCCCTCAATCGGTCGGCAGCAGTTTTGATACTGTCTAACTTTGAAGACGAGGAAAGGATCTTCAAGGACACCGTAAGAAAACCCATGCATACAAGGGTAAAATACAGGAAGCTCGTCAATGAAAAAAAAAAATACATAATCAAATTGTAAGCCTATCCTTTTATCTATAGATGAAGTTCAAGTTCTCACTTGGGTTCTACTCTTCACCTCTTAGATTAGATTAGAATGAGGCTTTGCTCTGCTAAATGAAATAGTAAGTAATAAAGGAGTACTATTTATTTTTTAAATTAAAAATAATGTATCATGAGAGATTGATCTGTCTTGTAAAATGAAAAATAATAAATACTTAAAAGTTAAAAAAACTTAGCGAAACGGTGCCTAGTTTATTTTTGTGGATAAAAAGGAAACACTAAGCTCCCTTTGGAATATGTGGAAAGTGGGAGAAAGGAAAGGAAAATGATTAAGAGGGGAAATAGGAGAAAATTGAGAGGGATATTTCCCTGTGCATTCAACTCTGTTTTTTCATCTTCTCAAGAATGATGAATCTTGCTAGGTTAATTTCGGAAGATTTTGGGTCTGTTTGGAACTTATAAAAGAAAAGGAAAGGAAAAGAAAAGGAAATTAAAATTTTTTTCCTTCCATTGTTTGGTTGGAAAAAAAAGAAAAAAAAAATAAAAATTTTAAATTCAATAAATAATAATTTTTTCCTCTTATTTTCCTTTCGTTATCCTCCCTTTCTCTTTTCCTTTCCTTTCTTTTCTTTTGTGTGGGTTCCAAACAGAGTAAGAAAAAGGAGGTTAATGATAAATAAAAAAAAAGGAGGTGGAAAATTGATACTACTATTACTCCTGTAGTGTAATTTGAGATCCTGGGAATACGCGCTATTATTACACGAACTGATCCGTGTTCCCTCAAGAGTCAGAACCAAAGTTATCAAATCCGTCCCGTACCGGCCGGTACGTACCGTACCGGTGCGTAAACGGTACCCAAAAAGTCATGTTCCGTTCCGGTCAAAATACCGGTCTGTACCGGACAATACCGGACGTACCGGACAATACCGGACGTACCGGACATTTTCCGGCGTTCCGTACCGGATTTTTTTTTTTTTTTTTTTTACATTTTGTTTATGTTTACACTTAAAATTTTAAAACATGGTAGATATATATTAAATATATATATATAATATTAATTGCGGTAAATCCGGAACGGTACCGGGATACAGCCCGGTACCGGTACGTACCATTCCAGTAATGAAAACGGTACGCTGACCGGTACGGTATTGACAACTTTGGTCAGAACTGAAAAGGAGCTCTACAGCCATGGGGTCAAAACCCAAACCCTAACACATGGTAGAAGAGACGTTCATTTCTGCATATTTTCACCAGCTCAGACTATTTCTCAGGTACTTTTACTACCAACAATGCTATTCACGTAACAATTCAAACACTAACAACTTATACAACGTATCACATGTATGTGTGACTCATACATAGTAGTATGTGTGGAGTCCACGTGTACGTGAGTGGTTGGGTTTGGTGTTGTGTGAATATCATTTTTGTTTTACTACTCCAATTTCGATGATTTTTTATTTTCCTTTCCAGTTTTTCCCTCCGTTTGTAGCCCAAATAGTATGGATACAAAGCCGAGCTTTGAAATGTTTGAGCTCAGCTCGTTCAAACTTAGTCTACCTCAAGCATGGCTCGAGCGCAAATGATCAAGCTCGAGGTCGGACTGTTTAGAATTAAGTTGTTCCAGCTCGGTCTCTACAATAAATGAGCCCCCATACATGAAGGGAGCCGCTACAAACAACCGGACCTTTTATAAACGAGCCGAGTTACAACAAAACGAGCTCAGCTCGTTTACTAAACGAGCATGAAACTTGAGCTCGACTCGTTTACTAGATGAGCTTAAATCTCGAGCTTGACTCATTTACTAACAAGCCAAGCCTCGAGCTACTCGCGAGGAGCTCAATTTGTTTGCAGTGCCCAGAAAAACAAATTTTACGTGGAATCAGTTAGATATTTTAACATTTTAGCTCAAGTTCTTGATTTTTCAGTAACACTTGTTTATCTTGAGGAAGAACATCGGCGAGTTACAATGGATTTGGATTTTGGGAGGAGCTTGGATAGGATCAGCAAGTTACCAGACTCAGTACTGTGTCACATACTTTCGTTTCTTCCGACGAAATATGCAGTGGGGACCAGCATTCTATCAACGAGATGGAAGTACCTTTGGACTTCTGTGGCTACACTCAACTTTAACGATTCTGAACTCTTTAATAAACGCCATTGTACGAATGGTATTGGAGAAGCTGAAGTCGATTTGAGATTTACGAACTTTGTGAACACAGTGTTGCTTCTAAGTGATGTGTCATGTTTGGAGAAATTCAACCTTGAGCTTGAGTCAGTTTGCTATTTTGGCATTGTTAAGGCATGGATCAGTACTGCTATAAAGCGCAATGTTCAAAAGCTAGAGCTTCACTACTCTGCATGGCACAACTTCGAGGGACAAATTCCTATTCAGTTGCCTCATATGCTTTTCATTTGCAAAACACTGGTGGATTTAAGGCTAAACGGAAACATTTCCTTGAAAGTC
>BPLS01030079.1:23357-52184 GCA_019656275.1 Rhododendron kiyosumense | reverse complement strand
CCTGCTTCGGTTTGGCTTCCGAGTCTTAAGATTCTTGAAATAAAGGAAGTTATATACGAAAATGAAGATTCAGCTCATAACCTCATCCACGGATGCCCAGCCCTTGAAGATTTGCACATACATAGGTTCTATTTCGATAAGCAAAAGGTGTTGAACATTTCTGTGCCCACATTGAAGCGTCTAGTGTTATTCCGTCGAGGAGATGATGATGGTCATCTCCTCTCTAGTGATGACGATGGTGAATCGCAACACAAGCTTATAGTCAATACGCCCAAGCTCGAATACCTCGATATCACAGATTGTGATGCGGATGAATTTTCATTGGAGAACTTATCATCCTTGTTGGATGCACGCATTAATGTTGGGATTTGCTTTTCAGGACCCGTCAGTTCCTCCAACCTACTTAAGCTTCTTCATGGGATTACAAATGTTAAGTTTCTTCGGGTAAGATTTCTACTCATCCGTTCTCATGGGAAGAAAATGTTCTGTAACTGCTTGCAATAACTGATGATTCTGAGGGTAAAACTTGTATTCTACTACTCATCCTTTTGTATTCCATTTATAATCTTCGACTAGTTGGATTAATGGATTGTCCGATCCAATGATAACGGAATGCATAGGTTGTTAGAAGCAGTTCTAGTATACATGTAGATAAAGTATACCAACGAATTGCCCAATTTCGTCTATGGGGAAGAAAGACAATTAAAAAACCCTCAAATATTGGCAAAACTCTTTTGGAATTTCTTGTTTATGTTTCTAATTTTAGGCATTATCTATGGTGTTTACGCGCTTTAAACCTGACCAAGGAATGAAAAGTTTTGGAATTGATAACAAGCATGAAACCCATCTTTTCCTTCGTAAATATGTATCATAGATTATGCACTGGGTAGATGTTTTCCTTAGTAACTATGTATCATTGATTATGCACTAAGTAGTTGTTTCTTGATGGAGCAAGGAAATAGAGAAGGTTCTAACTTGTAATGCTCCACAATGATTCGAAAGTACTGAGTTCAGGGTTTTTTTTTTTTTTTTTTGTATTCCAAGAATTATGACATTCGTAGCATGTCTCTTGTGCAGTTTTCCTCTACTAATTATGATGATTATGTGCTGCCGACGATGAATCCTCTCCATAATTTGACATATCTAGGGCTTCAGGATGCCATTGATGGCTGGAATGTAGATTTGCTAAATGTGTTTCTTGAGTATTCTCCCAATCTCGAAGTTCTTGTTCTTGAGGTGGGTTCAAAATTAACCACAGGGTTGCAGCTGCATTGTTCTCTTTTTGTTAACTTCTATAATCATTTTGTGAACAGGGAAATACAATCATGCGTTCATACAGACTTTGGAGCCCACCTCCGCGAGTTCCTAGTTGTTTGTTATTGAATCTCAAGGAAATTGAGTATCTGAACTTTGGTGGCGAGAAACATGAGTTCAAAGTGATAAAGTATTTGCTGGAAAGCGCTGAAGTTCTGAAGAACATGACAATTTCTTGTCAGCATTCAGATAGCTGGCGTCTATTAGCACGATTTCCAAGGGCGTCAAAGATTTGTGAACTTAATCTCCGTTGAAGTTGTATGTCACCATTCTTTAAATTTCATACCAATGCCAGCTAAAATCTCTGGGTTATCTCATGTAGAATGGAATGCATAACTATTCATTGTTATTAGTGATTCCAGGTTTAATTGGGTAAATTTCACTTACCAGTTTCCTCATCTGGGTTCTTCCAGATAGGTATTCCCCCTTTTGTTTGTAAATTTTTGCTTATACTTCCCTGCTGCTATTGACAAGTTTCAAAAAACAAATTCGCTCTATTAGCCTTTTACTGAATTGACTTAGTGGGACGTCTGTAAGACCCTTCATCATATCATGAAATGGCGCTTACACTTTACCCTTTGGGGTTAGGCCCTAGTCCCTACCTTGGATTTCTCTAATATTACTTGTGATACTAAACCACCCTGTTTTTTTTTTGGATATGTTATAAGTTTATTACACAAGCTGGGAAAGCAGCAAGAATCAAGGTCACTAGGAAGTAGGAACCACAAACTTGCAGCAAACATTGGAAGCATTTGCCCCAGATGAAAATGATATGTATACACAACTGAGCACTTTATGTGATATTTGAGTAGTGAAGCCAATGCTGGCTGCTCACAACACCGTTGACAATCCCATATCACCTCACACACTGATTTTCCTGCATATAAGTTATCCACATGTACAGACAAACGTTTACATTGCCTTGTTTTGTATCTCCTCTAGTATCTCCATCCTCCTGAGGCACACTCTCGAGGGAACTTCGGGGAGTTGATATTCTTGCTGAGGTTCTGTTGCTTCTTGTACTGCTTCTGTTGCAGCCTATGTTTGCACTTGTGATTGCTCTTCATGTTTGCTGTTTTCTTTTGGCTTATCTAGAGCCACGGGAGTTGGTGGTTGTTTTGGTCTCGTTGTGTCAAACTAGTCTTAGTGATATTAGAGCTGCAGGATAGGTGGTTGTTTTGGTCTGGTTGTGTCAAACTATTCTTGGTGATATTAGAGCTGCAGGATAGATGGTCTTTATGTGTTCTTGTTTTCATTATATATCAACAAAGTTTACTTTCGGTCAAACAATAAGAGCGATATCTTAAATAGCAAGCACGATACATAATCATATTTTGAAACATGCTCTTGAAGGTTAATTCAACCTTTTGTCACTATTCAATTTTTTGCTATTTCGTACCTGAAGTATCAATTGTACCTATTCATCCCTTAGCTACTAAATTTGAGTCTATTTAGTCAAATTGGTTACAGTCTGTCAATCTCTGGGACCAAATGAACTAGCTAAGGGACTAAGGGACTAAGGGACTTTTCAAACCAAAGCAACATAAACTCATCAATCAAAGCCCTACCCAAACCCATGCCCACCCTGGATCAGTTTCCATACACTTGATCCGGCTAGTTGCGATAGGTTACTTATTTAAAGAGCTATCAATCTGACCGACGTCTTTTGTTTTATTACAGGCAAATGGAAATGCTAGCGCGTGGAGTTATACTTGGGATGATGTGCTGACACTATGTGTCATTCTGAAAAGAGTCACCTGATGAGACCAAAGTTGTTGCTATCTTGTACTACTAGTTTATTATTACTATGACACTGGATTTGTGTAATCTGGGATTGTTTTTGGTAATTTGGCATTGCTAGTTTAGAAACTTTTATCTTCAGGTTTCTCTTGGCAAGTGTTGTGTGTTGGATTACATTGTGCTTCGAAATTGTTTTGCTTTTGGTCTTAGTTGCTGCTTGTTTTGTCCAACTGTTGGGAACAGGTAAGAAAGGCAACTTGTTAAGTTAACTTGGTCCTCTTCTGGAGTATTGCATGTCTGTCTCTGAGGTTCATGAGTAGCATAATTCCACTTGTTCTATTTTATGTACCTCATTCTTGCCTGCCCAAATAGAAGCATCGGAAATTTTTGTGCGCATTTTTCTCCAACTTTCCTCCGTCGATCAGCATTGCACATATCAATTACCAACTCTCATACCACGGTCAGAGGGTTAACAATTCTTAACAATCGCTGTCACCTTCATTTCGAGAAGACCATTGATCTATTTGTGCATATACCTGTTGTTGCCACACAGGCCATTCCCCTCGTGTTTTTATCCAGTTCTTTGTTTCGACTTATTTAATTTTTCAATTGAAAAATCCAAATCAACAATCCAATTGGACTGAACCGAAACCGAACAATTTTCTCCCTCAAGCAATTTTGATACTCTCTAACTTTGAATATGAGGAAAGGATCTTCAAGGATACCATAAAAAAATGCCCATACATACAAAGTAAAATACATGAAACTCGTCAATGAAAACAAAGACATTATCAAGTGGCAAGCCTATCCTTTTATCTAGATGAAGTTCTAGTTCATTCATTTATACTAAAAAGATAGTAAATAGGAAAAAAGAAACACTACAAATTCTTTTTTTTGATAAAAAGGTAACACTACGCTCCATTTGGAATTTGTAGAAAGTGGAAGAAAGAAAAGTAAAGGTAGTGTTTGGTTGAGAGTTTAGTTTAGTTTTGGTAGTGAATAGAGAGAAAAATAGAGTAATGATTGAAGATATGAGTAATGATTGGAGAGAGATAGAGAGAGCTGAGAAAGTAATAATTGAAGAAATAGAGTAATGATTGGAGAAAGAAGTAAGGTAATGATTGGAAACAAAACTAAAACTAAACCGTGAACCGAACAAAGCGTTTAATAATTAAGAGGGAAAATGGGAGAAAAATTGAGAGAGATATTTCTCTGTGCATTGAACACTGTTTTTTCATCTTGTCTTCTTTCCTCTCTCAACCAAACAAAAGGAGAGAGAATTTTCAAACTTTCATTTCCTTTCGCTAAGTTCCAAACATAATCTTCGATTAGCAAATGAGAACCTGTTTTGAAAATTATGAATCTTGCTGGGTTAATTTGGCAAGATATAGAAAATGAGGTGGAAAATTGATATATTATCCTGTACTATAAATCGAAAAACGCGCCATTATTACATGAACAGATATGAAGTGTTCCCTCAGAGGCTCAGAACAGAAGAAGAGCACTACAGTCTACAGCCATGGGATCAAACCCTAACCCTAACCCTAACACTTGGTAGATGAGACGTTCATTTCTGCATATGTTCATCAACCAACACCAGCTCATACGATTTCTCAGGTACTGTTACCACTCCAATTTCGATGATTTTTTCTTTTTCTTTTCCTTTTCAGTCTTCTCCTGCAAATGGTATCAAATACTAGGGCTACAAACGAGCATAGCAGAGCTTTGAAATGTTTGAGCTTGGCTCGTTCAAAATTAGTCTACCTCAAGCATGGCTCGAGCCCAAATGATCGAGCTCGAGCTCGGACCGTTTAGAATTAATTCCAGCTCGGTCAATGTAATAAATGAGCCCCTACACATGAGACGAGCCGCTACAAACAAGCAGAGCTTTTGTAAACGAGCCAAGTTACAACTAACTTGGGCTCAGCTCGTTTACTAAACGAGCATAAACTTGAGCTCGACTCTTTTACTAAAATGTGCTTCACACTCAAGCTTCACTCATTTACTAACAAGCCAAGCCTCGAGCTACTTGCGAAGAGCTCGATTCCTTTGCAGTGCCCAGAAAACATGTGAAAATTAGGGAAAACAACAAAATTTATGTGGAATCAGTTAGATATTTTAACATTTTAGCTCAAGTTCTTGGTTTTTCAGTAACATGTGTTAATCTTGAGGAAGAACATCGGCGAGCTATAATGGATTTGGATTTTGGGAGGAGCTTAGATAGGATCAGCAAGTTACCAGACTCGGTACTGTGTCACATACTTTCGTTTCTTCCAACGAAATATGCAGTGGGGACCAGCATTCTGTCAACGAGATGGCAGTACCTTTGGACTTCTGTGGCTATGCTCGACTTCAACGATTCTGAACTCTTTAATAAACGCGATCGTACGAATGGTATTGGAGAAGCTGAAGTTGATTTAAGATTTACGAACTTTGTGAACACAGTGTTGCTTCTTAGTGATGTGTCGTGTTTGGAGAAATTTAACCTTAAGCTTGAGTCATTTTGCTATTTTGGCATTGTTAAGGCATGGATCAGCACTGCTATAAAGCGCAATGTTCAAAAGCTAGAGCTTGGATACTCTGAATGGCACAATTTCGATGGACAGATTCCTATTCAGTTGCCTTGTATGCTTTTCATTTGCAAAACACTGGTGGATTTAAGGCTGAAAGGAAACATTTCCTTGAAAGTTCCTGCTTCGGTTTGGCTTCCGAGTCTTAAGATTCTTGAAATAAAGGAAGTTATATACGAAAATGAAGATTCAGCTCATAACCTCATCCATGGATGCCCAGCCCTTGAAGATTTGCACATATATAGGCTCTATTTTGATAAGCAAAAGGTGTTGAACATTTCTGTGCCCACATTGAAGCGTCTAGTGTTGAACCGTCAAGGAGATGATGCTCATCTCCTCTTTAGTGATCACGATGGTGAATCGCAACACAAGCTTATAGTCAATACGCCCAAGCTTGAATACCTCGATATCAGAGATTGTGATGCGGATGAATTTTCGTTTGAGAACTTATCATCCTTGTTGGATGCACGCATTAATGTTGGGCTTTGCTTTTCAGGACCCGCCAGTTCCTCTAACCTACTTAAGCTTCTTCATGGGATTGGAAATGTTAAGTTTCTTCGGGTAAGATTTCTACCAATCCGTTATTATGGGAAGAAAATGTTTTGTTAACTGCTTTTTTTTAACGGGTTTTTTCTTCTTTTTTTTCGACGGCATTTTGTGAACTGCCTGCAATAACTGATGATTCTGAAGGTTAAACTTCTACTCATCCTTTAGTATTCCATTTATTGTCTTCGACTGGTTGGATTAATGGACCGTCCGATTGACAATGATAACAGAATGCATAGGTCGTTAGAAGGAGTTCTAGTATACATGTTGATTAAAGTACACCAACAAATTGCCCGATTTCCTCTATGGGGAAAGAAAGACAATTAAAAAACCCTCAAATATTGCCCAAACTCTTTCATATCTTTCAAGATCCACCCTACAATGTGGGGTAAAAATATAGAAAAAATATTGATCAATTATTAAGGAATTTCTTATTCATGTTTCTACTTTTAGCCATTATCTATGGTGTTTACGTGTTTTAAGCCTGACCAAGGAATGAATATTTTTTTCATTGATAACAAGCATGAAACCCATGTTTTCCTTAGTTACTATGTATCATAGAGTACACACAGGATAGATGTTTCTTGATGGAGCAAGGAAATAAAGAAGGTTCTAACTTGTAATGCTCCACAATGATTCAAAAGTATTGAGTTCAGGTTTTTTTTTTTTTTTGTGTATTCCAAGAATTATGACATTCGTAGCATGTCTCTTGTGCAGTTTTCCTCTGCTAATTATGATGATTATGTGCTGCCCACGATGAATCCTCTCCATAATTTGACATATCTAGGGCTTCAGGATGCCACCACTGATGGCTGGAATGTAGATTTGCTAAATGTGTTTCTCGAGTACTCACCCAATCTCGAAGTTCTTGTTCTTGAGGTGGGTTCAAAATTAGTCACAGGGTTGCAGCCACATTGTTCTCTTTTTTTTAACTTCTATAATCATTTTGTGAGCCGACCCCAAGTGATTGGGACATAAGGCTCGGTTTGGTTTGGTTGGTTTGGTTTATAATCATTTTGTGAACAGGGAGATAGAATCATGCGTTCATACAGACTTTGGAGCCCACCTCCACAAGTTCCTAGTTGTTTGTTATTGAATCTCAAAGAAATTGAGTATCTGAACTTTGGTGGAGAGCAACATGAGTTCGAAGTGATAGAGTATTTGCTGAAAAGCGCTGAAGTTCTGAAGAACATGACAATTTCTTGTCAGCATTCAGATAGCTGGCGTCTATTAGCACGATTTCCAAGAGCATCAAAGATTTGTGAACTTAATCTCCGTTGAAGTTGTATGTCATCATTCCTTTAAATTTCATATTAATACCAGCTAAAATCTGTAGGTCATCTCATGTAGAATGGAATGCATAACCATTCATTGTTATAAGCAATTCCAATTTCCAGGTTTAAATGGGCAAATTTCACTTGCCAGTTTCCTCATCTGGATTCTTCCAAATAGGTTTTCCCCTCTTGTTTGAAATTTTTTTTTTTTTTGATAAGCCTCTTGTTTGTAAATTGTCACTTATACTTCAATGCTGCCATTGACAAGTTTCAAAAAAACAAATTATGCACTATTCGCCATTTACTAAGTTGATTTAGTGGGAAGTCTGTAAGACCCTTCATTGTATCGTGGAATGGTGCTTACACTTTACCCCTTGGGGTTAGGCCCTAGTCCCTAACCTTGGATCCCTCTTATATTTCTTCAAGAAATTTTCTTGTGATACTAAACCACCCTGTGGTTTTTTTATAAGTTTAACACATGCTGGGAAAGCTCACTAGAAACCACAAACTTGAAGCAAACATTGGAAGCATTTGCCCTGGAGGAAAATGATATGTATACACAAAACTGAGCACTTTATGTGATATTTGAGCAGTGAAGCCAATGCTGGCTGCTCACAACGCTGTTGATAATCCAATATCACCTCACACTGATGTTCCCGATGTTCCTGCATATTACTTATCCATATACACAGACAAACACTTACATCGCGTTGCTTTGCATCTCCTCTAGTATCTCCATCCTTCTAAGGCACACTCTCGAGGCACACTCTCGAAGGGAACTTTAGGGAGTTGATATTCTTGTTGGGGTTCCGTTGCTTGTTGTTTTGCTTCTGTTGCTGCCTATTGTTGGAGTTTATCCCACATCGGTTAATTTCTCCTTCAAAACTAGTATATGAGCCTGGGTGGCCTCTTCACTCAATGCCAATTGGTTTTGAGTTAGATGTTTTAACATGATATCAGGGCTAGATTTTCGGAGGCTTTCCCATTTGTTTGTGCCATAGTTGCACTTTGTTTCATTGTGATCCGTGTGTTCCAGATCCTTTGTTGACCTCTCCACATGCAAGTCGGGGGTCGCACGTGAGGGAGAGTGTTGAAAATTTTCCGGTTAATTATCTCCTCCAAAACTAGTATATGAGCATGTGCGGCCTCTCTACTCATTGCCAATTGGTTTTAAGTTGGATGCTTTAACATGGTATCAGAGCTAGGGTTTCGAATAATTTGTTCTCTCTTGTTTGTGCCATAAGTGCACCGTTAGTTTGTCCCGTATCGTTTAATTATCTCCTCCAAAACTAGTATATGAGCATGGGCGGCTTCTTCACTTATTGTCAATTGGTTATGAGTTGGATGCTTTAACACCTATGTTTGTTCTCGTGATTGCTCTTTATGTTTGCTGTTTTCTTTTTGGGTCTAGAGCCGCAGGAGTTGGTTGTTGTTTTGGTCTGGTTGTGTCAAACTAGTCTAGGTGATATTAGAGCTGCGGGATAGATGGTCTTTATGTGTTCTTGTTCTCGTTATATATTGATAAGTTCAGTTTCTGTCAAACAATAAGAGCAATATCGTAAAATAGCAAGCGCGATACATAATCATACTTTGAAACATGCTCTTGAAGGTTAATTGAACCTTGTGTCACTATTCAGTTTTTTGCTATTTCGTCCCTGAAGTATCAGTTATACCTATTCGTCCCATAGCTACTGAATTTGGGTCTATTTAGTCAAATTGGTTATAGTCTGTCAATCTCTGGGAGTCTGGGACCAAATGAACTAGCTAGCGTCCGCATGCCTTTAGCCCACTCCAGTCAAGGGTGTAAGGGACTTTTCAACCCAAAGCCACAAACTCATCAATCAAAGCCCTACCCAAACCCATGCCCACCCTGGATCTGTTTCCATACACTTGATCCGGCTAGTTGTGATAGGTTAACGAGCTATCAAGCTGACCAACGTCTTTTGTTTTATTACAGGCAAACGGAAATGCTAGCGCGTGGAGTTCTTTCTGGGATGATGTGCTGACACTATGTGTCATTCTGAGAAGAGTCACCTGATGAGACCTTAGTTGTTGCTATCTTGTTCTACTGGTTTATTTTTACAATGACACCAGATTTGTGTAATCTGGGATTTTGTTTGGAAATTTGACATTGCTGGTTTAGAAACTTTATTATAGGGTTTCTCTTGGCAAGTATTGTGTGTTGGATATTTGTGATGTCTGGTTGTGTTACATTGTGCTTCGAAATTGTCTTGCTTTTCGTCTTAGCTGCTGCTTGTTTTGTATAACTGTTGGGAACAGGTAAGAAAGGCAACTTGTTTAGTTAACTTGGTCCTCTTCTGGAGGATTGCATTTCAGTCTCTGAGGTTCATGAGTAGCATAATTCCACTGGTTCCATTTCACATAATAACCTCTCCAGAGTTTAATTTCTAAGAGTGTAGGGGTGAAGAAAATGAGAGAGAAGGCCGGCATAAAATGAATTACGGATTCTACGCTGTTTTTGCCCAATCAAGCGACAAAAAATGAGTACAATATTTTCATCGAAACAAATGGAGCCTTTAATGCGGGAAACCCCAATAATTTCAAGAAGAAGACCATCAATTATTTGTGTATGTACCTGTTATTGCCACACCAGCCATTCCCTTGGTTTTTTTTTTTTTTTTTTAAATCCAGTTCATTGTTAGGACATTCTCTAATTTTCAATTGAAAAACCCAAATCGGCAAACCGATTAGACTGAAAAGAAACTGGTGTATTTGACTTTGACGGCGGCTATTTGCAGTCCCGTATTTTCTCCCTTGCCCGTTAAAAATTTCTAATTATACTCGACAGTTAGTTACCGAAATTAAGATACATTTTCAGTTTGCAATTACCGAAATATAATATTTTTTTCAACAGCTATTTATCAAAAATGTATGTTCGGCAGTTGTTTACCGAATGTTGAACATATTTTCGGCATGTAGTTACCGAAATATAATCTTGTTTTCAACAGCTATTTACCGAAATGTTATGTATGATTTTCAACAATTATTTACCGAAATGTAATGGGCTAAGAGAGAAAATACGGGGCTGCGAATAGTCGCCCCCTTGACTTTTATCCCATAATGGAGTGATAATTTTAGGGAAATAATAATGTCAAAATTGTTTTTGTTGATGCCAAAATTTCAGTGCATAAAAGTCTTATACATTGCAAATGGTATAAACTTTTTGTGCACTAGAATTTTGACATCAACAAAAACGATTTTGGCACCAACAAAAATAATTTTGGTATTATCATTTTCCCAATTTTAACCCACAAATCGAACTGAACCGATCATTTTTTTAGTCAGTTCATTCGATTTAAGTATAAGTCAGTTTGGTTCGGTTTTTTTTTTTTCTTTTTTCTTTTTGAAGTTTATTTTGATTCGGTTCAATTTCGGTTTGTAAAGAATAAAGAATTAAGAGCATCCGCATCAAACTCAGCAAATTTTGGACCAAATTTACATCTAAAAAGTCACTTTTCTATTTTAGCTACTCACTTTTTAAAAGCACACTGCATCAGACTCTCTATTCTAACTTCATTTTTATTAAACTATTCTTTCTTTATCCTTTTCTTTTTGATTTAAATGTTAGTATATATATTTTTTATCGTTATTTAATGATGAAGAATTGTACATAAGAAGAAATCTCAAAAAATTAAATGCTCTATTTTTTAATTCGTTTAAACCGATGCAAACATCTTATTTTTCTGATCATATTATTCTAAAGGGACATAACTAATTTTTGTTTATAGAGCTCTCATAATTAAGTATCTGTTCTTTATTTGAGATCCTGTAGAGTAGAAACTTGATTATGAGAGCATCCGCACCAAACTCTCTAAATTTTGGATCAATTTATACCTCAAAAAGTCACTTTATTACATAGCTACCTACTTTTAAAATATCTACTGCATCAGACTCTTTACTCTCGCTCTCTTCTCAATTAAAATATTCAAACTCACCCAAACAAACACACGAAAATTCCCAGGACGAATCGTGTTCGCCGGTGGCGACGGAATTTCTCGCTACGAAGGAATTATTGTTTATATAAAAAAATAAGGATAAAAAATTAATTGCTCTAATTTTAAATTTGTTTGAACCAGTGTGAAGATCTTTTTTTTTGATCATTTTATCCTAAAGAGTCATAATTAATTTTTATCTCTAGAATTCTCATAATTAAGTTTTTGCTCAACAGGGTTCCAATAATAGAAAAGATGAAAGAAAGAAACGTGAGGAGAACACAAATAAAATAATAAAATATTAAGTAGCTTGTGAATAGTTCCTCTCTTCTTATAACAAGGAACTGTAGCAAAATTAAAAATCTGTAAAGAAGCGAGGTGGTCCACGAGACTGATGCAGCAAACTTTTGAAAAATTTGCTCATTACTGTAGCTGTAGAAGAAGAATACCGAAGGAGATGTGGATGCCCTAACACCGAAATGCACGAACCAAACCGAACATTGTTACGGTTTTCTTTTTTTTTTTAGCCTTTTAATGTTAGCCGTTCATCTAGTCATATATCCTCTCCAATCTCCCCGCCACATCTCAGTTCTTCCATTCTCTGATATCTCCTCCAAGCAGCCATGGAAGTCGGAACGTCCATAGCCGACACCTCTCTCTCTCTCTCTCTCTCTCCCCTTCCTCTTTCTTAGTCCCTCTCCCCATTTTCTCTCTCTCATCGAATCTCTCTCGTTGTCTCCCTCTCTTTCTCCCGATTTCTCCTCCTCGACAATCAAACTCGTTTGAAGGCATCACGGTAAATCAAGCTCGTCTACTACATCGATTAGAAATTTTTGAAATTTATCTATAGAATATGTTCCCTTTATAATTTTTCTTGATTAATACCGGCTAAACCGACCGAACCGAACGGTTCTGCATCAGTTTTGATCGGTCTCGGTTTGGGATAGGAGGAAGCCGATAGGTGCGGTTCGGTGGTAATACGGGAAAAAACCTACCGAACTGAACCGATATATCCCTTTACTATCTCAAATGTGTGCGTCTTACTTAAACTTTTAGACCAACCCACTCCATCCCTCCACTATTAAGATAATAGCAATCAAGTCCAACATACTATAATGTTCTCTTCAACTAGGCGATTTTCCGTCGCATGCAGTTTTTTACTACCAAAATAGAGGGCAAAATTTACTTCTCTTCCAGCAAGTTAATTAAAGGCGATGTATTGTAAGAGGACTAGACGATTTTCCGTCGCATGCAGTTTTTTACTACCAAAATAGAGGGCAAAATTTACTTCTCTTCCAGCGAGTTAATTAAAGGCGATGTATTATAAGAGGATGATATGTCTCGTTAAAATGGAATAAGTACTTAAAAAAACAAAAACTGCCGAAAATAAATACTTAAAAAACAATAACCTTAGCGGAACAGGCCTTGGTCGAGAGTCGTCCTCTTTTATGAGTTTGTTCTTTAGATGGAGTGGATTGTTTGGGTTTTGGAAAGTTGATTCCTTTTGGAAGCTGAAAATTTTGTGTAATTAACCATGTGTTTCTATTTATTGTCCGGCACTGTACTCTCTTTCTGGGAGCTAATAGAGTATATGTTTTTCAAAAATTCTAACTCCACACCCACTTACACACCCATATACACATTACACACCCATACTCACAATAGAGGTGGGGCCCACACATACTAGATGTGTAGTGTGTGTGGGCTCCACATCTATTGTGAGTGTGGGTGTGTAAATGGGTGTGGAAGTAGAATGATTGATATGTTTTTGTCTATAACAGTTTGATTTACTTAGTATCATTTGTTTATCTTTAGGAACATCGTCGGCGATTTACAATGGGTTCTGATATTGGGAAGAGCTTAGATAGGATCAGTAAGTTACCAGATTCCGTACTGTGTCACATACTTTCATTCCTTCCGACAAAAAATGCAGTGGGAACTAGCATCCTATCAACAAGATGGCAGTACCTTTGGACTTGTGTGACCAGCCTTGACTTTGATGATTCTGTGCTCTTCCATGACCGCGATGACTTTGATGGTCGCTATGAGATGGTCAATTTAGGCTTTATGAATTTCGTGAACAGAGTATTGCTTCTTGGTGATGGGTCGTGTTTGGAAAAATTTCGACTTAGGCTAGAAGAGATCTGTAATTTTGACGTCGTTAGTACATGGATCAGTGTGGTAATTAAGCTGAGTGTACGAAAGCTGGACCTCAGCTGCGACTTACATTATCGTTTGGAGTTTCCTCGTGTGTTTTTCACAAGTATAACACTGGTGAATCTAACACTGCAGGGGTTATTTCTCGCAAGAATTTCCACTTCCGTTTGTCTTCCTAGTCTTAAAATTCTTAACCTAGTGGAAGTGCAATGTGAGAATGAAGACTCAGCTGAGAATCTCTTCTCCCACAGTGAGAATCTTGGTTTTTGTAGGAGTGGGATTTGAATCTTGGTATCATGACCGACGAAGAAAGCACTGGATTGATCCGGCAAAACCAGTTTTGGAATACCCTCAAATACCGGTGTGTACGTTATGCAATCCTTAAATTGCCCTACTTTTATATAACATTTTGCATTAGAAATTCATAACATTGTCATTGAAATTTACTACATTTGCCTAAAAATTTAGAACATCGCTTGAAAATTCATTACATCGTGACATAAAGTAATAGTAACATACGACAACTATGAATTCAAGGTTAATGTTATGAATTTTCTATAAGAAATGGAATAGTTATGAATTCAAGACTAATGTTATGAATCATATAGCAATTATTATTAGGAGTTTAATGTGATTAGGGAGTGCATAGCGGACACACCCTAATTTGACAGTAATTTTGTACAGATTGACCTTGTTTGATCCGTGAATTAGGTGCCTCGTTTGATTTGCGAAGTAGGTGTCTTGGAGAGGAGAAAACGTGTTTAATCCCATGTTCTCTGATGTTTGGTTCCAGAAAAGGCTGTTGAGATTAATACCGTAGGATTAACTTTATCCCTTTATGTGGGCTACTCTATAATCTCGGAGGATGTAGGATTGAACGGGATTAGGAAGATCAAGAAACTCATTTTAACAAGCTATGAAAATTAAAAATACCCACAAATGTTCTTTAGCTCCCACTATAAGAGTATCTCCACTCCTCACTCAAATCTTGACTTAAACTCAAATTTGAGTAAAAATTATCCAAAAACTTCAAACCCTTGCTCAAAATTTTGAAAGCAAATTTCACACTTTTAATTTAACAATATTGTCATTGATAAAGTTTTTACTCAAATTTGTGTGTATTTGTGCTTGGGTTTGAGTTTACCTATTGGAACATATAATACCAAATTAAGTTTTTACCCAAATTTGAGTAAAATCTGAGTAAGGAGTGGAGATGCCCTAAAAATTACTCCAACAACAAAAGTGAAACTAGTTTTCACTTTTCGCAAGTGGATTTTTTTTTCCTTATCACCTAAGAGCATCCCTATTGTAATAAGCAAATGAGTGTAGATAAACAAATTTAACAATAATACTACAACAAAAACACCTTACATTGTAATAAACAAATTTACAAGTCTTTTAGCAAATATCCAAATTTCACTCATTCTATAACCAAACTTAACAACTTTTATCAATAATCAAAACTCAAGAACTCAAAAATACCTTCTCAGTATGGTCGGATGCGCGATTGTAACTCGTTTGCGATTGGACAAATGTGCATTGTGTATTATGTGGTTTTTTTGGTTAGGGATACAAAAATAACCAATGTGGAGATAGAAGTTGTTAAGTTTGATTATGAACTAAAGTTCCGTTTGTTTAAAATATTTTACCTATTTTCCGTCAATTAGATGAAAATGACTTACCCTTAAATCTTCTATAAATTATTTTCCGAAATAAATCCGCTGTCTTCTACTACAATTCTGGCTGCTCAATTTCATCATCGTCAATCCTCAACCACATTTAATTTTAATAATCTCATATTTCTCTAGCGTTTAAGTTTCTCATTTATCTCTTTACACTATTTTGTTGATTTTTGAAAAAAATTTAAGTGCCAACTAAATATCGATAAATAAAAATTTGAAATTTATTTTTTAAAAAACATTTTACATTGTAAAATTTTACAGTAATCAAATACTGACGTGACATTGATTTTTATTATTATCATTGACGTGACATTGATTTTTATTGCCCTTGCGGAAACTTTACGTCGATAGAGTCAAGCCCTAACCCTAGACCCCAGTCGCCTTGATTTGACAGGTACGCGTTTTAATTCTTGTGTTTTTTTTTCAGTTTTTCCCCATCCGTTTGATTGCTAAGAAAGCCCCATTATGGACTTGGGAAAGTCGTCGAAGGTGTAATCGAACGAATCATCATCTTCTGGAATTGGTTTGGTTGACGCCAGTTGATTTCATTCTCAGGTACTCGTTCTACTCCGTTTTTATTTGTAGTTTTCAGTTTTGCATTCCGTTTGGTTGCTCAGAAACTCCTGAAGGAGGTCGCCGTAGTGAGCTAATGCTCTACGGGTTATAGGGAGGCTAATTAATTATGCTCAGGTGGATCAAAAAAAAAAAAATTAATTATGCTCAGCCGAAATTTCGTCTCTTGGTCAGACAATATTAGGGGGTGTTCCACTTTCTCCAAAATGTACTTTTTGGAAAAAGAAGGTAATTTCAAACTCAAATATAATGAAAATAAAAAATATTTTTTCAATTTTTTTTGCATCGTTTAAAAATTTTAATGAGATCTATCAAACAAGATCCATATTGGTAGGAAAATTATTTGCGCAAATATATAATTTTTGAGCTTGAAATTACCTTCTTTTTCAAAAAAGAACTTTTACAAGAAAGTTGAACACCCTCTTAGTTATACAAAAGGCTTATCAAAAAAAGAAATACTCCCTCCGTCCCAAATTGATTGTCCATTCCGCAAAACGGAGTGTTAAAAATAATACAATTTTTGCAAGAAAAAATCAAAAGTTTTTCAACAACTTACTAGATATCAATGAGAATTTTTAATTTGTGAAAAAAGTTTGAATTTTTTCTTGAAAAAATTGCATTATTTTTAATACTCCGTTTTGCGGACGGGACAATCAATTTGGGACGGAGGGAGTAGTACTCTATATTAGTTATACAAAAATGGATCCCCTTGGTCAGAAATTTTTTTTTTGTTAGACGGTATGGGTGTCCAGGCCAGCTTACGTGCACGTTGACTAATTCTCTCCTCGGTCCAGTTACTTAAGGTAAACCATCTATTCTAATACATAAGGAGAGAAGTAATTTTTGGTGGGCACAACTTTTGAAACTCCATCACAAAAGTAATTTCCACAATTGTCCCTCCAAACATCAAAATTTGTACGGCTAATTTTATGGTCCATTAAATAACTTTTGTAGGCAAAACAGTAATCGATTAAAAATCACCTTATCAAAACTAATTATCCACAAACATGCAACAAATGTGCAACCATACTGTGTTTGCCATCCCTCTAGTATTAGTTTAGTTGTACAAAAAAAATGGATGGTCAACATATTCAATAAATGTACTCTAAGACCAATTGCTTGGTCATGTAAATATTAATGTCAGATCTACTTGACCTATACAAATTGAACGTTTTAGATCACTATGACAAATTTTCGGTTGAGTGCACCGAGGCGCCCTATACCCCTTACTCCCTTGGTGCTTCAATGCACTATGGGGACTATCCACGAATCATACTGTTTTTTCAAATTAGTTTGATAAATGTGTTATTATGATTATGATTATGATTTTGTTTTTGTTTTTTTTTATTTAATTTTTTTATTTCACTGTTCTGGAGATATAATTAGATAATTTGTCTGATTGAGATTTTGGTTTCCATAGGTAATCTCTTGAAAGAGCATTGGTGAAGTAAATCATAATGGATTCACAAATTCGGAGGGGCTTAGAAGATGGGATTAGCAAGTTACCAGATGCCGTACTGTGTCACATACTTTCGTTCATGCCGACGAAATATGCGGTGTTAACTAGCGTCCTGTCAAAAAGATGGCAGTACCTTTGGACTTGTGTAAATACCCTTGATTTGGACAATTCTCTACTTTTTCATGAACCCGATGATGGCAGCTCAGCCGAACTTGAATTATTAAGCTTTACAGAATTCGTGAATATGGTATTGTCTCTGTCGGATGTTTTGTGTTTGAAAAGATTCTGTCTTAGGCTCGAGTCATTCTGTGTTTTGGACCTTGTCGACTCATGGATCTGTGCTGTAACTAAGCGCAATGTTCAAAAGGTGGAGCTCCACTATGGTAAATGCTACAAACGGTTTCCTGTCATGCTGCCTCAGGCGATTTTCACTAGCAAGACACTGGTGGATCTTACACTAGATGGCCCGATTTTGCTGGTAGTCGACGCTTCAGTTTGGCTTCCTAGTCTTAAGATTCTTAACCTGGTGGACCTTCTATATGAAAATAACGACTCACTTCAAAAGCTTTTCTCTAAATGCCCAATTCTCGAAGAATTGTGTATCTCCAGGTGTCGTTCGGGTACTGGAGGGGAGTTGAATGTTTCTGTTTCCACATTGAGACGCCTGACCATAACCCGTTTCGGAGATAGGATTCATGACCATTTAACCAAGCTTGTAGTTAATGCTCCAAAACTAGAACACATTCATCTTTCAGATTATGTGACACAGGAGTTCTTGTTGGAAAACCTATCATCCCTGTTGAGGGCATGTCTTGTTATTGGAGGGGACTGCTCAAGGCCTCTCATACCAATGCATAACAGATTGACCATCTATGATGGCTGCATATCTATGCTTCTCACGGGGATTGCGAATGTTAAGTCTCTCGACGTAAGTTGTTTCTGTGTATATGGTTTTATTGGAATAATATGTTGAAGTAAATATTTAGGTATATTATTTTTATTTTTGTAGTTTCTTACACCATGCTTAATGCCTCGTCTTTTTTATGACTAGTTTTAAGCCTGAGCTCTGTGACCATGAATGTTGCATTGAGTTTATGACCAGTAATCAGAGGAGCACGGACACGAAAAGAACGATACATGTCTGACACCGACACTTCTCAAACACTCTTGGATACGATTCATACGAATAAGAACATAATTCTGACATGTTTCCGACACTTGTTTGTAACTTATTGAACACTTCTTAAGAGTCTATGACTGAAAACCTGGGATGTAATCGACACTTCTTAACTTGCTGATGTGTTAATAAAATTATCAAAATTTTGAAACAAGACATCAATATGCCAATATCTGAACATGTTAGACATATTAGAAATTCCCTCAAAATTTGTAGAGAAATGAATAAAATATTAGGAAGAGGAGTTAGCATTTCCTACCCGTGCCTATGCCCTTCTTTTGAAAGATTTCTCAAGTCCCTTGTCCTGTTGTCCATCAAGATTCTTCGTAAGTTCTTGTACCTTCTTTTTGGGTAAATTAACCACTTTTATAGAGCAAACAGCCTCAAAAAAACAGAGTATACAATACAGACTCTGAAATGGTGTTCAACAAGAAACTCCTTAGTGAGAAAACCAACAAGAACTTAGAACAGCAGCAGAATAACAGGATACAAACGAAGAAAACAGAACAGCAAAACAAACTAGGATCTGATAATCCTGGAACTTCAACCCCATAGATCAACCAACAATCGGTTCTCATCAGTACGTTGAGGCCTTCTCCATGAGCATAGGCATTCTCTAACTTCAGCAATGATATGAGAACCCAGGAAAGGAGCAGGGAGAGTTTTGCCTTGGAATAATCTGCCAATCCTTTCACACCAAATCCAATAGATCGTAGCTGCCAACAAGAGCCTGTAAACTCTGCAACAGATGGAGTATGGACTATGGTGGCTCCATTCATCTGAGAACAAACCTAGTCAATTTCACCTCCATTCATCCGAGAACAAACCCAGTCAATTTCACCTGACAACCCTAAAGCAGATCTTCCAGTATGATTCTTAGAAAGGATCAACTGCCAGACCTCAGAATAAGGGCGCAAAAAAGAGTTGTTCATGAGACTCCATACCATTTAGGCATAAAAGATAACCTGCATCAGTCCCCAACCCCCAGCTACGCAATCTGTCCTCAGTAGAAAGTCTGCCCATAAAAGCAATCCATACATTGAAAGCAGCCCAGCGAGGAACATGGTGAGGAAACCACACACATTTTGCCCATGGAACAATGGGATAGGAAACCGTCAGGGCCTGCCAAGCAGATTTGGCAGAAAACTTACCATCCCTAGTTAGGGTCCATCTATCAGAATCAGGAATTGTAATGTTAGGAATCAAAGTAGAGGGGGTATTTGCTAGAATCTCCCTTGTAACCACACTCCTTGGCCTAGGCCACTTCCAGGAACCTTGATGAATAATAGTAGACACCTTAGTGAGTAATGATCTGCCCCATGTTGACTACCACCGCATCAACAAATTTTTGGTATAGAGGCCCCAATGCATGCCAATTATTGATCCAAAGAAAAGTAGAGGAACCATCACCAATGGTATATTTGATCCATGGTTGAACTACGTCCCTGGGGTGAAAGATCTTGTACCTTATTTATTAATAAATGTGTTGTAAGATTATTTTGATAGATACGTAGCTATATATAGGAAATTAGGAATATATTAAAGATAAAGTTTCCCCAACGGTTCCGTGTATTGCTTCTTAAAGAAAGAGCACATCCATGTGTTTGTGTCGAATCCATGTCATGTGTCCGCTTCCGTGCTTCTCAGATGGTAATTAATATGGATTATCGATTATATGCTGACTCGCTGAGTGATATGTTCAAGGGCACATAAAAAGGTTTGTTATTGTACTCAACGAGGGTAAGGAAAATTATTGGGTTGCGTTTTGTACTTTGCTGTAACATCCAATGCTCATAACATGTATATTTTGTCTCTGGTGCAGTTTTTCAGTGAGCCACGTGATTATCGCCTGCCTACTTTCCCTAATTTGACCCATCTGAGGCTTGGTGGCAGAAATGGCGGCTGGAATTTGAAATTGCTGAATGAGTTTCTCGAGTGCTCACCTAATCTCCGAGTTCTTACTCTTGAGGTATGTTGAGATTAGTCATAGGGTTTCAGCTTCCACTATTCTTTATTTTTAGCTTCTGAATTCTTTTGCGCAACAGGAAAATAGAGTCCCTGGTTCAACCACATGTTGGACTCCACCTATGCGAGTGCCGTGTTGTTTGTTATCGCATCTGGAGGAAATTAGGATCCTGAAATTTGATGGGGATGAATATGATCTTGGAGTTATAGTATACTTGCTAGAAAGTGCTCAAGTTCTGAAGAAGTTGACAGTTGATTGTCAAAACTCAACTAGGTTCTTTCGTGATAAATTAGCAGAATTTCCAAGGGGCTCAAAGACATGTCAACTTAGTTTCCTAGTATAAATTGGTTAGTCAATTGTTCTCCTGCTGTTGTAGCTATGTTTTCCAATTTATCCTCTTCTTCCAAGGGCTTCCGTATTGTATCCATCTCTATGGTTTATGTACTATGTGTATAGGTATGTTGTTGTGCAGTTTACTTGTCTGCTTTAGACATGCTGTAATTAATTTCAATATTGCGTTGGCATTATGTTCCACAATACTACTCTTTTTCAATTGGTATTATGTAATGAGAAAGTTTGAAAGTTTTTCATTTGTGCCAAGGTTTTGGCTCACACTACCATCTGGAATGAAATGTTTGAATGGTGATCTCTAGACTAGCTGGTTGCATATATTCCTTGATTATTACCACAAGAAAGGGTGGGAGGGGGTGGCTGACATAGAACCCCCCTCGAATGTGACCTCCTCTTGCGTGCGACCACATAGGGGTTCTCACCGGCTGCTCTTGAGAGGCATCCATAGTTGTCCATCACTACAAGCCCACCAACACGTGAGTTGAACAAACGGTGCCCTCTACACGGTGGACCACGAGGACTATTACTTGTCGACTGCATGGGACGTTAGTTGAACAACTAGTGCCCCTCTGCACAATATTTGGTTCATGAGGACTACTGCTACAAACGGATTTGAACTCGCGGTCGCATGAGAGGGAGGAAATTTCACCTCGCACCTTTGCCGACTCTAGGGGTTGACAAATACCTCAGGCCGGTGACAAGCAGGTGAAGTTTTAGCTGGCGTTGACAGATTGAACACAAATCCCTAGGAAAGAAGCCTGGGTAATAGCTCAGGCTTCCTTATTCGATTCCTGTTCGATAATCCTGGCACGAATGGGGAAGAATCTCTGCTGTTAGCATAAAAGATAACCATGAGACTCGTCAATAATGTGGAAATGTAGGCAGATAGAGAGAACTGATGTTTGGATTAATTCTATTCTGATGTTAGGAAATATCTTAAAGTCAAACATTTTCTTTTTATATTGACCGAGCCAAAAATCCAAGATTCCCATGGGGTGGGAGGGATCAAATTCCTCCAATATTTTCCTCCTAAATTGGGAGATTAGTAATCTCATTCTCATTCCCCTTAAGAAACTTGCCATCCAAACACAGCATTAGATGAATCTTCGGGAAAGATAATTTTAACACAGAATAAAGTCAATAAACTTAGCTTAAACTAATTGGGAGCAATTCAAATGAGGTTTCCTAGATTGCACAAGATAAGCTTACATGATACTCCGTAATTGATATTTATCGTCTTGTTGATTTATACATATGTGTGTGGCTTTCTGTAGGACACTCTGTAGGACGCATTCAGGCTATCCATCTCAACAATTAATGGTTCAAATATAATAGTTATTTGAACCATTACCAGTCAAAGATAACAAACACATCTAAATCATTGATTGCCGATATGGACAGTCCGGATACGCTCTACAGCTTCTGTAGGGCAGCCAGCCCTTCGAGATTCCTGAATCCGTGTATCAATCAATCTTCTCTATTATTTAGGGTTCGGATTCTCTTCGATCAAAGTTTTGGACAAGAAGACAACCACTGCTTAGTACAATTGGTAAGTCACTGTCTCCCCTTTGTGAAAGGTCTTGGGTTCGAGCCCCACAGCGGGTAAGTCCTTTGGGGGCCAAGGCTATAGATAACTTCTGAACCCCATGCTAACCCTAACACTTTTGCTTACTCTTGCGGATGAATATCGCCTGGAAAAAAAAAAAAAAATTTTGGACTAGAAGATGAGACAACTCAAATCTGGACCGTACAATCAGTGGCTCGGATTACGTAGATACTCGTATAAATTCCATTTTTGCTGTTTCTTCCACTAGCCTCTGTTCCCTTTACAAAGTAAGCACCCTTTTCTCCCGTTTCTACTTCAATCAACACTTTCTTCTCCTGCAATCCATTTTCTTCATCACCTTCTCAAACATCTTCCCACAATAAAACATCTGTCCTTAAGCCGGCGAACCAAACGCCGGGCGTAAAAGAATACTGCGGTTTTGATTGGTGCTGCAATGGATTACCGAGATCAAGTAGTCGTCAGTCACACCCAGGCAATCGATTTTCTCAAGAAAATCAGGACCCGTTTCGACGACGACGATCACACATACAAATCGTTCCTCGATGCACTGGGAGATTATGGGGAGGGAAAGCACAAGGACGTTAATCGGGTTTCGAGGGAAGTCTCGGTTCTCTTTAAGAACGAGCCTGATTTGTTGGCAGAGTTTCTGAGTTTCTTGGGGACGAAGGATAGGGTGGGAGGCCATAGTGCGAAGAAAAAAGCGACGATTGCACGAGACGATGCAAGTGAGCATGGAGATCAAGGGGTGAATCCAGGCACCATCTTGACGAAGCTGAGGGAACTATTCGACAGCGAAGATGAATTCTTACCTCTATTCAGCTCTTCCCAACCGAAGATATTTAGGAACGAGTGGGGTTGTTTTCAGGCGTCAATTGATTTTCTAAAAAAAGTTAGGAATACGTTCGATGACGATGATCAGACGTACCGATCGTTCCTCAATATATTGGCAACTTTTGTGGAGGAGGAGCACGTCGATATCAAGCAGGTTTCGCGAGAGGTTTCGATTCTCTTCAGGAACGAGCCCGATTTGTTAGTAGAGTTTTCGAGATTTTCGGAGGCCAACGATTGTTCTAGGCCAAAAGTGATGATTAAGTGTGACGAAGATCGATTCGAGTTTGACATGTTGAGGAAGCGTTTCGAAACAGCTATAGAGCACGCGCGTGCATTGTTGGATGGCTGTGGGGATCAGTATCCCGGCGAGATTGGGGATCCAAACGGTCTAGTTGGGAAGTACTTCACAGTTCTTGACAAAAGGCTGATGGAGAGGCTATACAGCGACCACGGTCAAGCGCTGCTGGAACTGTTGAGGGACGATCCAGTTGGTGTAACGGGGATCGTACTGCCTCGGTTGGAGCAGAAACTCGAGGGTTTAACGCGGTCGCGCTGGGATCTGGGCGGGTTTGGTGAGGATCATGATGGAGTTCCAAGAAAACGAAGAAAGAGATGAATAAGTTTCGGGATCAAATGGGGGCCGAGGTTGAATCGGCTGAAGCAGATGTTAACGAGACTCGAAGCATGGATTGCGGGAACTCTGCTGATGAAGAGGAGCAACCGGAAGCTCAAAATCTGGAATCCGGGAACTCTGATCATGGTACAGATTCTGATTGAAAGTAATGTGATGAGTCTTGTTAATTGTTGATGGATATGGGTTTGCATAACAAATACTAACTCTTTGAACGGAAGTCTAGAACATAACTCTTTTTTTGTCGTCGTCGTCGTCATCATCGTTTGTTATGGTTTCTGATTTTTCAATAGGTTCAAGTATTGATTACGCAGCATCGGCAATGTGGATGCATTAAGGGCTGAACTTTGGGGCATTTGGAAGTTAAAATTTCCTCCTGATTTCACATGATCTTAAGGTCTTAGTACAAGAGATTAAAAAAAAAAAAAAAAAACCTGTGTAGCTCATGGATTTTGGTTACTATTTCTTTGGGATAATCGAGCGTTTGGACCAAGTAACGCACACCTTGATTAATGTTTGGAGATCAGTTTTACAGTTTGCTAGAAGGAAGCCCAAATGTGTCCTTTTGGACCTAACAACTTTGGTTTTGGTTCGGTTTGGTCCGATTTACTTGGTTTATTATCCGGTTTTAGACTCACAACGAAGCTCAACAAAACAAACATGGATAAATACATAACTCAGTCGAGCCACAAATTAAACCAGCCCATCAACCAAATAATTAATGCCAAAGAGATGGCTATTTCTCCACCTTTTGTTTTTTTTGTTTATAGCTTCCACTGGTTCTGATTTACATTTTTGTCATTGCTAGTTGTGGACCTGTGGTACATGATTAAGCTTACAACGCCACCAGCCATTCCCCCTGCTTTGTTTGGAGGTGGCTTACTGGGATTGTACGATTGCACTTATTACTATGTGCATCACGGGAAGCCGGATAAAGGTGTTCCGTCATCTTTGAAGGTATAACTCTTTAGGCTAAGTTAGGACAATTAATTTACTTATTCTTCATGATTTTGATGTGTCCAAACTCAGGTCCATGTAGCAAGCCTTTTACTTTCCCATTACAAATCGATGATCCATGCCACTCACAACTGTATACAAAATTTCTTTTTCTGCCAACAAATTATGACCTTCAAATAAGGTACCAGAAAATATTATAATTGCTGTGCAATGCAGATGGAACCATCACTTCAGAATTCAAGACAAGGGATTCAAAATCAGCTCTACCTTTTGGGATATTGTGTTTGGAACACTTCTGCGGAATTTGGGAAGAAAACAAGATGAATCATTTTGAGATGATCGATGTAGAGAAATCCATAAATGATTTGTGGCATATAAGGTGCTGCTGGAGTTTCAGCTGGCTGGAAGGATCCTAGCTTCTTGACAAGGATACATTTGCATGGCAAAACCAAAGGCTAGGCTTGTTTCAGTGTGTACTTTTCCAATGTGTCTTCTTTCTTTATTTCTTTCATTTTATCTTTCTCTTTAATATTCGGAATCACCTCTGTTTAGTACCATCATTCAGCATTCCATTGAGCACTCAATAAAATGGAGGGTTTTCCAAAGACATTTCAGTTAGATTGGAGATTTTTGTGGGGTTGATAGTAGATTTTTGTGGGGGTGATAGTATAAGAACTCCTCTCTCTCTCTCTCTCTCTCTCTCTCTAAAACTCTAAATTAACAACATACTAACACAAAGTTGGATTCTACTTTTTACAAATTGGGTGATAGCAACCTCGAGAAAAAATACTAACTATAACTCGCAATCGTATTATTCATCTAATCATTTGTTTCAAACATGTAAGAGAATCCCAGCCCTCAATCTTTTAATTGACCCAGAATAAAATTTTTAAGAAAAATCTCTAAATTCACTTTAGTCCTTAACTTAAACTCATACCAGATTGAGGTTTACGCAAAATTTTCACCGAATCAATAGATACTCTAAATTTTCACAATTTCCAACTATACTCAAAATGTCAGATTTAATTTGTTTGTTGGTAAGGATTTGTTTGCTTTGGATTAATAGGTGAAAATGGCCCATATAAAAATGGTTGAAAATACCCAATTATGGGTGAAAAAATGGCCAACAGTCCAATTGTTATTAGGTTTTAAAAATGGCCCAACTAAGGATCATTTTGGGGCAGATCGAAATCCCCGACAAGATTGAACTCAACCCAAACCGAAATTAACTTTGGTCAAGATTGGTCCTATAAATATATACCCGAACCGAATCGGTCTTCTACAATTTCGGGAAAATGATGGTCCAGGATGTATTTTGATAATTAAGATCTGACAATGACATTTTTAACATTAATAAATATTTCCAATATACTCTTGGAGGGTATTAATTATAAAAACACGTTCTGAGCGGTCATTTTCGTCACAATTTCACCCTGAACCAAAAATCACCCCTACTTCTGATCATGCATTCAGGTCAGGTTCGGGTTGATTCTGTCGGATTTCACATTGTTGGACGGGTAACCTCTCGGGTGATACGACCCGACCAACGATATATGTATAGGTATAAAAGCAAAAAAAACCCTATTTTCACCCCATTCTGTCACCGACTTTAATTATTTTCTATTATTCTCCTCCACCTCCGCTACTTCTTCTTCGATCTCCCACGCCACCAGTAGTCCAGTACCACACCCAGTCACCCACAGTCCAACAACCCTAATCGATTGACGGATCGAGTCATCAGAAGATTTCCCGAGAAGGCAAGAACCCTAATCTAGGTCTCAGTGACTCTGGACCTCCGTCTACAGTGGTATGTCTCTTCCTCTCTCTCTCTCACTCTCTATGTGTGTGCGTGCGCGCGCGCTTGTGTTCTCGAATAGGAACAAGAAAATGGGGGCAATGGTGGCTGCCCAAATTACAGCCATGAAAAAGGGGAGGAGAGAGATGCTTTCTGGAAAACAAGGGAGTAGTTGCCTGGTTTTTTTTTTTTTTTTTTTTGTGTATGGGTGCTGCAGTGCTGCTGATAGTTGATCTGGAAATTTCGGGTGGCCAAACCCGCCCCGAACCCATCAGCACTCGGTTGGAACCCGATTGGAAGAATCGCGGAGATTTGGAATCACATTCCAAACGAAGTACAAATCACCATGCTAATCTTAGATTCGGACTCAATCCATAAAAAAGAGAGACTAGTTCTATAATAAGTTTCAAAAAACTTGGTTCTTGGATAAGCTTTTTGAATAAGACCAAACATTTGAAGCCTTCCGGGCCATATTTTGATGATTCAAACCGTTCAACTTATTTAAAATATGTTTTTTAGGGTACTCGCGAGAAATTAGCTCAAAATGTAACCGGGAAGTGCTTGTTCCAAACATTTTTTTATATAGAATAGTTCCTGTCAACTTTATGAAAAACCATTCGAGTCAAGCACTTTTTGGTCATATTTTGAACTGATTTGTGCCGGTGCACTTAAAAACATGTTCTAGACAAGTTAAACGGTTTGGATCATCATAATATGACCCGGAAATGGGAATTCCGCATTTTAACTAAATGAGGGATCCCTTAGTAGAAGGGTACTGAATATGTGTATATACATCTATTCTAATATCTATTCCAATATATAAAGGGAGTGCACCAATTTGGTGTTTTCTATTTTTGAAGCCCCGTCACAAAAGTATTTTCTATAATTGCCCTTTCATTGACCTCCTATGGGCAGTTAAAATTTGAGCAAAATAGTAAGCTCATGATTGAACTCCCCAACCCACGTTGCATCTCCAAAAACTGTAACTTCCAAAAATACAGTTTACTCTCAACCTAATCCTTTCTTATTGGCTTCTCTCCTCTTCACGCAAACAATCGTCCCCATGGAGGTAAAAAAAAAAAAAACTCATAGTTACACAGTAGAAGTACAACGAAATTCTATCAGCTTTTTCCAAAATGGGAAAATTCTTAGTATGTACCCATGGAACATACCTCTGATGCTAAGTAAATCTCTAATGGTGCAGATTTGTTTTTGGATATTGCTGCTGCCCAAGATTCTCCAGTACTGTAGTTTGTTGCCAGAGAAGTTGATTGAGGTTTTCAGAAGATTGAAAAGAGCAATTTGAGCCATTGTGAACATTGGAGACACTAAGACTGTAAGATTTATTTGTGTGATTGTCCTCTTTTACTCGAAATTTGATTTGTTTAAATGTAGTATCTGTTCTTATCAATTTAAAATTTCAGTACTTGCACACGCATCGCATGCCTCTAGTTATATATAGAGGGATATAAAGAGAAAGAGATACATACATTCAACTTCTGGTGTAGAAAGAATGCATCAGATAGCCATGTTCAAGTCGATCGAGTGCGGGTTGAGATTCTCTTTCTCTCTGTGTCTGTTCTCGTCTCCGGTATGCTTGAACTAAACCCTAGTTTTTACAGTGAACATATGGCGGACAGAAAAAAGAAAACCGAATGAACAAATCGAACCGACCCGGATTGGGAGCACAGTCGGTGCAAGTCACCTTTCGACCCAAGGCCCGAAGAAATGGCCTGCAAGCCCATGGGCCTGACCCGCCAATATGACTCAGTTTATCTGATTTTGGAGCGAAGTCTAACTCAATTCAAAATGCAATTTATCCCCACACATGGACTTAATAAAATAGACTGAGAAACTCTAAACTAATGTCCACTAATGATTTTACTAGAAGTATTAATTTGTAATCTTTTGGGTGAACAAAATCAATTAATTTTTAGTTTTTGAAAAGTCTAGTTCATCAGGAATCGATCTTCTATTATAAAACCATCTCCAACACTCACTCAAATTTTTACCAAAGTTTTTTAATAAAAGTTTGAGTAAAAACTTCATTTACTTCATTTGTTATTAAGGTCTCTAAAGGACAAACCCAGATGTAAGCACAAATTTGGGGGGGGGGTTGATTTGAGGTTGGGAACTTCGTTAATGGTATAGTTGGACATTGTGAAAATTAAGAGTATCTATTGATTCAGTGAAAATTTTGAGTAAATCTCAATCTGGTATGAGTTTAAGTCAAGGACTAAAGTGAATTTAGAGGCTTTACGTAAAATTTTTATTCTAAGTCAAT
>BPLS01030079.1:0-23347 GCA_019656275.1 Rhododendron kiyosumense | reverse complement strand
TAAAAGATTGAGGGCTGGGATTCTCTTATATGTTTGAAACAAATGATACGGAAAATTTTTATTCTAAGTCAATTAAAAGATTGAGGGCTGGGATTCTCTTATATGTTTGAAACAAATGATTAGATGAATGATACGATTGTGAGTTACAGTTGTATTTTTTCTCGAGGTTTCTATCACCCAATTTGTAAAAAGTAGAATCCAACTTTGAGTCTGTAAAAGTCTCACTCCATTTTCTTGAGTGCTCAACAGAATGCTGAATGATACTAATAGCTCACGATCAACAACGGTAGGAGCACATCCATCTTTACATTCATTTTTCCAACAGCTCTCTCAAATATCAATGTTCTAAAAGTCGCTCGGCGCTAGTTGGGTGGTCAGCCAACTTCGACTGATTAATCGGATTAATCGGCAATTAATCGGTGCATATTAATTAGTAATCGGTGATTAATCTTTAGTCAGACTTAATCTGATAGGCTCTGCCAATGATTAATCAGCGATTAATTCCTTGTTTTAGAACACTAACAAATATCAGTAGTCTCATCGTCACTCGCAGAGTCGTAGGTCGAATCCACCATCATTTATATAAATGATGTCAAAATATATGTGCTCATATCATTTTCTGCTGGAGATATATTATTAGGGTAATCCACAATCATTTATATAAACGATGTCAAAATATATGTGCTCATATCATTTTCTGATGGAGATATATTATTGGGGTAATCCACAATGCAACAAGAACTTGAGCCTCGAGGTAGAATAGACACTATCTTACCTTTGATAGAAAGTGTCCCATCAATTTCAGGTGTTCCCTTGGTGTAAGACATCGTTCGACATCCTTCTCATAGGACTAACTTGAAAGACAAGAAACCAGGAAGAGGATTCCGACTTAGACATCCAATCAAAACCAAATAGCCAAAAGGTCCGACCCGAACACGACCAAATCCGACCGATGGACAGCCCTAAATTGAACCAACCTTTTATTCGGGATCATATTGGGCAGGTCAGGCACTCAGGCCCATGGGTTTGCAGGCCATTTCTTCAGGCCTTGGGTTAGAAGGTGACTTGCCATTTCGCAAGATTCTGAGCATCCAAACTGAGCCTTAGTGTATTTGCAGTCTGCGCCCCCCTGCCCTCTTTTTTTTGGGTGTATTTAGCATTGGAATGCCGCCTTTATTGTTTCTTTCCCTGTGATGCTTGCAGTAATGGAGGCAGATGTAGTGGTCAAGCATCAAGCCATGAATCCGTGCTGTGCTGTGGTATTTTCTTTTCTCTCCTTTTTTTTCAGGGCAAATTTTGGTGCAAAGTTGAGCATGGCTCATGTCTAGTACTAATGTATGTTTTGATGTATAGTTGAAAGAGAAATACTTAAAGCTTGGAGAAAAACGAAATGTTCTACGACAAGCGGTGAAGATGCAAAATGATGAGATTGATAAGCTTCAGAATGAAAATCTGAGTCTTATGAAAGGTAAAAGCTGAATTACATGTGTTTGTCACAGCTCACAACCCATAATTTTCTTGTTTGATTGGTGGTGAACAGTGTTTTGAGGAACAATAGAATATGACCCCTCTCAGAAAACAAGGTGGGGGAAACCCAAAATAGATGTAACTAGAAAGATATATGCATTTGCAACTTAAAAAGGCGTACAGTAAAAGTTGCTCTTCATTAGTAGCTCCACATTTGGTGGAATTGTCAGCCTCAAGTTTAACTTAACTGTTGCCAGTTTGAGAAACAATGCAAATGCCACAGTGAATCAAGAATCTCCATTTGAGTGAAATCGAAATCCTTGCACTCTCCATCCAGGGTTGAGATAACCTCAAATTTCATCCGTCCAGTACCTCTAGAAAGGAGCAATCTACGGCACCCATCTATAACTTCCTTAATTGACCTGTTCTTTCCCTCTCATTCAAATCTGCATTTTCCCTATGTAGCACAACTGAAAGCACTAAACTCTTATCTAAGAAGCTTTATACCTAATTGAGTTGTATGATCTATTTCTGGCTACAGAGTTAATCATTCCATGATCAGTCTGCTCGGGATATGTCCTTTTACAAGTTCAGTAAACTTGTAGCTGTCCTTTTACAAGTCCAGTAAACTTGTAGCTATGGAGATGCTACCCTTTCTTACCTGGCAGTGCCTGTAATACTAGTTCTTTTTATCAGCCCTTTAATACTAGTTCTCATGTTCGGGATATTATCTGCCCTTACAAGTCAAGAAAACTTATAGGTAAGGAGACGCTATACTTTCTCACCTTGGCGTGTGTGCCACAAATATTAGTTCTCACTGTGAGTTTTTCATGGAAGGCAGAAAGCGTGATTTGAATACAAGGAAATGAAGTGAACACTGAAGTTCCATGGATATTTGCAGCCCTGTATTGCAATTAGACTTTTATTCTTTTGTGGTCATGTGTAGTCAAAGTTAACACATCTTTGTACATAACAATTAGAGAAGATAATGACATAGTAGGTCAACAACATTTTTTTCATTTAAAATTTTATTATTTTGTCTTTTTCCAGAGAATGAGGAGGGGAGAGTGCAGGCTGCCATTGAAAGACAGGAGAATGCAAAAGAATCAGATAGAAGAATATCTTTGGAGAACGAGGTCCGTTCTCTTAAATCTGAGATACTATCATTGCAACAAAAAGGAAGCTCGGAATCTCAAGATCTAGATGGAGAAGTAATGCTTCTTCAAACACGAATTTCTGCAGGGGAAACAGAAATAAATCGGCTCAAGGAGCTTCTTGAGAAAGAGAGAATCAGGGCAGAATCAGGGTGTAAGAAAGCTGAAGTGGAGAAGAAAGAAGCTGAAAAAGCATGGAAAATTGTGGAGGCAGAAAAAAGTAGGGCTAATGAGGAAAGGAGACTTGCTGATATTGAACGGAAAAAGTTGGAGGAAAATGGAGTCCAGTTAGAGAAGCTAAAGGTCGAGGCAAAGAAAAATCTTGAGATAGAAAGGCAAAAGGTGATGCAAGAGAAAAAACGGGCAGATTCTGAGATGGCAAAAGCAGAAGAGCAAAGGAACCTTGCAGAAATGAATCAGAAGAAGGCCATAGATGAGAAATGCCGTGCAAATGATTTGTCTCAACAATTGCAAGAGTATAAACAACGGTTGGAGAAATTAAAAAAGGAGATGGATGAACAAGAATCCTCGAAAACATTGGTTAAGATGTCTACTGACCTTTCTGATAAAGAGATGAAACCTGATGCAACAGGGAGAGGTGGGCTCTTTCCATTGAAGATGTTAAAGCCGGAAATGGCTGAATCAAAGTTAGTTTCGGGAGACTTAACGTCTGAAACTGTAAAGAAAAGCATCAAGGAGCAGAAACAGAAGGCGGTCAGAGAAAAGAGGCGTGCAGATTCAGAGATGAGGAAAGCAGAAGAGCAAAGGGTGATCGCGGAAGCTAATATGAAAAAGGCCATGGAGGAAAAACGTCGTGCAGATCAGTTAGCTCAGCAGTTAGAAGACAATGGACGTAAGATTGAGGGACTACAAATTGAAATGTTAGAATTTGCCTCCTCTAGAAAACTGGTTGAGGCTCCTGTTGATCAACCTAATATACACACGAATTCTGAAACTGCTAAAATGAAGCTGCTGAAAGATGAATTGAAGTTTAAAAAGAAGCAACTGAAGCATGCCAAAGAAGTTGCTAAGTTGGAAATTGACCGAAACAAAATTCTTCAACAAGAACTGCATCTCTTAAAGAAGGAATGTGTCCAATTTTCGCGTCGTCTGGATTTACTAAATAAATGTTTCCCATATTGCTGTGAAGGTAGAGACGACAATGCAAAGGTGGGTTTTCTTGTTTTCTCATCGCTTAGGTGCAATTTCTGAGCATATATAATCTTCTTTGATTTACAGTCAATTGTTTGGGTGCTTTGTGCCTGGTAATGGAATTAAAGTCATCAATTGCATAGTATTTCTGTATTTGTATTTGGACATTATTTTTATTGAGTTTATTCTGAAACAAGTTAGCTGAAGTAGAAAAATATTTAGCCGATTGGTATTTCATATATTAATCTGGCAGTGAGCGAAATCTTATTGGAGCTGGTGCTTCAAAATTGGTCATGTATATTTGACATGCATATTTCATTCTAAAAATCTAGCTAATTATTTGGGGTCGAGTTTGTCAAATGTTTATTGGTGTTTAGCTGCATGCCAAATTGATCGGTTTTTAGAAACCTAGGGCCCTGAATGCAAATGGTGGTGTCTTGGTTTCTCATTTATCCTATTTCTCTTTTCTTCGCAAGCTTTTTGATTTTCTTGTATGTTTTTTCTCCGGTTATTCTAGCTTCCAAGAGTTTCTGTCCATGGCTTATGTAGTTAACAGTTTGCTTATTCTGCAGAGTGGCAACATCTTCAATATCCCAAGCTTTAACTTGAAGAAGAAGCTCTTCACGAAAGAATCACATCAGGTTCACCTTCACTACAATAATGACCTGGATGCCTCTGATTTTATGAAGCAATCCATAGATAGTAATGCACCCTTGCTTCCTTGTAGTGTTGGAAACTGCGCTCAGTGCACCTCAGGTATTGATTCTAAAATGGAGCCTCTACTTAGAGGTTCTAACAGACAAATGTTACAGAGTTCTGCGTTAAATTCAAGTACGTCATCGTTTTCTGATGGACTATTGATGGGCTCACAGGAAAGAGGTGCTTTCTCAGTCACGGCATCAGCTATAGTGGCAGGAGAGAAATCCAAATCAAAATCACAGTCTAACATTTCCAGTTTGTCTGGTGAAGTTACCAGAACAAGGTGCATTGATGCCGTTGGGAGGAAGGATGGGCACGGTAAAAAGAGAAAGAGGATCGTTAATGCACTTAAATCCATTGAACATTTGTACTCCGAGGGTAAAAACTGGCAGCTCCGGTTAGAGGAGAAGTTGTCCATGCTTCATGGCATGTTAAACAGTCAAACAGGCAAATTCCTGCAAAAGAACGCATGCATGATGTCTAACTTGGAATGTAATCCCATTGCTTTGCCAGCCAGGGCGCACAAGAAAAGAAAGGCATCTTGTGAAGAAGTAGCTCTGAAGCATTTGTCTGACCTTAATGGCTGTATGGACATTCAAAGAGGAAAAGTGCAGGCATTTGACACTGTAATGGGTGATTGGGGCAATTTGGGAAGTCATGAGGAACTAGAAGGGAACTATATGAAGCTGCTTGACTTGCATAATGCAGTTGACGAGGACCGCTACCGGAAAGCTATTCAATTGCCGTTGTCACCAACTCTTCCTGTGATTGAGGTTCAAAACAACGAGTCATTTGAATTAGATAACACTAGAAGTTATGCAGTGGACGAGGACCGCTACCGTAAATTTGAATTAAACGAGTCATTTGAACAGGCCAATCTAGGGCCTACTTGCAAAGTTGATGTTGTTAACACGGACACAGAGTCCGAAAGATGGAAATTTGGTACTTCTAAAACTTCCCATGTTCCACCATTGAATAAGAATGGAGGTATTGCTAATCCTTCTGAGAATGTGACAAAAAATGGAAATGTTAAGTGCAATACTGTGTATGAGGACAATACTTGTCCCCACCAGATGGAGCGTTCCCATGCAGAGAGGGGGATGCCAGATATTTACAGTTGTGGCTATGGAGGGGCAAATAATTTGTGTCAAAGTGCACTTGTACGTGCGGGCAATGATATTCGTAGATGCTATGTTGTGGTTTCTGATACCAAGGACTACAGCAGCATGTCTAGGATATTTTGTGCTGCTGGAACTTGTATGTCTGAGTTTTCTACTATTTCTCAGATGGATCTGGTGCAGAAGATTCTGCATGCTCTTTCGAGTAATGAAGATCTTTCACAGAAGTAAGTGATTTTGAATTTAAGTTTGTAAATTGCATGTTACGGTAGTTTTAGGTGGTTAAAATATTATATTGTTCTTGATTTGCATGACTCTAAGTCTCTTACCAATGTTGCTTATTTTGTGATTGTTACTTAATGTCAGGGCAATGATTTTTGCACTCCATTTTTGTTAATTTATAAATGCAATCGAAATTCTGTCCTTTAGTGCTTAAAATTACACACAACACAAGCCTTACAAGAAAAATTTTGGAGTTCATTCGCTAAAAACTGGAGCATAGTTGTCAAGGGTGAAAGGCGCATTGAGGCGCAAAGTTCTGGTGGGCCTGAGGCGCGAGGCGCACACCTTTTTGAAGAGAGGCGCACCTATGCAAAAAAACAATTATTTCTGAAAATAATTGTGTTATGTGCGCTTTTTAAAAAAAGCACACTTTTTTGATCGATTTGAAAGAAGCGCATGTTTTGTGCCTGGTCGCTTTGCTCGCCTTGTTGCTTTTTTGAGCTTTTTGCTTGCTTTTTTGAAGTCGCCTCGCCTAGGGGTCAGCAAGGCGCTGGGGGTGCGCCTCGCCTTGCGCCTTGGCGCGCCTTTGACAACTATGAACTGGAGTGCTAAAATCATTTTCGTTAATGCTAATGATCCACTTTTGTTCCATTAGTTGGTGAACTGTTGCCAAAGAAAAATTTGTTCTGAGTGGAATTGTTGAAATAGGTACTAATTTTTTCCTGGTTCTCTTGGATTCTGTTTCCTATTTACTGCTTCCAGGGAGAAGGCATGCGTGTTTTTTTCAGTTATACTGAACAAAATTTCTGGAATTGCTATGGAGGAATTCAGAAATTTTCTGAAGAGTGGTTCCATCAGCTTTTTTGAATCCTTTGCTGGACACATGCATACAGGTAGGGTTGTCAATCAGCATTCACAATACTCTGTGTTGTTTTCTGAATCCTTTCCATTAACAAATTGTAATTTTCTTCTTATGCAGTGGTGTCTGATATGCAGACAAGATGTATACTTGCAGAATTATGCGCCTCTGGGGAGCTGCTTACACTCATCGAGGATTTCCTTATGAACAGAAGAATTCTTGTGTATAGTGATGTTTCTTCTCATTCATTACCCCTTTGTGGTTCAATGGTCGACCTGTTTCTGAATGGAAAAGAAGAACATCTATCAAACGAAACGGCTCTAACTCCTCAGTTACTGGCGGGGAGCATCTTTTTAGCAGCATTATGTTCAGCGATTGACCACATTGGGTTCTTATGTGAGGCTTCCTACAACATCTTCAGGATGCACGAATTGGATGGTTCCTTGGTGCTGACTATTCTTCATGTTTTTGCTTTTGTATGTGGATCTAAATATTTCAATCATAAAGATTATGATTTGATAATGACCGTCATCAAATCCTTAGTCCCATTTCTAGAGAAGAGAAATATAGCAAGTGATTCCAATTCATGGCCGGAGTTCCCTACGTGCACCCAATGCCCCTTTTCCGTGGATGTAGTTTCTGTGGAAATTGTTGTTTTATCTCTCTTGCAACAGCTTCAGAAATATGCATTATCTGGTACTGTTAATCAAGATCCAAATGCAGTAGAAAATTCATCTTCGCTCCTGTCCTACAATGAGAAGGCTGAGAACACCTGGTGGCTGGAGGGAGAATTAAATCTCCAACCTATGAACTGCAGTGCATCCTGCTGTTTAATCAAGCTTGATATGCCCACCTGTGAAGTACAGTCTCTTTGTGATGGGAATTTTTGCCATTTCAGTGATGTAATCTCGCTAGTGGAGCTTGTAGCAGGAAATATGGTATGGTTTCACATCTTTGAATTCCTTCTACTTCATAATCTCATTCTGTTTGCAATTTTGGACTATTGTATAGCTTGTTTGACTAAATTTGGTTGGTGTACGGTCAATCATAGTGTCAATGTCATGCTAAAGTTGCAGAAGTTGCTTTTTGGTTTAGAGTTTTATGGAAAAAAACATTTTTATTTTTCACTTTTTTGTTGGAACTTCTGAGTTTCATTTACTTTATCGTGTTATTTTGTTCCTGCAATTGCTACATAATAGAATTGAATACTTCATTGTTGATACATTGGGGTATAGTGATGAAATAGGCTCTTTTTTCATGTGCACATGCTATTAATATCGAGTCATTTGGTTTTCCGAAGATGGGATGTATGAGGAAGACTAATAAGTACTCACTCCGTCCCAATTTAAATGTCTCCTACGGGAATCCGTACATTTTCAAACCCCCCAAAAAATATTTCAATACACACACACACACATATATATTTGAAAATGCAGGGAGACATTTACACTGGGATGGAGGGAGTATATATAACGTCGAGATGGCCAACATGGATTTTCATGCTGGGTTGTAGTTTTTTGCTCATTAAGTGCTTCTCCTTAGCCTTTTGGGCTTTTTTGGTTTTTTTGTCCTTGTTCAATGTATTTTCCATATTTGTTAGTTTGACGTCAAACTTTTGTAGATTATTGGTTGGTCTCGACGAGAGGAATTGGAAAAGTAAAAAATTATGACTTTTACCCATATATTTTGGGAAATATCCAAGATAAAGATGCAAAACTAACAAATGCGAAAAAAATTTAATAAGTACAAAAAATGAAAAAGCCCACAAAAAAGCCAAGGAGAACGGGCACTAAGCTATGAAGCACAGATACTCCGAAATTAATCACGTACGAGTATCGGATACGCAAGGGATACGGATATGTGCCCGATATGCCCTGATACGTATCGGATACGGCAAATAAGTATCTGGCATTTAGATTAAATATTTTTAGTTTTGGATACGCGGGGGATATGGTGGGGGTTAAAATGAAAATTTTTAAAGAATCGAGTACAAACTAAAAGGGTAAAATTGTAATAATAGCATCACTAAAGTATAAAATCTAGGAAATTATACACATTGATAGATCATTCCCTAAACCAGTTGATATTTTCCCAACCCTAGATCGCTTGAACCTTTGATTCATAAGGTTCTCCCTCTGTGTGTGTGTTCTACTGGTGTGAGTTTCTATTGTTTACATTCACAATAAATTATATCTAATACTGCCACTGGTATATAGATATGTGTATATATATGAAGTATATTTCATGTATACCTATCAGTCTATTATTTACTAATCTGTATTTTTTTCTTTTTTACAAAATTCTAATATTTTGGATGATTAGCTCTTTTGGCAATTCAACTACTCTTTCATTTCTTTTGGCTTCATTTTTATGCCTAAAAAGACTAATAGTTATAAAAATGTATAATTTATACAGCCGTATCCGTATCCTATTTTTTAAAGTTTTGTCATATCGCCGTATCCGTATCGTGTTGTATCCCGTATCCGTATCCGTATCTATGCTTCATAGGCACTAAGTATCTATTACAAATGCTTTTTGTCAGCGAGCCCCTATTTGTGATCTGAGTTCATTCTCTCTATTTAATTTTACCATTACAGTTATGATTGCAATGTTACATATTAGCCTGTCTCTTTTGTTTTCATGCTCTGTTCTTTTTCCTTCTCTTTCCGCTTTTAATTGCCTTGTGCTGCTCTGTTTTCTTGTGTGGGGTGCTGGTAGTGTTTATTGGTTGATGGTAAAAAAAAACTACCTTATGATGTAATTCTCTTGGTAGTATCAAATACTCTGAACTACGTATGATTCTGATATTAGGTGCAAAGATGTTGGATAGTTTTTCTTTTTCAAGGTTGTTTCTGATATCTATCAATGATCTTCTTCATTTGCAGAGTTGGGATTGGACATGCAACAACATTGTGCATCAGCTGTTGAGATTGTTGGAATCATGTGCCCAAGAGAACTTTTTTGCTGTTACTGTTATACTTCTTGGTAAGCTGGGAAGGTAAGTTATGAACTCTTGATTGCTTTAATTTGGGGGGTCAGCTAATTTTATTGGCAAGTGCTATCAACCTAATATTCTACTGAGAGGCTGTGGTACTAGCAAAGAGTCGCTGCTTTATCATCATGGTCTTATTGAAACTGGAGCACATCACACAATCTTTTGGCCTTATATAAATTTCTGCAATCCTTTAGAATCACAGAATTACAAGCTTCCCTTGAGTATACGTTACCAATGGAGACACATATCCCAACTTTTTGGCCATAAAATGGGGCATATGTTTCCCTTTTCAAAGTATCTGGTGTGCATACTATTTTTTGTGTAACAAATCTGGCTTCTCTCAAATCCGACTGGGCTTCCAATCCAGTTACTGAGATAGTGCGTGTGGACCCTAAAGAAGCCTATCCCTTTTCTGGTTATGCAACCAAAAGTTGAAGAATGGTTGAAGTAACTTTAGTTCGCTTGTGATTGGATTCCTTCAAAATGTCTGAAATGGATTGTTGAATTTAACTTATTACCAAATTAAAAATTAACTGCATTCTTAGAAAGCTTTTGTGATAGCAATTAGTATATGATATTTCTTGTTCTTGTCATATACCGTAGTAAGAAAAAACATCCTTGTAGACAATCCATACTAAAGGAAATATGTTTTGGTCTTGTTTTTTTGATTAGAAATTTTGAAGACATTTTGGTCTTCTTAAGTGGATGTCGAGGTGATACACCGTGATCTCAATAGGTGGATGTGAGGTGGGTGTCTTCAGTGGGGTAATTTCGGAATAAGCATATTAATGAGGCTTGCATGGTTAAAAAAGTTGGGTTGGACCTAATCTCAAATAAGAGCTCCTGCCAAATTCCTTTTTTGTTTAATAAAAAGTTTGAGAACTCGTAAATGAATTTGGTCAATAACAATGAAATACCTTCCAGTTGGTGAATCTAATGTAAGTTTCTTTGTGTCAAAATTAACGTGCAATTTGTAATATGAATGTTAGGTGATAATTTATTGTCAAACATGCTTGAGCTAAAAACCATTGGATGCTTTCAGTTACGACTTTTAAGCACTCGATTGCTTTAGGAGTCCTCATTTTTTTCTGCCGTTCATTGTAGAGCTGCACAAAGTAATACCACCTTTGTGACGCAGGCCAAGACCTGCAAGATTTAGGATTGTCATGGGATGCCACTCAACGCGACCAAGTCACACACTTGATTATAGGAGGAATCATTCACTTCAAGCAGGACGCACTTGCAAATAATTTACTAATCAACTCAACTCTCCCCTTTCATTCATGGCTAAAGCCTTAAATAGATATCTTGGAACATCCCTCCAAGAATAGGAATAAAAGCAATTACATTTTCAAGACTCTAAACAAATGCTAAACAAGAGTTTGACAGCTAGACTCGGAAAACTCCAATCTACTAGGAAGACTCCTAGAGAAAATAAAAGACAACTAGACTCACAAAAAATGATAGAAAGACTGATAAAAGAAATACAAAAATAAAACTAGACTCTTTGACTAGAAGCTCGGAAAACACTTCAGCATAATAATAATAATACCTTATTTCACATAAGTATTAATACGCTCCTGCATCATTCTCCCTTTCTTCAAAAAAAATTAAAAAATATTTGTCCTTGAGTTTTTGCGTCTTCTTGGCAACGGCACAGTAGAGGCGCTTATTCCTCCTCCTTTTTTGGATGGAACAACTTCTTCCGCAATGAATAACAGTTTCTTCCTCTTCATCTTCTCCACTTTGGGGAAAAACTTGACGGATTTGGCGTTCATCTTCAATTCATAAACATTCTTCCTTGATAATTAACGTCTCTGTCCCACTGCCATGGACGGCCCAACGAGACATCATATGATTCCCTTGGCAAGACGTTACACCAAATCTTGTTCCAATACCGGCTCCCAATTGAAAACTCCACCAAACAACACTTAGTTATAGGTATTCTTGATCCTTGATTCACCCAACTGACATGATAAGGCCTAGCAAGATATTCGATTGGCAGATTTAAGAATGAGTCCAATTGCTGAGAAACATATGCTTTGTTTGGTTTGTGATTTGAGTAGTGTTTTTGGATAATGAGTGGAGAGAGAATTGAGAGTAATGATTGGAGAGGGAGGTAAAAAGTGAAGAGAGATAGAGTGAGAAATGAGAGTAATGATTGAGTTGAAAAATATTTTTTGAAGTGAACCAGGCAATAGTTACCTTGACTTGCTGAATCCATAATGTAGAGGCACTGAAACCCCTAAATGATGCCATAAGCCTCAAAAAGTTTGGTGTGCTGTTCATAGATGGATTCGTCTATCCTCTATCCAGTTTGAATCATCAGACTTGCGTTTGATTGAAACCAGGTTGGACTTTGTTGGGTGTTGTGAACTGGCAACAAAGAGGTCAGCTCTCCCAATGTAATGTCCTCGTCTTCAGGGTTTTCATCATATATAGGAGGCTTGGACCAATCAATCTTGGCTGCCATAGCTGCAGTTTTGCAACATTCGCCGTCATCATAAATATCATCAACATTGATATTAGGATGACATTGATTGTAAACCACTGAACCAGAATATTGATGTGTTTGGACAGTTAGGAATCCTACTTCAGTGTACTCATCATAGATTGGAGGCAAATTCCAATCCACCCGTGGTGGTGAAATTGTAGAATCTTCATCGAAAATAATTTCTTCTAACGCATGATCTTTCCTCAGTCTTCCACTCATGCAGAACATTTTATCTCCAAATGCTACGGGATGAAAACCCAGCAGGGAAGGATCACCACTCTGATACCAATTTGACACAGGCCGAGACTTGCGAGGTTTAGGATATTCCCGGGATTCCACTCAACCTGAGGTAGTGGACACCACTCAATGCGACCAAGTCACACACTTGATTATAGGATAAATCACTCACTCCAAGCAGGACGCACTTGCAAATAATTTGCTAATCAACTAACTTCCCCCTTTTCATGTTGGACAATATTATTGAACTATAATATTTTAATTTGGTTTGAATGTGAATTGACTTATTTAGAGTCATGTCTTTTCAGTGAATAGGATATTCCCCATTCATTCTAGAGGAGATTCGAAAAGATGTTTATGTCCATATTTTTATCGAGTTAGAGTCAATTCATTTTGAGAGAGTACAAAACACAAGGAGATTCAACAAGCCCACCGATTTAATGCTGCTTTTGTGGGGAGTTCGATCATGTAGTGCTGGAAGATAGATATCCATGCAAACCGTAAGTACCGTAGCGGGAACGAATCTGTCTTAAGTACGGAGTGTCACACTCGTCTTGATCACCAATTTTGTTTCATCAATTTCTAAGTTTTGAGTTCTAATTTTATTGCACTCATATATTGGTTTCATCACAGAAAGTAAACTCATATTTTCCAGCATTTCATTCATGGCTAAAGTCTTAAATAGATATCACATCCCTCCAAGAATAGGAATAAAAGCGATTACATTTTCAAGACTCTAAATTAATGTAAACAAGACTTTGACTCCAAGCTACTAGGACGATTCCTAGAGAAAATAGAAGGCAACTAGATTCACTGAAAATGATAGAAAAACTGATAAAAGAAATACAAAAACAACTCGACACTTCGACTAGAAGACACTTTAGCATACTAATTAAGCATTAGTACGCTCCTGCATCACTTTGCTATCTCATCACAACTCGTGAAAAGGCATGCCATACTCATCTTGTAGTCTTCTTAAAATATCGGTGAGAGCCAGCGTACAATGCTTTCAACTAGAAAATTGTTCGAGAACTTTCAAATAAACTAAATAACATTGATTTTGTCGCGTGGAATCTTCTTAAGTCACCAAAATTGCGTTCGCTAACTAATTATAGTTGACACCAGCATGTTGAGCTAAAGATTTGATGGGGAAATGATCTCCACTCTTTAAGTTTCTGACACCTTTTTTTCCATCCTACCTCTCTCATGGGAGTGTCAGAGCTCAAAAGGGATTGAGAATAGCATTGCCTTGCAACATTTTAGTACATTTTACTTACTTTTGTCTGAGTTTATGTAAGTAATTCATTTGCCTAACCGTTCCTTATTTCACAGGCTTGGAGTTGATGCTAGTGGGTATGAAGACAACAGCGTTGAAAACTTGAGATACAGGTTGTCTTCATTTCTGTGCCAGAGTTCTTCGAGGAAATTGTCCCGGCTTTCTCAAATCGCCATTGTCAATGCTTTACTTGGTCTCCTTTCTGTCAGTTTTACAGAACTTATTAAGAGTGCCTTTGAGGTTCCAGCAGTTGTAAGTCCACCTAATGATAATCCCATTGATTGTATTAGGGAGTGGTACTCTGGACTAAGCAAGGAGCTGCAGTCCTTGTCATTCAGTCTTCTGCAATCTGCTAGTGTGTCCTGTTGCACAACTTCGTAGTTAACTGCTGCCTTATTGATCTGGCCTGGCGTAAGTTTGAATTGGGATTTTGTTGTAGCATTACTTACAGCTAGGGTCAGAAAGCAGAATTTCTTGATGGACGACTTCACCATGGTTAAGAGGCAAGTGCTTTGCATGTGACTAGGAGTAGAAAACATGTAGTGATGATATATGGCAATTTTGTGTAACCTCTGTTTTCCTAGAACTCCGAAGTTCTGAACTTTTGTTTTTTGGGTAACTAAAAAGTTCTGAACTTTACCCCTTGTTGCATCAGTGCCATGGTTCACTCTTTTTATATGGTATATGATTTATTCTGCTTCTTTTTTCTTGCTCTTCCGTGCACAAATTTGCAATTTGGATATGGCCTTTTTCATAAAATACCTTCAGGTTCATGGTTGAGATTTTTTAGGTTCGTTATCTGTATGTACACATTATAGATTGCGACTGTAGTTACCTGTTGTATTTATACCTAAACTGCTTGGGCTGGGGAAAGGTTTCAAGGTTTTTTCTAAGCCTGGTTTGCGACAAGTTGATAACGAACTCAAATTTTTTTTTGAAAGTGGTACGCTTGATGGGTGTTTGAGTATCTGAGTTCTAATCCAAAACAGATCAACTTATTTTTTTTCCTTCTCTTTCATATAAGCAGAATGCTCTGCTCATTCTTGAAGAAATTTTCTGGGTCAAGTCTTTATTTGTGCTAATCGTTCGAAGTTTATCTTTGAAGTACATTCTTCCCCAAGCTTCAATCCATACGCTTCTTGGCCACCATACTTTTCGATTCTTCCCATATCGTGTAGTACTACTGTATGCTGAACAAATTCCCAGCTCCATGAACAAACTTTTATAACTTTTAATGTCTAGATATGGCGATTTCCAGGTATCCCAAATCCATCACACCTAATTCAGAAGAGACGGAATTGGGCCATGAGAAATGGGTGTTAGAGTATCTACAATGTTATAATCAAACTTAACAACCTTCTTAGAAATAATTAAATTTTGGGCTTTGGATAATCAGAACTAGCAACTTTTTAACAATAACCAAATTTAATAGACCCACATATTCTCAATCAAATACACATATTTTATGTCTTCCTTTTTCCGCTCTTTCTTTCGAAAAATATTTTACTAAGTTTTTTTAGAAAACAATTTATTAAAAACAATTTTTTTTCGAAAAATATTTTCAATTTCTAGTAAATAGTTATTATTAGTTTCAAAATTATTTTTTGAAAAACTATTTTCTACTTTTCACAGTTTTTAGTTTTTTGTAGTTTAAAAAAATGATGTTATAACAAATTTTGATTATCCAATTTTGATTATGCCATTGTAGATATCTACATTGTTAATTTTAGCAATATCTTAAATGAATAATCAAAAGTTGATGTTGCAACTTTTGATTATACCATTGTGGATACTCTATGGTATAATAAGTTTACTCGGTTATGGATTAGCAGGATTACTACTAGGTTATGAGTTAGTGTTCTCTGGTTTTCTTTTGGTTTACTTCGATCGATATTAAAAGCGAACCGGTTTCTTTTCTTTCTTTTTTTAAAAATCCAAATTCGTTATTTCGATCGATTTTTTAGTTGGTCCGGTTTAATCGTTTAGAGAAAGAGCTGCTGTCAGATTTTTTAGCCACTACAATAGTGATCCAAACGGTAGTCTGGGCTAAGAACAACGTGTAAAAGATCAACTTATCAATCATAATAAATGGTTAAATGGAGTAACAATTTGTATAAAATCGACAATCAGCGATTTGATAGAGAAAGGGGTCAATTGATCTCCATTAATTGGAGTATCTGAGAACAACGGATGGACAAGCCATCAATAAGCTGAATAATTATTCAGTGGTCCTAAGACACTACCAAGTGGTGTCCTAACATTTCTCGATACCACATTTTTTTGGTAAAATTTATTCACTGAACGGTGAGTCCCACAAAAATGTATGGCGTTAATAGGTGTTGCATCACCGCAACGTCGTAAAATTGCCAAATAGTTTTTCCAATAATTATTGTCCCTTTTAATTGAGTATCTCACAAAAGAGGGACAAGCCATCATCAATAAGCTACTGTTGATAGTAGTTGAAAGAGTAGCTATGGTACACAGGGTATACCGTATGTCTAAGTTATGATAATTTGTGATTTTCATTATGACGATTTTTGGTTTTCTAATGCATAATTTTGATGGTAGTTACAACTTCTACTTTAAAATTTACCTGTTGAACAAGTCATTAGCAGGTTACCCATAGTTAAAAAATATTGTTATAATGTAACCATAATTATTCATACTAGAAACCATAATACTTGTACCCAACCAAATATATGTGTACAATATCACAAATTAAATAATGCTACCCACAAATGTTTTGATAACACCATAAATTGGCATTATCTTGCCACAATAAGTCGTACCAAAAATTCTTTGACATGTATGATATTCCGTAACAAAATCAAAATATGTCGTACCAAAATCAACAATTGTTCTACCTAAACAAAATACATGTGTAAAATATCACAAATTCAGTAAAATAACCAAATTTGTTATGACATCATCTAAAATTATCATTTTCTTACCAAAACGTGTCGTATCAAAAGAAAACATATTTAAATACTACAAATTATATAACAAACCATAATTGTTATGACAATACCATAATTTGGCATTTTCATGCCCACAACTGTCATAGCATAGCAAAGGAAATTGATTAAAATATTACGTAACAAGACCGAAATACCACAAATTCAGTAATATAACCAAATTTGTTATGACAACACCATAAATTGACGTTTTCGTACCCACAACGTGTCGTATAAAAAAAATTCAATCGGAATGTTTGTTAACGATAGTTATAATCAGCAAAATACCAAATCACAAATTCAGTAATATAACCAAATTTGTTATGAAAACACCATAAATTGACGTTTTCTACTCACAACATATCGTATAAAAAAATGCAATCGAAATGTTCAATTAACGATAGATATAATTAGCAAAATACCATACCACAAATTCAGTAATATAACCAAATTTGTTATGACAATACCATAAATTGACGTTTTTATATCCACAACATATCGTATAAAAAAAATCCAATCGGAATGTTTAGTTAACGATAGTTATAATCGGCAAAATACCATACCATAACTAAACGTCGTTAGCGAGTATATTTTTAGAATGATTGATCATAACTGTTAGAATATTAAGTCATACAATATTCAGCATTGTCACCAAAATTAGATATCGACAATTGCGTGATCGAAAAATATTTAATGTATCCAGATACATTAAAGTCTAGCAATGCACCATCCGAGCCCCATGTAAGGCATTTTTTTTTCTGATTAATTGGAACCGTCTATCTTTTACATAATATGTGTACTAAGAATGAAGTTGATCACCGATCATTAGACCCTTAATCAGACAAAAAAAATCCTTTTACTATTGAATTCAGGTGCCGATAAAAGAACTTTCTAAACCCTATCGAGCCAAAAAATTACGTGGATTATTTAATCAACAAGTATAACGAAATCGATAGTTTTGATCGTCATTAATTATTGTGTCGCGGTTGCAAGTCAATTGTACATTCAGTTACAACAGAGAAATTGGTTTTATATCAAGTGTATTGAATGCACAATTCTAAATGTTCTTTTGGTATGACACATTGTGGTAAAAAAAATACCAATTTTTTGTGTTGTCATAACAATTATGGTTATGTTATATAATTTGCAGTATTTTACAAATGAGGGAGAGGGAGAGAAAGTCAAGGAAGAGAGAATAACCTATTACCTGCTAAGCCATTTTTTTATTTTATTAATTGATTTAATAAATGGGTGGTCCAGATTATTCATATTTAAATCCAAAGGTTTAAAATCATGGTTCGTATGGTACACCCCCTAATAAGGGGTGTGTACCATAGGACTACCCTAGATTGAATGCTTAATCCTCTGCTTTATTTAGGGGTATTTTCCACCATATTTTTTAACTGTAAGCTAATGATAATAGCCAAATTATTTTTGCTAAATGACATTTTTGTTGATATAGAGGTGGAGATGACCTATCTATAAATGGTAAAATATTGAGTTTTAGGCCTACTTTGGACAAAATAATCCACTTGGTTTTTTGTTTTCTTTTTATTTAAAAAAAATTCGCATTTGTCAATCTTGCGTCAAATTTTTATAAATTATTAATTTATGTTATCGAGATGAATCAAAAAAAAAGTTTATACAATTTTTTACCCCGTTATTTTTTAAAACATCCAAAATAAAGCTCTAAAAAATTTTAAAAAATTTTGAAGTAAAAATTTTAATTACATTCGTCGAGATAGATTCAATAATTTACAAAAACTTTACATAAAATTACAAAGACAAAAATTTTCTTGTGGGAACTTGGCCTTTTTATGGTACTACGAGATTGAGAACTACTAGAACAATCAGACTGAGAGAGGGTTGTGTGTGTGTGAGAGAGAGAGAGAGAGAGAGTTTAGAGCCGACATCCATCTCTTTCATCTTCTTCTGAGAGAGAGAGAGAGAGAGAGAGAGAGAGAGTTTAAAGCCGACATCCATCTCTTTCATCTTCTTCTGTTCTTCCTTATCCCATAAACGTTGGAAAACGAGCCGCTAGATCCTTGGCGTGGATTTACTCAACACTCAGACCTCTGAAAAGCAGAACTCCAAAAAGTTTTTGCCCAAACGAAACGCGCCAACCGAAAGAAAAAGTGAAGAAAAACCTCCACTTCTACTCCCATGGCGCACAAGTTCAAAAAACGCTCCGTTATTACAAGGCCCTAACCCTAACCAGGTTCGTCTCATTCCTCTCTTCTGCTACTGCTTTTTTCTCTCTTTCACTGTCGAGTTAAATGGTCCGCTCTCCTTTTGGCTTTCAAGAACCTGCCAGGGAAAAAAGAAAAGGAAAATTTGAGTTCCCGATGTTTGATGTTGTTTCTATACACGTCAATACCAGAAATAAGTAGAGTTCTTAATTATTACTATTATTTTTCCGATTACCAGATGTACGGGCCAGTTTGCCAGTGCCTCAGACTAATTTCAGGGCGCTGAAGTTAAACGACAATTGAGTTTTTAGTTGGATTGTATGCTGCACCGTTGATGACCTCTCTTTTCACCCTTTTTGTTGTTTTCTTTTACGTTCACAGAAATCGCAGTTGTAGTTTCCTTTCCTCTACTGTTTTATGTTTTGGCCCAAAGGGTTCTTGTTTTGGGTAATATTATTTGGAAGATTCTATACAACTCCTGGCACATGATTTGCACATGGGAGCCTATTTAGCTTCCTTTAGAAGCAAAAAGAAGGGCTTTTGTCTCTGGGATAAAAAGTGATCAGGTAAAAACAAAAAAGAAGAATAGAAGAAGAAAAGAAGAGCCGAGACAAGAAGCAGAGAACAAGTGAGAAAAGGAAGAAGAAAGGCCTGTGTGTGAGGCTTGTGTGCGCTTGTGTGGTGAGTGTACTGCAACCTTTTTCTTTCCTTTTGTTTGGTGTCGCTGGAGAGAGTTAAGCGTGAGAATATTGTGTGAGTGAGAGAGAGATAAAATACAAGGTGCTTGAGAGCTAGGGTTGGGTATTTATCTCATTGTACTCATTTAATATTAGTGAAAGAAGTTCTCTGTTGAACCACGTAAACATTGTGTGTTCTTTGTATGTGCTTATTAATTTTAAGCCCCGTTACGTTAAGGTTATTATTTTTTAAGTACTTATTTTCTGTTTTACGAGACAGATTATTTTCTTACAATACATCACATTTAATTCAAAAAATAAGTACTTATTTTAGTTAGTGGAGGGTGTGTTAGCGGAACGGGGCCTAAAATTAATAAGCACGCAAAAAATTATTTTAGTAAGCAAAACGGGCCTCTAAGAGAATGTTAGCAGAACGGGGCCTGAAATTATTTTTAGTTAGCAGAACAGGGCCTAAAATTATTGCGCTTATTGTGTATATTCCCAACAGTTTGAACTTTGAAGCTCCCCTTCACAGAGAATGAGTGTGTGGAACTACATGGGAGAGTTGTTGAGGCAGTGGTGAAATAGTTTTGTTTGCAGCTTCTATTCTGATGCTGTTTTCGTATATAACTCTAGGGAAAAGAATGTGATTTAGAAGCACGTGTTTTGTTTTAGGATAATCATCGCGAAGTAATGGATTCGGACTTAAGAAGGAGCAAAGACAGGATCAGCAAGTTGCCGGACACCCTGTTGTGTCACATCCTTTCGTTCCTTCCGACGAAATATGGGGTTGGAACGAGCGTTCTATCGACCCGGTGGCAATACCTCTGGACTAAAGTTCCTACCCTTGATTTCGATGACTCCGAACTCTTTGATGAAAATGCTGAATTGAGCGAGGATAGGGAAGAGGAAGTTAATTCGAGGTTTCAACACTTTGTGAATCGGGTATTGCTTCTAAGTGACCCGCCTTGTTTCCGGAAATTCCATCTCAAGGGATCCCTCGAAGATGTTGATCATGTTGATACGTGGATCTCTTCTGCGGTTAAGCGAAATGTTCAAGACCTGAAACTTTGCAACTTGGATGAAGTTCATATTGGGGTGCCACATGTAATTTTCACTAGCAAAACACTATCGGTTTTGACACTTACTGGAGTTTTGTTAAATGTTCGTGGCTCAGCTTGGCTTCCTAGTCTTAAGATTCTCAACCTGGATACAGTCAAATATGAAAACGGTGACACAATGCAGATTCTTCTCTCTAGCTGCCCTGTTGTTGAAGAATTGTATATTAAGCTGTGGATTGGGGATATATCCAATCCACGACGGGTTCTGGATATTTCTGTTCCAACGTTGAAACATTTGACTCTATTTTACCTCAGAGATAGTTTTGAAGACGGATTCAAGCTTGTGGTAGATATCCCCCAACTTGAGTGCCTTAGTCTCATAGATCATGTGTCAGAAGATTTTTTCTTGAGGAATCTGAATACGTTATCCAAAGCATCTATTATGGTTGGGCCTACTAGCTTAACAGCCAATAGTTCCAATGGTGATGGTCTGCCCGTGTATAACCTTCTTAGTGGGATTTCCGAGGTTAAGTTTCTTGATGTGCATTTGTCTGTAAGTTCCCCTACTGGCCAATAGTTCCAATGATTTCTTATGTTAACCATTGAGAATTTCACATACTTCATTTTTTCACTTTCTTGTGCCAGTTGGCCGAGTTTGGATATGAATCTGAGTAAGGAAAAGGAAACCGAGATGGAAAAAGTTGAAGGATTTAATCATTTTGAGCCCTTTGATCCTTTAAATTCTCTACTTCCTTTCCTTTCCTTATCTAGATCCTTGATCCAAATATGGCCTTAATGATTTTGAATGTTACCTGTTTAAGGACATAGGACTTTCCTAGCTCCACACGTTTAAGCTTTTGTAAGAGAAAATGCTTACATGGACAATTCGCATGAGGCCAATGCGAAGCGCTTATGCATACGATAGTATTTCTGGTGCACTCCCATAAGAATTCTGTTGCCATATCAGTGACAGTAATCTGTTATATTGTTAATATTCTAAAGAAAGGATTTTGATGTATCTATTTGTCTCCTTTGCAGTTTAAGATTGATATAAATGGTTACTTGCTGCCAACCTTCCGAAATTTGACCCAGTTGACATTCGGTGGTATCTTGAACTTGCAATTGTTGGCAGACTTGCTTCAGTGCTCGCCTATTCTTGAAGTTCTTATTCTAAAGGTTTATGAGATTTTTTTATTGAATTTGGTTGTTAATGTTATAAAGTTACCTCTCTCTTAAATACTTTTATCATCAGAGAAATCTATTGGATGATGAAGCAATCAAATCTTGGAATCCACCAAAGCAAGTGCCTAGTTGTTTCTTATCACGTCTCAAGGAAATTCAAATTAAGGAACTTTGTGGGAAAGGTTATGAGCTTGAAATGATAGAGTATTTTCTACAAAATGCGAAGGTCTTGGTGAAGATGACAATTGGCTATCGTTTTCCAAACGACTGCTTTTGTGGGGAATTAGTAGCATTCCGAAGGGAATCAAAGACTTGCCAACTTAATCTCAATTGTAAGTCAATAATCCTTTTTTTGTTTCCAGTTTATGTAGGTTTACATATTTTTGTTTTTGGGATAGTTACATGAGTCAAGTCACTACAAACCTTACTTCTAAGTTCTAATGGCTAATAGGATGCAGCTGAAAGATAAAAACAGTTATGGTTTAAAAGAATGATAAATTTGGCTTACCTATCACTTTGACAATTAAAAATGGGGTTGTTATTCTCTCTACTTCTCGAGGAATATTGACAGATTGAGAGGCTTTACTAGAAGGAAACTGTGGAGATATTTTGTGTAATTCTTCGTTGATATTTGTAAATACATCCCAATATTCGAAGTAGTTAGTGCTCTATCTGAGCATGCTGTGGATCATAAATGTCAAGCATAGCTGAATTTAGCTTATCTCACTCCGAACTATAAAAGACAGGAGTTTCATAGACAAAGCTCATTTAGTGCATGCTTTCATAATTTGACAAAATTTGACCTATATGTTTTAGCAAATGAAACTTGTTGCCACGCTTGAACATTCAGCTTCTATTGAAGTTTTTGGCTTTTATGGAACATACTTGTTTTTTGTCATAATAGTCGTGTGACCGGGGCAATTGTTTTCTCAATAGGGTTTGCAGAACATTAGAAATACAAAGGATAGAGGATTTGAGAATTTGTCTACAGTCTACCAGATAATGAGACTAACTTATTTCCCCCAAGTACAGGTTTGAAACATTGCAGGATAGAGGAGCCGAAACGGGGATGAGGATGAGCGTGTTGCATTTGAGTGTTCCCTAGAGAACACAGTTTGCAGTAGTTTTGACCAAGACAAGAATCAGTTTTTGTTGTTCTTCAGTTCCAGAGAAGAAGAGAACTGTGGAGAGAGGTTACCGTAAGACCAAAAAAATATGTTGATTTTTTGGGGAAGTTTTTTTTGTTGTGTGGACGGCGAAAGAGCATGAGCTGACATGGCGAAAATTGTTTTTTGGAGACATTTGCGAATATGGCCCTTGGGTCTATGTTTGTATGGCTGCAACTGTGCAAATCTTGATGTAACTAGTATATGACATAGATGAAAGGGTTCATGAAACTAGAATGAACGGTTCAGATTCTGATTCATATCGATGTGAATCTGAATCGTTCATTCTAGTTTCATGGACCCTTTCATATAGCCTAAAACTTATGTATGAAATATCCCAGGTTTTACTAACAATTGTCGCTTTTTTTAATCATCAAAATCCCTTGTTCGAGAGATGATGGCGGTGATGACATCTTTCGCTTGTGTGTTTGCTTTTAAGTACTCT
>BPLS01030075.1:0-35717 GCA_019656275.1 Rhododendron kiyosumense | reverse complement strand
GAAACAATGTGATCATCATCAACAAGTTGGCCCACAGAAACAAGATTTGTGGAGACCCGAATAATTTTAATTTTTGAAATTAATTATTAAATGCCTAATTGAGAAAATATGGATTAATTGGTGGATATTTTAGATTGGGGTTTGATTTGAAAGAGTAGAAAGTTGAGGGAGTATGTGTGTGATTTAGAGATATGTTGGTATATAAGTTGGGTGTGTGCATTGTAGGAGATCAAATTCTCCTCTCCTAACTCTCTCATCCGGCCTCTCCCTCCCTCCACCGGCTCTCTCTCTCTCTCTCCTCACTTCTCACCCAAAACTCCACTCCATCTCCCAAAATCTTCAAGAAACAACCTCCCTCCGGCCTTGCAATCGCGTTCTCGAGCTCGGAGATTCTTGGGTTGAGTTTAAATCGAAGTTTCGGAGTTCAAAAAGCTAGGGCTCGTTCAAAAACGCTTGAATCTCGACCATTATTGCGAGGTATGGACTTCTTTACTTCTTTTACATGTTTATGTGTTGATTTGGTGTAGAATCGTGCCATTAATTGTCGAATTTTGGTTTTTGAACATGTCTTAAAATCTGCTGAGAGTTCTACCCGAAGCCCCGTGGTATCGATACGGATTAAGGCCGTATCGATACCATTAGCTTATCTTTTTGGGCAGAGAGTAGAGTATCGATACGGATTAAGAGCGTATCGATACAGTGAGCTTAACTCCAGTTTTGCACCTTTTGCTTCTCCGTTGATTGTTTTGACCTCCAATCACTTCTAAACCCTTTTGAACACCTCCTAAACTATCTCAATCTTGTCTAATTGACTTCCTATGATGGTTCGATGTACTCCTTAGTCCGTTGGTCTTCCGTTAGCAATAACCGGATAAGAATTGACTTAGTTAAACGTTGTAATGTACTTTCTATAGATTGTTGGTATCGTGTGATCATTCATGGTGCATTTGTGATGACTTTGGCATAATGTAGGGTGTTCCATCTATTAATGGGTTCATGGAGAAGTCTTAGCTTGTATGTTATATGAGGAAATAGTTGATTTGGGGTTGAAGGTTGATTTAGGAAGTCCCGTAACGCAAGTGGTGGTAATACGGAGACTTAAAGGGTTTCGTAACGCAAGTGGTGGTAATACGGTAACCCGAGTCGCTAGGGATCACCGTGACGCAAGTGGTGGTAACACGGTAATCCTTATGGTGTTATCCGGTAACGCAAGTGGTGGAAATACCGATGGTGGGAGTTTGGTTTAGCAAGTCGGGTTGGGATTATTAGAAGGGGTTAGTATTGTATGGCCTATGCATTCGATTTCAATGGGGTTTTATTTGCGAATTGATTGGTTATCGTCTGTCGAACTGTATTTCCCTATCCTCTCTTGTTTGCACTCGTCATCATGTCCACATGTAAATTTAGTAAAGATTTTCCTACTGGGCTAGTGTAGCTCAACAAAATCCTTCTTTTCAGGTTCGAACGTTGGACAGTAGGCTGCATGCAACGGTGTGCTTGTACGTGAAGGCTTTTGGAAACTAAGCTTTATTTAGTTACTTATTCATCTTTGTAATAGATTTTCTTTTGGCCAAAGATGGTTTTGTAACTAATTAACTCTTGATTTATCTTTTGACTAAAGTTTGTAGTATTCTGAATGTGTTGTATCTGTATCTCAGCTAATTTGGGTCGTGGTGCCAATGTTGTATTTTTTTGTAACTATGGGGACTTGTTTGTAAATGTAACCGCTGGGAAACTCTTTTGGGTATTATTTACGTTATGCGAGGCTCTTTTATTAAAATGTAATATTTATTTATGTTGAAAATTGAGGTCGTGACAAATTGGTATCAGAGCGTCTAGGTTTGAATACTTTGAGACCGTGGGGAGACTTTTAGTCTCATGGGTTCAAAATGTCACGCCTCTTAAAATACCACATGTGTGCTTGTGTGCATTGACATTACTTGGTTTGTATGACATTGCATTTCAATACTGTAGAGTGGCGTAGAGTGGCTTTGACCCGTGTTGGGATAGTTGGAGGTTTTGACCTCATTAGATATTGTTGTGATTGATGAATCTTATTTTCTTATAACTTGTAGCTAGATGCCTCCGAGAACGCGTGCTAGGACGGGCGAAGCCGAAAGTAGGGGTGGTCGTGGCCGTGGTCGCGGTCGTGGTCGTGGCCGAGGAGTGCCGATTGAGGATGAGGTTAGCTATCATGGGGAAAATCCGAGTGGGAACCCGGGGGAAAGGACCGAGCGCGGTCGGGAGGAAGAAGTTCCGGTCGTCCAAAATCCTTTTGCTAGGGACTTCGTGGCGGCTCTTGCGGCTGCAAACCTTTTAAATCCTGTTCCAAGGGAAAACACCGATAGTCGTGCTATGATAGCAATGAGGGAGTTTAGCCGAAGAAATCCACCTACCTTCGACGGGTCGAACAGTGACCCTCTTGTGGCCGATCATTGGCTAGCCCAAATTCGAAAACTTTTTAGAGCTCTTCAGATCACGGAGGATGACTTGCGAGTCAATATCGTAGCCGTTCAGCTAACCGGGGAAGCGAATGAGTGGTGGGAGTCGGTGCTAGAATCACGAAAGGATGCGAGGAGAGCGGCGAGGACCGCGGCTCAAGCAAATGAGCCGGATATTGAGAACCTAACTTGGGCCGAATTCGAGGTGCTCTTCGAGGAGCAATACTTTCCGGAAACGAGTCGTGACCAATTGAGAGATGAGTTCGAAAAGCTAGAGCAAGGGAATATGACTGTGTCGGAATATGCCTTAAAATTCCAATCCTTGTCCCATTTCGCACCAGAGTTAGTAGCTACCGAAGAGAGAAAATGTAGGCGGTTTGAGAGGGGCTTACACGATACCGTGAAGAAGTTTGTTATGGCACAACGCAAAGGGAGGTTTTCCGAAGTCGTTGAATGTGCGAGGAGCATTGAGACACCGAGGGAGGCACCCAAAAATACTAAGGTTTGGGAACCAAGACAACCATTGGGAGGTATGAGTTCTTCGTCGGGAAGTTTCGGAAGTCAAGGGAGAAAGAGACAACGAGATCAAATGTCGACTTTACAGGGTCCGTCAAACTTTAGGCCTCCATCTTCATCTTCGTTTGGGACTCGGGGAGTTTCTAATAGATCTTCGATTGTATGTCACGAGTGTGGTCAGACGGGGCACATTCGCGCCCAATGCCCGCGATTGTTGAACATGTGCTTTACTTGTGGGAAGCCCGGTCATTTTGCTAGAAATTGCCCGCGTGGGGATGGAGCTCGTAATGAGTCGGGATCGGTGCAGCAGTCAAGGGGTGGACAGGGTTCTGGCCGGCATTCGTTTCGGGGTACTCAGAGACAGTAACAATCTCACTTTCGTCAGAACACTTCGGTTCAGGGATCTCAAGTTGAGAGAGGAGCTAGTTCGTCTACACCTACTCAGGGCTCTGGTCATCGGGGTGGACACGCTCAGGGTCAGACCACTCAGGGGAGGGCATTTGCTATCACTTCCGCTATTCCGCCTCCACCACCTCCTGTCACTTCTCAGGCCCCGGACACTTCGGTTGTGAGGGGTACATTTCTCTTGTTTAACTCCTTTGCTAGAGTGTTATTTGATTCAGGAGCATCGCATTCATTCATTGCTGCATCTTTTGCTTGTGCTTTGGGGTTGGAAATCGAAAGTATTAGTCCTCCATTGTTTGTTGATACACCAATAGGAGGTAGATCGCCGTTAGATCGTATTTGCCGAGATTGTGAGCTTGTTATTCGGGATCGTCATTTTACATTCGATTTTATCGTGCTGAATATGTCAGGGTTTGACCTCATTTTGGGAATGGATTGGCTGTCGACGTTCCACACTACTATAGATTGCTTCAAGCGTCGGGTTCGTATTTGTCCGCCTGGGGGTTCTTGTTTTGAGTTCTTCGGGGAGCGTCGGGAACCGATGGAGCCATATCTGTGTGAGTCTCGGGCGCGTGAGTCGATGTATGCTCTGTTAGCGAGTTTGGCCTTAGATGAAGACGTATCCGCGCGTGGAGAGTTACCCCTTGTTGTTTGTGAGTTTCCGGATGTGTTTCCGATGGAATTGCCCGGCATACCACCTGAGAGAGAGATTGAATTCACTATAGATTTGCTTCCTGGTACCGCTCCTATATCCATACCTCCTTATCGTTTCGCTCCCGCCTAGTTGAGAGAATTGAAAGTTCAATTGCAAGAATTGGAGGATTTGGGGTTTATCCGTCCGAGTACATCACCGTGGGGAGCACCGGCTTTATTTGCTCAAAAGAAGGATGGGTCGCTTCGGTTGTGTATCGATTATCGTAAGTTGAATCGTGTTACCATTAAGAATAAGTACCCTATGCCTAGAATCGACGACTTGTTTGACCAACTTCGAGGCGCCACTTGTTTTTCTAAGATTGATTTGAGGTCCGGTTATCACCAGTTGAGAGTTCGGAGGGAAGACATTCCTAAAACTGCTTTTCGTACTCGATATGGCCACTATGAATTTATTGTTATGCCCTTTGGTTTGACAAATGCACCCGCGACTTTTATGGATTTGATGAACCGTATCTTTCGTGCTTATCTCGATCGTTTTGTAGTTGTTTTCGTGGACGACATTCTTATCTACTCATCTTCAGAGGAAGAACATCAATCTCACCTTTTTATCGTTCTTGAACTCTTGAGAGAGCACCATTTGTACGCCAAGCTTAGCAAATGTGAATTTTGGTTGTCCGAGGTCAAGTTTTTGGGTCACGTTGTATCGAAGGATGGGGTGTCCGTTGATCCGGGAAAGGTAGAGTCAGTGATGAGTTGGCAACGGCCGAAGAATGTGTTCGAAATTCGTAGCTTCTTGGGCTTAGCTGGGTATTATCGTCGTTTCGTACTCGATTTCTCTCGTCTAGCGGTTCCATTGACTAAATTGACTCGTAAGGGGATTCGTTTCGTTTGGAGTGATGCGTGTGAGACGGCCTTTCAGGAGTTGAAGAAGAGATTGACTACCGCGCCGGTTTTGGTTGTGCCCGAACGGGGAGTTGGTTATTCCGTGTATTGTGACGCTTCGAAAGAGGGATTGGGGTGTGTCTTAATGCAATTGGGACGAGTGGTGGCATATGGATCGCGGCAATTAAAGACTCACGAGCGAAACTACCCAACTCCTGACTTAGAGCTTGCAGCTGTCGTTTTCGCTTTGAAAAGTTGGCGTCATTACCTTTACGGTGAGAGGTTCGAAGTCTTTTCCGATCATAAGAGCCTAAAGTACTTGTTTTCCCAAAAAGAACTAAATCTTCGTCAACGCCGTTGGATGGAACATTTAGAAGATTATGATTTTGAATTGCAATACCATCCGGGAAAGGCGAACGTGGTAGCGGACGCGCTAAGTAGGAAATCGATGCGACTTGCGAGTTTAGCCATCCATGAGTGGAAAACGATGAACGACTTAGGTTCGTATGCGCTACATTTTGAAGAGGTCCGTGATGGAGTTACTTTGTGCAACTTGACTGTCCAATCAACTTTGTCGACTCGAGTGATTGAGCCCCAACAGCAAGATGAAGAAGCGGATGAGCTTCGTACTAAGTTTCTTAGCGGGAAAGCTCGAGAGGGGTGGATGATTCACGCCGATCAAGGTTTGCGATACCAAGGAAAATTGTTCGTACCCATTTCGTGTCGGGAGGAAATTTTGAGAGAATTTCATCACTCACCGTTAGCCGTGCATCCGGGAGGAACGAAAATGTACCATGACTTGCGTAGACAGTTTTGGTGGCCGGGAATGAAGAGAGATGTCGTCATCTTTGTGTCCAGATGTCTTACGTGCCAACAAGTTAAAGCCGAGCATCAACGACCCGCGGGGGAGTTGCAACCATTACCAGTGGCCGAGTGGAAGTGGGAGAACGTGACTATGGATTTCGTTACTGGTTTACCGAGATCGCCGAGGGGGCATGATGCCATTTGGGTGATAGTTGATCGATTGACTAAGTCCGCGCATTTCTTACCGATTCATGTTACCGATTCGATTGATACGCTTAGCCGTTTATACATCCGCGAGATTATCCGTCTTCATGGGATCCCCGTTTCTATCGTATCGGATCGAGATCCAAGGTTTACCGCGCGCTTTTGGCAGAGTCTACAGGCCGCTCTTGGCACAAATCTCTTGTTTAGCACAGCGTATCACCCTCAAACGGATGGGCAATCAGAGAGAACGATTCAGATTCTAGAGGACATGCTTCGGGCTTGCGTTATGGATTTTCGGGGTAGTTGGGAGGATCACCTACCGTTAGTTGAGTTTGCGTACAATAATAGTTATCAATCTAGCATCGAAATGGCACCGTATGAAGCTTTGTATGGGAGACCGTGTCGATCACCTGTCTGTTGGACCGAGTTGGGCGAGGCTACGTTAATTGGGCCGGAATTGATCCAAGAAACTTCTGAGAGCATGAAAGCGATTCGTAAACGTCTTCTTGAAGCGCAAAAGAGAACTACCGAGCAAGTGAAAGTGATTCGCCAACGGTTGTTAACCGCACAAAGTAGACAAAAGAATTACGCCGATCGTCGTCGCCGACCGTTATCGTTTGAAGTGGGAGATCACGTGTTTCTTAAGGTATCGCCACGTCGGGGGGACTATCTCGTTTTGGGCAAAAGGGCAAGCTTTCACCGCGTTTTATTGGGCCATTTGACATTATCGAGAAGATAGGGGAAGTAGCGTATCGGTTGGCATTACCACCAAGATTATCAAATGTTCACGATGTGTTTCATGTATCGATGTTGCGGAAGTATGAACCGGATCCGTCACACGTTCTAGAGTGGTCCGAACTCGAGTTGGAAGCCGATGCATCTTATGGGGAAGAGCCAATACGTATCCTAGATTCGCGTGAGCAACGCTTGAGGGGTAAGACTATTCCGTTAGTGCGAGTCTTATGGGGTCATCTCGGGAAAGAAGAGTCAACGTGGGAAAGGGAAGACGAAGTGAAGGAGAAATACCCGCATTTATTTCCGAACTAATCAATGTGAGTTTCGAGAGTTCAATCTTTGATTGTTAGCTTATTGTTTGATGATATATTTTATGCCATGAGCTTGTATGTTTGATGCATAGTCTTTAGTTGGCTTGTGCTATAAATTTCGGGACGAAATTTCTTTAAGGAGGGTAGATTGTGGAGACCCGAATAATTTTAATTTTTGAAATTAATTATTAAATGCCTAATTGAGAAAATATGGATTAATTGGTGGATATTTTAGATTGGGGTTTGATTTGAAAGAGTAGAAAGTTGAGGGAGTATGTGTGTGATTTAGAGATATGTTGGTATATAAGGTGGGTGTGTGCATTGTAGGAGATCAAATTCTCCTCTCCTAACTCTCTCATCCGGCCTCTCCCTCCCTCCACTGGCTCTCTCTTTCTCTCCTCACTTCTCACCCAAAACTCCACTCCATCTCCCAAAATCTTCAAGAAACAACCTCCCTCCGGCCTTGCAATCGCGTTCTCGAGCTCGGAGATTCTTGGGTTGAGTTTAAATCGAAGTTTCGAAGTTCAAAAAGCTAGGGCTCGTTCAAAAACGCTTGAATCTCGACCATTATTGCGAGGTAGGGACTTCTTTACTTCTTTTACATGTTTATGTGTTGATTTGGTGTAGAATCGTGCCATTAATTGTCGAATTTTGGTTTTTGAACATGTCTTAAAATCTGCTGAGAGTTCTACCCGAAGCCCCGTGGTATCGATACGGATTAAGGCCGTATCGATACCATTAGCTTATCTTTTTGGGCAGAGAGTAGAGTATCGATACGGATTAAGAGCGTATCGATACAGTGAGCTTAACTCCAGTTTTGCACCTTTTGCTTCTCCGTTGATTGTTTTGACCTCCAATCACTTCTAAACCCTTTTGAACACCTCCTAAACTATCTCAATCTTGTCTAATTGACTTCCTATGATGGTTCGATGTACTCCTTGGTCCGTTGGTCTTCCGTTAGCAATAACCGGATAAGAATTGACTTAGTTAAACGTTGTAATGTACTTTCTATAGATTGTTGGTATCGTGTGATCATTCATGGTGCATTTGTGATGACTTTGGCATAATGTAGGGTGTTCCATCTATTAATGGGTTCATGGAGGAGTCTTAGCTTGTATGTTATATGAGGAAATAGTTGATTTGGGGTTGAAGGTTGATTTAGGAAGTCCCGTAACGCAAGTGGTGGTAATACGGAGACTTAAAGGGTTTCGTAACGCAAGTGGTGGTAATACGGTAACCCGAGTCGCTAGGGATCACCGTGACGCAAGTGGTGGTAACACGGTAATCCTTATGGTGTTATCCGGTAACGCAAGTGGTGGAAATACCGATGGTGGGAGTTTGGTTTAGCAAGTCGGGTTGGGATTATTAGAAGGGGTTAGTATTGTATGGCCTATGCATTCGATTTCAATGGGGTTTTATTTGCGAATTGATTGGTTATCGTCTGTCGAACTGTATTTCCCTATCCTCTCTTGTTTGCACTCGTCATCATGTCCACATGTAAATTTAGTAAAGATTTTCCTACTGGGCTAGTGTAGCTCAACAAAATCCTTCTTTTCAGGTTCGAACGTTGGACAGTAGGCTGCATGCAACGGTGTGCTTGTACGTGAAGGCTTTTGGAAACTAAGCTTTATTTAGTTACTTATTCATCTTTGTAATAGATTTTCTTTTGGCCAAAGATGGTTTTGTAACTAATTAACTCTTGATTTATCTTTTGACTAAAGTTTGTAGTATTCTGAATGTGTTGTATCTGTATCTCAGCTAATTTGGGTCGTGGTGCCAATGTTGTATTTTTTTGTAACTATGGGGACTTGTTTGTAAATGTAACCGCTGGGAAACTCTTTTGGGTATTATTTATGTTATGCGAGGCTCTTTTATTAAAATGTAATATTTATTTATGTTGAAAATTGAGGTCGTGACAAGATTGGTTGTAAGCTTAGGAACTAGAAAAACATTGGGTAAACAGAAAGAGAATTTAGGTGTAACTGACAAAGATCGGTTGTTTATTCCTATGATTTCCAACTTGTCACCATTTGCTGTAAGGATCTGGTTATGTCCTGAATAAGGTTTAGCGGACGAGTGACTCGCATGTATTCCAGTCATGTGATTGGATGCACCCGAGTCAATTATCCAAAGAGGATTGATTACCGGAGAGATGAGAATTCTTTCCAGACAAGCCAATAGCAGAGAAAGCCGAGGAAATAGCCGAGGATACAGAGCTTTGTACCAGCTGTCGAATATCATCAGAAATCGGTGTTGGTTGACATCCCACTATGTCGGAGCTATTAGAAGAGGATGCAATTAACTTTGCATCATTACCCGACCCATCCAATGGAACGCTCGATGCATGGTAAACACGATGATTTGATTTCTTTCGGCTGAAATTTTTGCTCCCTTTCTGTTGAAGATCTGGACAATCCGTCAAAATGTGGCCAGCCTCTTTGCAATAGACACAAGTGTTCTTTTTGCAGTGACACAAGTGTTCTTTTTGCAGTGTGATACGACATGCCCAAACTCTTTGCATTCAAAACATTGTGTCTTTGAAAAATCCTTTGGAAGAGGTTTTCCATAGCCCTATTTGGCGATGAAACCCGACTCTACATTCCGTTTCCCTTCCAGAGTAGCTTGTGTTGCAATCCTTGTCTCTTCACGAAGTACATCTCCCAAAACCATATCCATTGTTGGAAGTGTCCCACGATTTAAAATGTTCCCCCGAGTATTCTAGTAATCAGATCGCAATTTCATCAAAAACTGCATCACTTTCCTCTCATCGTACACATTCTTGAGGCTTTGTATACAACAAGCATTGGTCATATTTGTCAGGTTCACAAACTCATATTCAACTCATAAATCCATAAAACCAGCATAATATTCCTGGATACTTTTCTCACCATGTTCATAGCAAAAAATATCATTCTCAATCTGAAATTTTCGTGCGAGGCTGGATTGTTGGTACACCTTCTCAAGGTAATCCCACATCTCTTTTGCTGTACGAAGTCCTCTCATGGGAATTCCAATGTTGGTATCCACCGACCCCAAAATCCATGAAACAACTTTAGCATTATTCACCTTCCATTCATTTGTCTTTTTAACATCAGTTGCATTAGGTATTGCTTCAGTTCCGTCAACATAACCCCACAACCTTTTTACTTCAACAAAGAACTGAAAGTGGAATCGCGAAATTGAATAATTTTTCCCATCTAACTTTACAGCCAAGGTTTCCCCTCTATCAGAAGCCATTCGAAAATACCGAATAAACTTGAGATTGAAACTCAAACAAAGAAAACCTAAACCTTTGAAGAGGTTCTGGATACAGATCAAAACTACGACAAGAAACGAAAATACTCCAACCTGAGATCGAAACTCGAACAAAACCTAATCCTTTGAAGAGGTTTGGATCGGAGTAAGCTCTGATACCATGTAAATACCAGTATATAGCAGCAGCAGTAGCAACAACAGCGAGAAGAAGTTTGCAGAAAATATATTCAATAATAATCAGCCACCAAATAACGTCAAACTTATATTTAGGGTACAAGAGTTCTATATTTACATAAGAGCCCCTAAACTATTACAAGAAATACAATAAGAGTACACTAGTTTCCACACAAACAAATGGAAAATCGTCTCCAACTCCATGCCACACACAGGGCAACTCGACGCCACTGTTACTTTTTTCCTCATAAGCTCCTCTTGAGTTGGCAAGATCTCATGGAAGCACTTCCACAAGAAAAACAAAAATTTCTTAGGATTTTAAGCTTCCACAAATGATGCCAGCGTCTTTCCGCTTCTTCCTCATAACTGGTACTCCCACCTCCACTGCTTCTCAATCTTAGAGCTCGTAGTTCTGAAGCCACCTTATACCCAGAACTAACATTGTACGTACCTGAGATCAAAAAATGCCAAACTAACGAGTCCGGAGCATTCATACATGACAAAGGAATTCCCAAAATTCACTTACCTTGCTCCTCTCCAAACAACCGGTCAACCACTTCCGCATCAATGAGTTGACTCACCATCACAATGCCCCTATCCTCCTTCACTCTCCTTGGTTTAAATTCCCACGCCTTTGGTATCCAAGGATTCTCATCAATATGCAATGAAGATTCATTCCTAATGGACCACCTCATGCCAGCCTCCAAGAATTTTTTCCCTTCCCAAATGCTTCTCCAAACCCAAGACGAATTGAAGAGAAAATTCTATGAAACCGCTATCAGACCAGCAATGCTTTACGGGACAAAATGTTGGCCTATTAAGAAACAACAGGTGAACAAGATAAGTGTAGCGGAAATGAGAATGTTGAGGTGGACGTATGGTAAGACTAGACGAGACATGATTAAAAATAAAACGGTTCGTGAGATGGTAGGTGTAACACCCATAGAAGAGAAGTTGAGGGAATATAGGCTAAGGTGGTTTGAGCATGTCTACCGTAGACCAAGAAATGCAGTAATTAAGAGAGCGGATATGATAGCTTTGGATAGCAATGCTACTGGGAGGGGTAGACCTAAATTGACATTAGATACTATGGTGCGCAAAGATATGAATATAGTAGGTTTGTGTGAATAAGTGGCCCTTGACAGTGCTCAATGAAGGAAAAAGATCATGTAGCCGACCCCAAGTGATTGGGACATAAGGCTCGGTTTGGTTTGATTTGCTCTTCAACATTCTCGCCATAAGACACTTGGGTAATACCATGAGACGCCAGCCATATTTCGCTAAAAGCGCAAGATTATAATCCGTAAGATTGTGAAAACCCAGCCCCCTTGAACTGATCCTTACAAGCTTCATAGCAAATGAAGTTTTTACTCAAATTTGAGTAAGGATGGAGACGCTCTTGAGTAAAAAAAAAAAAATACTCAATTCAATACAAATTAAGCACATAAAAGAGGCCACATTGCCCAAATCTAAAAATAAGCTCCCGTCATCCAAGCAGTGATTTTTTGGCCGATTTATACAATTTCTGTAAATGAATTGGACGAAATGCGCGATGTCGTTTTTCAGAGTTTGTGTGACAACAAAATCCTTGCAAGCAAATAACGCATTTTGGAAATGCGCGTTTAAGTACAGGGCACATCTTAAGTATGCATTTTCTGGTTTGATGTCGCATGAGCCCCTCCCCTCCTTCCTCTCTCCGCGAGTGATCCTTCCTCTCTCCGCGAGTGAGAAAAGAGCATACCCCAAAAGCAAATTAAATTCTTTCGTTGAGCTCTCGAACTCCAAAAGATCAACTGTTGCAATTCTCTGGTATGTTGGAAAACAAATCTTCGAGGAGAATAAATTGGGGTTTTCATTTACGGGAAAAAAATTTAGGATTTTCACACCTACTAAAAAAAATAAAAATCCTCCACACCCCTCCCCATGTAAATCTAAGGGAGAATGTACTTATTGGATCACAAGCTCCATCACAAAAGCTCAAACAAAATGTAGTTGAATGACCGAATTTCACAAAAAAAAAAAATTCCAAATCAAAATTTCTAAACTAAAAGCCCTAATTCTAGAATCCCCAAATTTCACTGTAATCTCCATGTAGTTTGTGAATTGAACATTATAGAATGCTCAACAGACAATCTTTGGGGCTTTGAGACGACGGAAAGCGACAAATTGGATGAATGAGAGAAGATGATGAAAGGAAAGAGATTTTACAAGGACCGCAATCTTCTGGCTTGCACTTCATTGATCGACATTTATGCCGGCAAGGTAAATATGGACGTCCTCAATCTATTTTGCTCAGTCTAGTTTTGAGCTTGTAGCCTCCGGTGAGGGTGGTGGTGCCCGAAATGAAAGAGAGATTTGTATTTGGTGGGTGGGAACCAGGTAAGTTTTGTACTGTAACTTTCAAACGCATCTTGAACATGCTTTATGTACTTGAGAACGTATTTTCCAGATGTGCCATGTACTTGAACGCACATTTTCAAAATGCTCAAAATGCGTTATTTGATTGCGTGGATTTTATTATTTGATTGCGTGGATTTTATTGCTCACACGTTTCAAAAAGTGGCTACTTTTGAAATTGGACGAACAAAAATGCTAGTTACACGGACGCCACAATCATTCACACAACGTCCTGAAGTCACCAAAACGATGTCATTTTGATAAATAAAAAAAAAAAAAACTCTGGGAACCTGGCCCTGTTGCTGCCCCAGAAACTCCAGATGCCGCCATCTCCGCCATTGTAAGTCTCTGCCGGAAAACCCCAAGCTGCCGCTAAAGACAACCACTGCCGTCACCTAAAAATCCAAAACAAAACAAAGAAAAAAACCCTAACCCACAATCCCAGAAGACTAAACTACCACCGCCCCCACCCAACGCCGCCCACAAAACCCCGCTCCGAGCAAACATAGAAACGACCACCACGCCGCCACAAGACAACCCAGATCTGCACCGGCCGGAGCGAGACCACCACGCCAGCTGCTGCAAACCAACCAAGCCGTTAGGCATACCGAAACATCGCCCAGGAGCAGACGTCGGTGGAAAGAGAAACGCGGACCTTTCCTCACAAGCCGCCGGCCACACCTTGCCGTTAAAGCCAAACCTCCTACGCCCAGGAGCCGGCGGCGAGCGACGTAAAAGAGCCAGAGGAGGGAAACGGCACCGGAGATGAGAAGCGGTGAGAGAGCAGTCTCCGAAGGGAACGGGAAAAGGGGATGAGAAGAAGAAACGTACGCCCGGGGGAGGAGGAGAGGAGGCGGCGCCTCCCCTCCCCCCAGGCAACAAACCCTAATCTGTTCGGTTCAAAGAGGGGAGGGGAGATGAAAGGGCTAGAGAGAGAAAGGTAACAAGATCGCCAAAAGGGTATACACCTCACGTGGACCAAACCCTTTACTGCTCCTCTGTGGTGTGCATAATTTGTTGCATTTCTGTACATTTCACCATCTATATTTTGTAGTTCAATTGGTTTTTCATACAACAACATACTTAAATCGATAGGCTTTTCAGGCAGAGAAACACCTTCAGTTGCTGGAGCTGTCCATCCTGGGTTCTGACGGTTTTCAGAAACTCTTTTTTGGTCAGGAGGAAATTGTTCTCCCTGTACATTCAGCGTATGTTCTTTTCCCACGCGTTACATTTCTGTTCAGTTTCCTATTCGTAAATTAGATTGTGAAACTGGTACATACGCCTGCTCCTCAGGAGCTACAATGGGGTTTTATTTTGTTTAGTGAGATTGTCTGGCTTGGATGGCCGTAATTATCTGTCTGTCTTGTCCATTCAAAGATAAATATCGTGCAATAAGTTTAGAAACAAGTATTTGTGCTTCAATAATTGATTGTTGCAACTACTTTAGTTATCTAGTGGGAATGTGATAAACAACACCCTAATCAGTATTTTCTGAGTTTAAAATTTTCTTTCCTTCATTTTGATTTTTCATTGTACCCCCAGTGTTGAGGCTGCTTGTGCTGCACACCGTACTGCAGATGTTTTCATAAACTTTGCATCGTACAGAAGGTCAGTCCTCACTTCTCTTGTAGTATTGTGGTCAGAAGCAACACCTTTATTGAGTTCGATACTGACTATGATGCATGGACACGGATACGGATACGGGGACATGGCAATTCTAAAAAAATGGGGATACGGACACGATGGGGGACACGCCACGTGTGTGTGTATATATATATAATTTTTTTTTCAATTTTTTTCAAGTTTAAATGGCAAAATATAGACAAAACATAAAATCCATAATTCTAATACCATTCAAACTACACAAGACATCCATGATCCATAAGTTCAATGCAATCCAAGTACCCAATTGAAAACAAAACATGATAAACATCCATAGTTCCATAATACGAAGCCAAAGAAATATACTACGCAACTAGTCTCCAAATTTCAATTAGACCCAACTTCCATCAATTCTTCTTCTTCAAGATCATCTCCATCATCCGTAAAGAGTATAGCCTCCATTTCGGGTTCATCAAGTGAGAGGTTTGCAACCTCAAGCATCCCAATCTCATCAAGTGAGCCAAATTGGTCTCCCGCAATATCCTACATCTTAGTCTGCCCTTGACGATATTGTGGGCTTCTCCTCGATAAAAGCCGAAGGTTGCTATGAACAAACACCAAGTCCTTTGCCTGTTGGGGGGGTCATCCTATTCCTTTTCAATGAAAGGATGAAAGAGTATGTACTCCAATTTCTCTCACAACATGAAGAAAAAGAAGGTTGAATGAGAACCATCAAGGCTATAGTTTGAACAGTCGGGGCAGATGCACCATGAATAACCCACCAACTATGAGGATCCATAGTCCACATTTCTTCAATAGAATCAATGTCGGCAAATGGCCCATCCTTGGTTGAGAACTTGGCATACTCCATATTGGCTTTGGTACGCATCATTGAATCATCAAAGTACCTTTTCAAGCATTTCTTTCTCTCATTTGTGACCTCTTCATCCTTGTGTGGAGGAACTCGCTTTGGATCTTCTTGAAGCAATTTCTCACTATAATAATAACAACAACATAACGGAACCCATCTAATCCCCAATCATTGGGGGTATGGGCGGGAGATGATTGGAAACAGACCTAACCTTGGGCAATATATGCATAAAGTGGCTGCTCTCAGAATACCATTGAAACAGTGGCTCCCCTAAACCTCCAAGAACAGAGGAGCTACAGGGACATTTTGTTGTAGAACCATGCCCCCAAATCAAAGCCAAATGGCATCAGAGAGGGCCGGCCTAGAGACCCAAATCAATTTATGTGCACATTACTAAGCTTCCTTCATTGATAGTCCAAAGCATCGGTATGCACAAAACCATTTCTCACTATAATACCTAAATTATAACATAAATAAATAATTAAGAGGTGAATAATGGTGTAGAGACTAAGTCAATGAAATTGGTAAATGAATTACCTTGAATTTAGAGCATGCACCAAGCAATGAAGCGGTGTATTGTTCTTGTTCCACCTATCGACAAGTATTTTATGAATGACATTATAAATTCAATCTCATCATCCAATTGGATATTTTCGTGTGTGTAGATGGCAAGCTTCACTTTCTCAATCATAGTATCCCACATGTCGTAAATCAAGTGAAGAGTATGCTTATCCGTGTCACATGCTTTAAGCATGTCATAAATAGGTGCCGTAAAGGATAGAATGTAGTCCACCTTATCCCACCACCTCTCATTCAACAAAGTCTCCCTCACAAATGAAGCCCCTTCATCTTGCCAATGAGAATTCCATTGAGTGCTAATTACCATCGATTGAAGACCTTGCTTGATGAGCTTAAACCTCCTAAGCATCACAATGGATGAAGTAAAGCGAGTCTCGGCAACCGAAAGCAACTTCAAAGGAACAAACTCATTGAAAATAGCCAATCTCATCGAGTGATTCATTATGAAATTCTTAATGGTCGATGCATCACCAATGGTAATATTAATCCAACTACACTCATCATACACAAGTGAGTTATTGGCAACGTTTTTTGCTGCACAAATGTTCTTCAAAGCAAGATTGAGGGTGTGGACCACGCAAGGAGTCCAAAAGCTGTGAGGGTATTGTGTTTCAGAAATTTGTCCCGCTGCCTCACAATTTGGAGCATTATCCGTGAGAATTTGAATCACATTCATAGCCCCTATCTCAATAACAACCTCCTTCATCAATGAAGCAATAAAATGTTTATCTTTTGTTTCCCCCTCACAATTAACAGCCTTAAGAAACATTGGCAAACCTCCGGTGACCGCCATAAAGTTGATTAAAGATCTTCGTTGAGGATCACTCCAACCATCACTTGAAATTGTCACTCCCTTCTCCTTCCATGTGCCTTTAATAGGCTCTAACAACCGTTCAACATTTGCCCTTTCTTTTTGAAGCAATGTAGTTCTCAACAAGTTGTACCCCGGAGGTAGATATCCTGGTATGCTATTATTCGTGGCATATGTATATGAGTTAACATAGTAGGGATTTCTTGCCAAATTGAAAGGCAATCCTGCAGAGAAAAACATTTGAGCAATCTCACTATGTAATTGATCTCGGGCCCCAACATTAAAGCATTTAATTATAGGATTATTAACTTGAGTAACATTTCCCCTCCTCCTTTTTGATCCCAAGCCTTCTTGTCTGTTACTCATGCCCAAAAGAAATGCACTAGATGGAGGCAATGGAACTTCCTTTGGTAGGGATTCTTGTGATTTCTGTTCCTCCTCTTCCACTAATCTCTTAAATAACAAAGTATCTTTATTTGTTACTGAAAGACACGGCCCTGTCCCCACACGTGCAATTTTCAATAAGTGAGCTTTCACCCTTGTGTATGACCCATTTTTTGTTACACCATAAAAGTTGCACTTCCATTTAAAATTTCCTCCTTTTCCAGGTAATTTTTCCAATTTAGTTACAAATTTCCAAAGTGCTCCTCCCTCTGCATCATCCCTGACAATGGGTGTGCTACTAGCACCCGTTGAGGAAGACATGCCTATATAAAGGATATATCATATATTTGAAAATTTTGGGATTAAACAACAGTATACATAGTATACTCATATACTAGTAACTACTAACTACACTGGACCAGTGTAATACATAGTACACAACAAATACACAAATATAAACAAATTTTCAGAGAGAGAGACCTGTGTCAGTGTGTGTGTGTGAGAAAGACCGAGACGAGAGAGAGACAAACTGAGATGAGAGAGAGAATACGAGACAGAGTGAGGAGATAGAGCTGCTTCGTTGTTCTTCCTTCGTTCTATGTCGTCTCTCAGAGGAAGAAAGCTGATCCTTCCATTTTTTAGGGTTTTAAAGTTGTGGGTAATGTTTATATATTGGGTTAATTACGTTTTAACCCAATGTTTTAAGTAATAACAGTTTGACCCCAAATATTTTAAAAAATTACAATTGAGCCCTCAAAATTTTAAAAAAAATTACAATTTGACCCCCACCGTGTCCCCCTCAAAATTTAATATTAAAATATGGGACACGCCACGTCGCGTGTCTGCGAGGTATCCCCGTGTCCTGACATTGCGACTCGTCGACCTCTAGAGGTGTTGGTGTTTTATAGGATATTGATATTGGGTTTTCTTTTGCAGTGCTGTTGCTTCATCTGTGGCACATGGGGGGACATAGCTTGGGACGGGGGCACTGATGGGGACACGAGAGGGACAAACTGTAATTTTTTTAAAAAAATTAAGGGGCCAAATTGTATTTTTTTAAAAAATTCTTGGGTGTCAAACTATAATTATTTATTTATATAAATAAATATACACGAGGTGTATCCCCTGTCGTGTTCGTGTCCCCATTTTTTTAGAATTTCCGTGTCCATGTCCATGCATCATAGCATATAATGCTATATGTGTACATTTGAACCCTGTATCATACCATCATTTCTTACGTATATGGTTATATGTCCAATTGTCCATGTTTATTCTCTGTATATGAGACATATATGGTTATCTATCCAAATCTGAACCCTGTGTTGATTGATGGGTTTGAGTCGTTTGACACTTGTTCGTATTGCTAGTTAGAAGCTTAAACATTCAAATTCTAGGAACAATTTGCTTTTAGGGATAATTGAAAGTGACTGAGATAGTATCCTTGAGACAATTGGTTTTTTGTTTGGATTTTGAGCGCACTTTGTCTTACATATTACTAGGTTTCTCTTAGCTTTTAACTTGTAAATGAAAGTACAGAAGTACTAGTTTGAAAACACGTGTTTTGATTGGTGGATGCAGTAGTGGTTTTAAAATATTGTTATTTCTTAATGAATCATATAAATCTCCCATTGTTTTTCATATATTCAGCATTTTGGAAATGTTTATGGCCTTTTACATTTTGGTACTACATTGTAAAATATTCATGCCATCAAAGTGGACATATAATCGAATATGTTCCAATCTGTTATAAAAAACAAGAATAGATATGAGACATATATGGTTATCTACGGATATCTGTATTACTTTTACATACATATATAATGCTATATGTGTATATCTGAACTTTGTACCATGCTGCCATGTCTGGCATATTTGGTTATATCTTCCAAGTCCCAACTATCTCACATATAAGGTTATTTGTACTATGTATTATTCAAATCGATTGTATCTTTTTAGAGCACAAAGAAGATGTGGAATATCATAGTATAGCGAGCTAGATTGCTTGAGTGGATTCGATGCTTAAGACCATCTCTACCTTGGTTATCATTTTAATTTAATTATTTAATTTCATTTAGCCCACGTTCGAATTGATTTCTCTCGAATTTAATTAAAATTTGATTCTAAAAATATTGCTACTATAATTCATGTGGCACTATAGATCGACTCGAATCGCTTTTCTTTTTGAATTGAAGTTTTAACTATGTTTTGTAATTTATTTTTGGTGCGCGAAAAGACAAACTAATTACGAATAATGTCACAATATAATTTATTTGAAAAACAACGAACTATCCATGGAGAGGAACTTTGGTGCAATGCGATATGGTTATCATTCCAAAAAAAAAAATAACAGATAAGGTTATCTCTACAAAATATGTGCTATGTATAATCAGAATAAAACTAATGGTTATATGTGTTATTTATCATCTACAATAACAAAAACACACAGATTATGTTTATTTGTGTGACACAAAAAGCACCCATATAATCTTATGTAAAGTTATATATAACCTTATATGTGTTACTTTATCATCTAAATAACCAAAAAAAAAAAAAAGATTATGTTATTTGTGTGACACGAAAAACACACATATAACCTTATATATTTCCAAATTTTCAGACATTTACACATCTAAACCTACTGCCCAAACCACTAAACCTCTCTCACTTTTTCCCCTTTGTTGCCGTCGCCTTCCTCACAGGCAACTTAATACTCTTTGGTTTCTTTGCCACCTTTATCGACGCCGCCTTCTTCACCTTCGCCACCACCTTCTTCTTCCCCTGCAACACCGCCGCTGCTGTCTTCGCAACCTTCTTTGGCTTCGCCGCTACCATCTTCAACTCCTCAAAAGGCCAAGAAACCAAGTCCAATTAGCATCATTTTTAGTATCACAAACTGTATACAATAGAAGGAATAAACCTGCAAATAAAGTAGAACATATAATGTTATACACGAGTTTCTTTGTTGTGAACTCCAAAAGAAAATAGAACATATAACATTATATGGGAGCTGCTGATATCAATACTCCCCAACAAAAAAAGAACATATAACATTATATGCAGCTTATGTCACGCGTAAGCCCCCAAAAAGAGAACATATAGCGTTATATAATCTTAGCTGTAACACTACAACGTTGTATGTCATAACCTAATATATACGAGTTTCTGTAGAGAGTAACTCTAATCAATAATCAACAACCAAGTCAATAACATAATTGGAACCAATCGTAACACTAATCAAATGTCGACTTCAATTAGTCAAAAAATGGATTAAATACACTAACTGATGTTAGAACAAGATCGGAAACATACATAACTGTGATGCAAACGAAAAGATGTCGATCACGAACACCAGTCGATCGCGATCACGAACATAAGTTGACCACGAATAGCACGAACATCAAAAAAAGCAGTCAATCACGAGCACGTAATGGCGCGACCATGAGCATGAACAGCCGTCGATCAACCGTCTCTCTCGTTTGGATATGGTGACAACGTAAATTTGGGAGATTTGAATGGGAATGGGATATAGGGGAATAACAGGTTTTAAAGGTAAGGGTATTTTTTCAAGTGAAGTGGATTTAAGGCCTTGCCAAACATTATTAGTGGACTAGAGAGGTTACAAACTTAGGACGTGGACTTGATGGGTTACAATCATGCTATAGTGGACCCTAGACCAATTTTTTATTTTATTTTTGGGTCTTACATTTGTATGTGTCATTGAGTTTGCAAATCTTTTGAATTCGGTTTTTAGGGTTTGTGTGGACTTGGAATGGTTGAGGATTTGAAGTGTTGCAGGGCAGGACTAATCTATCGGATCTCCAGAATTTGAAGATTGTGCATTTGTATTGTTTAGGTCTGGATTTGTCTGGTTATTCTTGTGGAATTTTCGGTATCGTTTGGTTTTCCTTTTACTTTTCGTATTGGTGCTTTATTGTTTTTTAATTGTTTATGGTTGATTTCATCAAAGTTTTGGTTTTGTCGCTTGAGTTTCATTTTGCTATTGTATTGTTGCTTTAATTGGTACTTGGAGATTTCATGATTTTGGATTTTTTGTGTTGGATTGGTGAGACCGGGGTTCTTTTTATGGGGTACTTCCAAATTTATCTGGTGATTTACGGAAGCGTTGGTTTTGTTTTGTTTTTCTTTTGCTCTTCACATTTGTGGCTTTAATGGTTTCCATGTTTGTGTATTGCATCTGATGCACTAATCAATGGAGGTTGTTTCATCATATTTAGAAATCTTATGACTTGAGTTTTTAGCTTTTGGAAAGAATTGGAGTGGTAGGAATTAAACTTGTTTAGGCTCAGGACATGAATCTATATACAAGTTCTGGTTTGGTTGTGTTCTTTTGTTTAGTTTTGTTGTTAGATATAGGAAATGTGTATAGGGTGTTAATTATGTTCTAAATGGCGGCCTTGGTGCCATGATTTCACCCTCAGCGGCTCGTTCGGCGGATAAGGAGATTTGGCAGAGCTTGGCGGCCAACTTGGCAGATCTTGGCGGCCAACTTGGCAGATCTTGGCGGCTAGACGGCTAAGGGAGATTTGGCGGAGCTAGGCGGCTGTTTTGGCGGGGCTTGATTGCCTTATACATATATATATACATATATACATACATACATACATACATACATATATACATACATACATACATATATACATACATATATACATATATGTACACACACATGTATATATGTACACACACATGTATATATGTACATATATATATGTATATATATATACAGGGCCCTTCTAATGCGGGTGCTCGCATTTAAGTAAGTTGCGGACTTTGCCTTTCCCGATCGAATTTCGATGATCCGAGTCGCTCAATGTGTTCAGAACATGATCTTAAAGGTACTCGCGAGAAATCAGCAAAAAAAAAGACCGGGAAGGGCTTCATCCGAGCAGTTTTTGTTTATTTTTTATTGAATGGTTCAAATAAAAATTGCTCAAATCAAGCCCTTTCCGGTCATTTTTTTTTCCAATTTCTCGCGGGTACCCTTAAAATCATGTTCTGAACACATTGAGCGGCTCGGATCATCGAAATTCAATTGGGAAAGGGGAGAAATGGTGTGGTCCGCAACTTGCTTGAATGCGGGCATCCGCATTAGAAGGGCCCTGTATATATATATATATATAGGAAAAAAAAGCCGAATCTTGGCGGCGGGTCGCCACCCAACTAGCACCGGGCGCCATTTAGAACACTGGTGTTAATCAATCCTAACACACATAATCTTTATGTATATTAAACGACAAATCCTTACAAGGCTTAGATAAGCAATGTTGTCATACCCTCGATTTTCAACATAATAATAATAGCTTTTCAAAAGGGAAAACCATCGCTAAGATACGTCATAATACCCCAAGAGCTTTTCCATAATCCATCCAAGAGTACAAACATGTTCAAAGTTTACAATAATGGCACTCCGGCCCCAAATTTCATAGTTAAACAAAAGACGGTAAGTTTAGAGATTACATAATTACAAATGTAAAGTTACGATTTCATCTTCCAAAAGTAGAGTTTATATGAGATGCTAAGGTAACTTCTTCAATGTCAGCTTTCAAAAGTATGGAGTCATATGCACGTCAAGCACTCCATATCAATGGCCTTGAGATGTACCTGAAAATAATGATAGGTTGAGATACACTAGCCCAATAGAGAAATCTTTGCTCAATCTATATGCAAATGTGATGATTAATGCAGCAGAAACAACATGACAACAATAAAGTTTCCCCCATGAACAAGAGCAAGAAGATAAGACTTGATAACCAACACCATTCTTATATAAGTAGCTTAACGATCCCTAAGTTCTCCGTTTTCATTGTGTCAAGTGTTTTCGATTTCATTTCTGGGCATTAGGGACCCTGTGTGTCCTGTATTCATTTCGGCACCACACCATGCGGTGGATCCGTAGCTTTCTTGTGCACTTCCGAGCATTTAGGACCCCGTGCGTCCCGTTTCCAGCGTCACATCTTATGGTGGATCTGTGGCTTTCTTTGTATCGTTCTATCATTCTCAATTTATGATTTTCATTTTACAAGCCTCAGTATCGTAGAGCACAACATATGTCAAGTCCGTATCATTCATAAAAGCATGCCACAATGCTCAAGTAATCACCCGAATGCATATACAAAGAACAAGTATCGTATTCATTTAGTTCTACACTTTTCTTTGTTACAACGGGAGCCAAAGGAATGGGGATGATCAACGAATCATTGGAATGCGAGCAATCAAGCTTAGAGGTGATTTGAATGTGATTGGAGAGTGTTCGAAGTGATCGAGGATCAAAACAATTGACGATGGATCAACAAGTTCAAAACTATTTTCTGAGCTCTGGGTAGCGGTACCACAAAAACATAGGTATCGGTACCAAACCAATCCAGAGAGCAATCCGGAGAACAAGGTACAGGTACCCCAAGACATAGGTATCGGTTCCAAGGTGTTACAGCGCGCAATTTGCAGAAAATAAAGGATGAGCATGACTATGAAATCCAACAAACTACAGCATGATTTAGGCACAAAATCATCTCATAAACATGTAGAGTGAGGAAGAAATCCCTACCTCTATTACCAAGGCCAAGCCCAAGAAGCTTGATCAAACCCTAGACTCTGAAAACTCAAACCAAGTGAAATACGCCTTTCCAAGCTCAACCCACTGGGATATAAGCTCAATGACGCGAATAGATGATGGATTGGAGGTTTTTTGCCATGGTTTTGGAGCGAGGGGTGAAGTTTTGAGTGCTAGAGAGAGAGAGAGAAGTATTTTACTCCTCTACACCCACACATATATATACTAACATAAACACAAATTGCACTTGCACCCTCCTATGAACAATCTCATCACATTAACCCCAATTCATTTAAACTCAACAAATCCCATATTTTCCTTAATTATAATATCAAATAAACCTTTTAATAATTTCCGAAAATATGGGTCCTTACAAATGTGGACTACGACAAAGACTAACAATATTCTAACAAGTTTTATTTGTGCTTTTCAAATTGTTGCTTGATGTTCTATTAATTCGTGTATTGCGTGTGATTTGCTGATGAAAGTTGAGTGAGTGAAGAATTAGTATATTGGAAACATTTTGGAATTGTGCTTTTGATGTGTGTATATATATGTGGACTGCAGGAAAACTTATTCCGAAAGGTTTTGATGAGCATTATCTTCTCACTCACTGTGTATGTATATGTGGGTTGTCGGTAATAAAAAGGAAATGTATACTTGATTGATTGAACATCTATCTATCTATCTGAAATTTTAATGTTCAGAACTTTGTACACTCAAGCATTAGTATTTTGTCGCATGGATAATCTTCGGTCTTCTACTGCCCGTCCAACCTCTATTTTACCTTGATAGTTAAAGCTGTAGATGTTTGAATTTTTTCAATGGACGGTAAGTATTGTAGTGAGTATGAACAGGTGATGCTTGCATGTATTGAGCTCACACCTCTTTAGGGGAATATCTTGGAGTTTAAACTGTTTTATGGACCTTTCTTGCAGTTATTAATATCCTATATCCCGATTTTTTCCTTTGTTGGTGTGTTGGATTGGGAAGGAATCCTAGGACTCTCTATTTCCTTTGAGTCTTTGACAAATATTGTGTGTACAGAAGTAAACAATTGTTAATTTGTAGATGATTCAAGTTAACCAGGTCAGCAGATGTGCTTGGGCTATAGTTTTAGGCATGCTTGGAATCTCTGGGATGGGGTAGAGAAATTCCAATGTGAATGCTGAACATAGTGAGTTAATGAGTGATGAGTGGGGAATGATGCCAGGTTGAGTGCTTTATGCCTAGGCCTCAAAGAGGTCCTGTGGTAGAAACAGAATTGTAGGATGATGTTTGAAATGGAAAGATTGACCAGTAATTTTGGACGTAGGGAGAAGTAATTTCTATCGTTTCATCTGTCCATCATATAGGTAGGGTGATTTTTTTTCATTTCTCACCTAAATTGACATGCACAATAGGGCCCAGATACAGAGTTGAATTGAACCTTAGGGTGTTCACGATATCTGTGGGAGCTGATTTCAATAATAGCATAAGATTCTTCTTCAGAAAATGGTCTTTAATAGAATCAGTAAACTTGTTTCTCATAGCTGTGAAATAAGGGTTAATCTGTATCAAAAGCTGGTATTATTTACACCAAAAAGCTGGAAATCAGGTTCTATGTTACTCTGTCCGTTTCATTTTGAAAGTCCCCTACAAAAATACGTGCAATTTTCAGATAAAAAAACAATTGTTTCCATATAAATGTTTTGAGTTCCTTCACACCAAATTGAAGATCTTGATTAGTTCTTTAATTTGGAGCAAAAAAATTTCAAGAAATTACGAATCGAAGTACATTATTTTCTTATTCAAAAATTACATGTGTTTTTGTAGGGTACTATCATCTTGGGACGGCGGGAGTACTTAGAATCCAACAACTGATTGGTCGTAGGTTTTGAATCCTACTTGGGGAGATTTGATCATTGTGAATTCTTTAATGGGTGCCAAAAGCACCCCATGACCAGCTTCTCCATAATCAAATTTAGACTTTTTTTTCAGCTTCTAGGAATCCGTAGAATCTCAAAATTTGAGAAATACTCGACTGCTTTTCAAAAGCTAAAATTTCAGAATCTAAACTTCATATTTTTTTATGAACAGGGTATTAATTACTTAAATTAGTTCTAAGTTTGGGATCTTGTCATTTGGCAATTGACATTTGATTTGAATTTTTTCACTTGCTCCTGATGATAAGATTGTGATTTATATCAGTTGTGGACAAAAAGAATTAGTTCTAAGTTTTGGATCTTTTTTTTAATCTGAAGTTTAGGATCTTGTCATTTGACATTTCATTTGATTTTTTTTACTTGCTCCTGATAATAAGATTGTGAGTTATATGAGTTGTCAAATTTTGTAAGATGGAGATTTATATCAATCCTGTGGATTTCTTTTTCTAGCTTACTTTATGGAGGCATACTGCCAAGTGAGGAAAGGAGACAATTTCCTTGTGAGAGGAGGGATGAGAAGTGTAGAATTCAAGGTCATTGAGACCGACCCAGGAGAGTACTGCGTGGTTGCCCCAGACACAGAGATCTTTTGCAAGGGGGAACCCAGAAGTACTGAAGTAGTGATCTATCATCTATAGCATGACCTAGAAGTTCATTTTATTTTTTGGTTAAAAGCAGATGTCCAATCAGTTTGAAGTACTGTATGATGACTTTATTTACGATTGGATTGACGAATAGGTTGTTGAGGTGCCAAATGTCAGCTGGGAGGACATTGGAGGGCTGGAAAATGTCAAGCGGGAGCTTCAAGAGGAAATAATAAGAATGCTTGGATTTCGTTTGAGCTGTATTATTCTGGTCAATCTTTTTTGCCTGGTTACATCTATTTCTTTCCTTCCTCTTTTCCTTTCACAGACTGTCCAATATCCCGTGGAGCATCCAGAGAAGTTCGAGAAATTCGGCTTGTCACCTTCAAGAGGAGTTCTTTTCTGTTGTCCACTTGGATGTGGGAAAACTTTACTTGCCAAGGCAATTGCTAATGAATGTCAAGCTAATTTCATTAGTATTAAGGGACCTGAACTTCTTACCATGTGGTTTGGTGAGAGTGAAGCCAATGTTCAAAAAAATTTTGACAAGGCCAGACAATCTGCACCCTGTGTCCTCTTCTTTGATGAGCTTGACTCTATTGCTACTCAGGTTGTTTTCTAGTTTCTTTCAGTTCTTCAGAATTTTTATTTGGATATGCGGAGTTTGTATGAAACTGAAAACTAGTCACATTTGAGTGGTGGAAAATGGCTCGAAAGTCAACAGAATATTATATTTTAGAACTCCTGTTGTATGAGCACCTTAAGTGTTCAATTCCATGTGCTTATGCTCCCACTAGTTTTGTTTCTTTGTTTATGACTAACAGTTGACATGCAGTTCAAAAATAAAAAAGTTGGCATTGATCTCATCATTGTTTGCAGAGGGGAAGCAGTGTTGGAGATGCAGGTGGCGTGGCTGATTGAGTTCTGAACCAACTCTTGACTGAAATGGATGGTATGTCTGCAAAAAAGACTGTTTTCATAATTGGGGCCACCAACAGGTCTGATATCATTGACCCAGCACTCCTTTGGCCTGGTCGTCTTGATCAGCGAATTTATATACCTCTGCCAGATGAAGAGTCACACCTTCAGATTTTCAAAGCTTGCCTTGGAAAATCACCTATCTCCAAGGAAGTTGATTTGAGAGCCCTTGCCAAATACACTCAGGGTTTCAGTGGAGCTGATATCACAGAAATATGCCAGCGCGCGGGCAAGTATGCCATCAGAGAGAACATCGAGAAAGTTTGTCTTTCTACCCACTTTGTTTTCTGTGCTCTTTCGATATCATTATCATAGGAATATGAAGTTGTGTATGCCTATGCAGACTTGCTTCTGCATATTCATCTGCATGCTTATGTGAACTGACTTGTTCAACAGAAGTGTGGCCTACATGAACCGTCAGCAGTCCCAATGTCTTCAATATAATGCAAGTCTATCTTGGTCCATTTATACTGGGCATAACAGAAATGGGAAAATTTGCTGCATAATCTATTATCCGTTATCCTATTACCATTTGTCAATTGTCACACCGAGGAGTCCGATTTTTTGATAGTCATCTACATTCCTTTGGGTGCCGTACAAACACTTATCCTAGTGTAGCATCAGAATTCCATTTTGACGATGTCGTACAGATCCGTTAACCGTTTTGTAATTGATGCTATTTGCCATTGACCCAAACCAAACCAAACCAAACTGAACCGAGCCTTAAGTCCCAATCACTTGGAGTCGGCTATATGAATCTTTTTCCTCCATTGAGCTCTATCAAGAGCCACTTATTCACATAAACCTACTATACTCATATCGTTGCGCACCACAGCATCTAATGTCAATTTAGATCTACCCCTCCCCGTAGCATTGCTACTCAAAACTATCCTATCCGCTCTCTGAACTACTGCATCTCCTGGTCTACGGTAGATATGCCCAAACCACCTTAACCTATTTTTCATCAACTTCTCTTCTATGGGTGCTACACCTACCATCTCACGAACCGTTTCATTTCTAATCCTGTCTCTTTTAGTCTTACCACACATCCACTTCAACATTCTTATTTCCGCTACTCTCATCTTGTTTACCTGTTGTTTCTTAATAGGCCAACATTTTGTCCCGTAAAGTATCGCTGGTCTGATGGCAGTTCCATAGAATTTTTCCTTCAATTTTATGGGTACCCTCTTATCACACAGTACACCAATAGCGCTCCTCCACTTGAGCCACCCCACTTGGATCCTATAGGTCACATCATCGGCAATCTCTCCATCTCTACTAATAATTGAACCTAAGTACCTAAAATGATCACTCTTAGGTATCTTATGGTCTTGGATCATCACTCATTCTTCGTGCGATGTTGGTACCGCTAAACTTACACACCATATACTCAGTTTTACTTCTACTTATTTGAAAACCCTTTGACTCTAATGCTTCTCTCTAAATTTCTAGTTTCGTATTAACACCTCTAAGGGTTTCATCTATGAAGACAATGTCATCTGCAAACATCATACACCATGGGATATCTTCCTGAAATTGTCTAGTCAATTCTTCCATAACTAAGGCAAAAAGGTACGGGCTCAAGGCTGACCCTTAATACAATCATACAGTGATTGGAAATTCACTCGTTTCCCCTACTGGTGATCGAATGGTAGTGACGGCACCTTCATACATGTCTATAATCAACTCGATATACCCTTTGGTCACTCCCTTTCTCTCTAGAACCCACCATATGATATCTCTAGACACCTTATCATAAGCCTTTTCTAAGTTTATAAAAACCATATGGAGATCCTTCTTCTTTGCTCTGTGTTTTTCTACCATTCTCCTTAATAGGTATATAGCTTTCATGGTTGATCTTCCAGGCATGAACCCAAACTGTTTCTCTGACACTGTAGTCACTATCCTCAAGCGATACTCAATAACTCTTTCCCACAAACTGTTGGAGTTTTGGTTGGTATATTTTGCTCTGGAATAGTTTTGATTCGGCCAGCATTATCTTGTCCTTGTGCCTAATAAGCCTTGACCAAGCTTTTTGTAGCCGAAATAACTGAACTAAGGTTCAATGTTGAGACCTTTGGTGTTGGGTTGGGAAGCTTTGATGGGTGCATATTTTCTAGTTTTTTTTATTTATTTATAGACAATGGAATTTTATTAAAAACTCGACAAATGGTACATTGAGTGGGGGGAGGGAGAGCGGAATCTAACCAAAGGTTGGATGAAAAAAGGAAAGTGTTGGGACTAAGCCCAAACACACCCAAGGGCCAGACCCCACAATATACAGCCCTAAACCACATGGGCCTGGCCCAAATCAAGAACCAAACCTAACCGTAATCTCTTCAGCTTCTACCACCACCATCAGCCCATCACCGCCAACAACATCACATAAACCACCACATATTTTCTAGTTTGGCCTTCAGCTTAATGATTGGGACCATCTTGTTTAGGATTGCATGTTGGGAAGTCCTATCAACTTCAGACTACTTGTGATCGCAGTTATCAATACTCTGATCATAGTTATTATTATTATGTTGTGTCTTTTTAAACGTTGTCATCAGTATGCTTTTGGCCCCATGAGATGGGGTGGAGAAATGCTACACCTACAACAATTTTTTACAACATTGGTACAACATGTTGACATGGCAGCTATATGGGACCCACTAATTAACCCAGCCAAAAAAAAAAAGAAAACTCAAAAATTAAAAAGAAAACGTAGCAGAAAACCCTCCAGGTTGTACCAACCCAGCTAGCCACCATCCCACCACCGCCAACCATCACCACTGTCTTCTCCACTCCGGTGACCACTCCTAGGCCTCTGCCGTCTAGCGAGCACCACCACCGCACCGACACCAACAACGAACTTGAACTTCGACCAAGGTCCGTCTCTCTCCCTCTCTTGATCAATCAATCTCTCTCGATTGAGCATTTCGGCCTCTCTCACTCTCTCTTTCTCGCAGAGAGTTTTTTCTTCTTGATTTGTATTATGTTCTTTGATTTGAAGCTTTTTCAGTTTTCTCCATGTTAGAGAAATGGAGAAAATCAGGAGAGACCTTGGCAATGGGGCTTCGGAGGTGGGTGATTCGATTTTCACAATTTGACCGTGCTTCGAAGGAGCTTCGGTGGAGGTGGTCGCCGGAGGTGGTGATGGGGATGGTCTGTGGCAGTGGCAGTGGTGGGTGATTTTCTTGGACCTCTATTAGTTTATAAATTGAGTGGATATTTTACTAAACCCCAATTCAAGATTTTACTGTTTTCACTTTTGATTTTGTTCACTGGCAACGATTTTGGGGGACTGATTTTGGATTGAACAATTTGGGTTTTGAGAGAGAGACGATTTGGGTTTGGGCGGAAGGAAGGGGGGAGAGAGAGAGAGAGAGAGAGAGAGAGAGAGAGAGAGAATAAGAAAGACAGAGAGAGTCATTTTTTTAGTTTTTTTCTGTAAAGTGGTGGGGCCTACTGATTTGTTGTAAAGATGTTGTAGCAAAATGTTGTCATTGTAGCATTATTGCATAGAGAAGGGGCGGAGAAGGGGGGAGAACCCAGACTCCATGGACTAGGGTGTTGATGATGAGGTGGCAGAGATTAAGGCTGCCCATTTAGAGGAGTCCGTGAAATATGCATCTGTGGAGTGAGAGCGATGCTGACGTACGCAAATACCAGGCCTTTGCCCGGACCTTGTAGCAGTCTCGCGGTTTTGGAACTGAATTCGGGTTTTCTGAGACTGCAGGAACCAGAGGATCTTCAGGAACTGACCCCTTATGCCGGTGGGACTGACGAAGATCACCTTTATGGTTAGGTTGTATACTGCTCTTATTTTAACGGACAAATAAGCCAAAGTGGCTTATTTTTTGTCCTTATTTAAAATTTTTTCGCATCACTTGGCTTATTGTCAATTTTTTGGGGATTATTGCATCCTCACGACAAGAAGAATCTAAAAAGTAAAAAATTTTGACCGAAATCCAATTTTTTTGAATAAAGACAAAAAAGTTGGCTTATTGGCTTATTTTTGTTTTTTTGTGGCTTTGTTTGGCTCATTTTTGGCGGGAAAGCCATTGGATTATTTAGAAGAACAGGCCCAATTCAAAGGAGATTTTAATGTCTTTTTCTCTTTATGCTACTCATGGATGGTGTGCGTGGATGGGATGATCACTTCATCAAATGCATGGATTTTAACCATTTATGAATGGATGAATTCTTCAGTGTTTGCCATGTCATGGGATTTTTTTGGGGCTGAGGTTTTATGGGCCTCCCTTGTTGGGATACACCCAAGTGGAATGGGTGTGAGTGTAGGGGATAAAACCCCTTGTCTTACTCTCCCCTTTTGTTTTAGACTGCCTGTTCGGAAAATCCAATGCCGCGTGTGCGGTGTGAGCGCAGGTGTGTCACGACTTGTCGTCGTCCAACGTATGGAAGGCGTGAGTGCGCCTCGATCTGATTTTGTATGTAGTGCGACTGCGCGTAATCCAAAGGGTGAGGTCACAATGAGGTTTGTGGTTTTGCCACAACGAGCGTGGACTTAGAATTTCCCAACCGTGTGAGAAAACGTAGAGAACATCATAGAATAATTTTGATATATCGTAATAACAAAGTTGGAGATACAAGAGAGATATGAATAACTTTATTACGTCGTAGTAATAAAGTTGGGGTACAAGAGAGATAGAAAACTCGAACTACTTGGAGAAGTAATTGAGTGAAGGTTTGAAAAGTGAGATAATTGTTTCACTGAAAAGACTTTGGTTTTTAAGCGTTGAGTTTGATTGGTGTGTGGATCCTTTGGTTTATAGGCAATAGGCTTAAAGATTTTTTGCATGCAGATGAATTCCTTGCCTTCTCTTGGAGTGCCGAGTGTCCCACGAACCAAGTTGTCGGTGGTTCCTAGCAGTTAATTGAATTTCCCATGTGCTTTTCTCCAATAGTGGATATTTACTTGCAGTTGAGCCAAGATCATGGGCTCCCTGGTTTTCTTCTTCCGTGGCAGGTAAATAGAATGGGCAGTTAGAAATTCTCTTGCACCGAACACACCCACGTTTTTTTATCATGCAACTAATTAACTCCTAAAAAATAGGATCAATTAGCCACTGATCAACCCAATTCCACGTGTTCCAAAACAGATGTGGGCTTGATTTTCTTCGGGAATAATCCATGTGGAAAAATTATTCAGTGTATCGGATTTCACTTGGGTTTTGATTAATTGGGCCTTGCTCCAATATCGAAATTAATGTGGCCCATTAATTTTTAACCCGAGAAATTCATAAAAATTGGCCCAATTTAATTACCATCTAATTAAATGGCCTTTCAGCGCTAGCCCAAGATTTGGTACCAAAAACGGGTGTAAACACTGCATTTGGCAGTGAGGGTGTGTGTGGGCTGAGAGACAGTGAGGGCAAGAGAGTGTGAGAGGTCCCCCGGGGCTCCTCGGAGATGCCCAGAGAGACTGTCGGAGAGCCACCAGAGTGAGGGAGAGAGAGAGAGAGGAGTGGGGAAGCCGGCTTGTGGCTATCCCGGTGAGGTTTTTTCATACTTGTATATGTGATTTATACTAGTGGCGTTTTTCCTCGGATCTCTCGTTTGTGCTTGGTTTATTTTCGTGCTTGTGCTTGGAGGTGTGAATCGGGGTTGGGGTCTCGACCCAACATCCCTGAGACGTGTAGTCTCAACCAAATAAGACTTTTGGTTTTTCGAGCAGAAAATCTTTCCAACTATATTAATACCAAATAAGCCTTGAATGTCATGGTATTAGAATGGGTGCGATCTAGCCAGCTATCTAGTCGCTGTTTATGATCTTTTTGTTCTTGCATACACACAGAGTTATACATTTGCACACACCCACTGGTTTTTGGATGGTTGATCTGTATTGGCTGGATCCGGATAACGGCTCTCTACGCCAGATTCTCGCTTGCGGGTAGTGTTAGTTTTGTTTTAGGAGTTTATTTGATCCGCGTTTGAGGTGTTGGTAGGTTGGTTTTTGTGGGGTTGTTTGGGTGCTGAATAGGGTTCGGCTCACATTGGTTTGTTGGGGTTTGTAGGTACGGTTCGGGGTTGGCGAACTAGGGAAGGTTCTTCATTGTTGTTTTATGGTTTCATAGTTTCTTTTTCAATAACCGCCGTTGTGTTTCTTCCTTGCGTTCACTTTACTGATATTACAGGGTGGTAATTGGTCTTGGCCATCTAGTTGCATGATGTTTAACCGTGCACGCAGTTATAAAGACTTTTGATGTTAGAGTTACTTGATTTGTATCAGTTGATTTTTGTAAGGAAGCATTGTCAATAGTGGGACTACCGTGACAAGTGCTCACTGACATTCTGCATGCAGTTGTATGACATGTGACTATTGGATCAATCTATCTTTGGATGTATCCTTCATTTGATTTGGTCATTTATTTGTCTCTATGTGTGCTATTTGTTATTTTCAATTGTATTAGATGTATACAGTAGGTTGTATTATTCAGTTATCAATGAATTTTTAACTCTTCCACCAAAAAGTCTAGTTAATCAGACTTGCAATTCACAAGTTATTATTCAACAAATATGTCATGTAAGGTTTGAAAATAAAATCACAAATATTCATGTCGCTTTCTTTTCTCTTTTTTTTTTTTCAAACGGAAATTGTTCATGTCGCTTTCGCTATCAGCAGTAGTGGACTCATGATACCTCTTTTGTTTTTCTTGTTTGGAATTTTGCTCCATATATAGCAGTTTATTGCAAGTTCACAAAGAAAACCTTTTAAGAATTACTTACCAACCAGTTCAGGCTTATTATTGGGCCTATTCAGTTATTGGCCCAAACAATCTCTCACTGCCGAGCATCAAAATAGTACGTACACTCTCCTACTCCATGATGGGCTCAAAAGCCTTCTGTAGGAATTAAGGGCCAGCTTGCATGCATAATCTATTTGTCATTTTAATTTTAAAATTCATCATTTGACAAATAATTTTTACACCATGATGTTCAATATATTATTTTGAACTCCACGAGAGGCAAATTAAGGGTTTAGAGCTATGGACAAGTTTTTGGACCTCCTGTTGACTAACATTCCCATGCTAACCCCCTGATGTATACAATATTAAAAATAAAAAAAACCTGGATGACACCACCCGAACAGGGATTGATTTTGCACACTGTAGCAGCTCCAGCTTGTATTCATATTTTTGTCCCCCTTTGTAAACATGGAAGTGGGTGTGCTCATTGCTGATGTGAACAAGTTGCAGTCCTTTTTGATAGATTGACGGCTAGTTTTGTTAGGAGATGTGGCAATTCAGTGGCTCACTTAGTGGCTAAGAATGTTGTAAGAGGGAGTGGGGTTCGTATGTGGAAATTTGATACCCTGTTTAGCTTGCTTCCTCGCTTCTAGAGGATGAGAGCCCCATTTGATGTTTTGGTCGTTTTGACCCTCTTATCATTAATAATATCCTGACCTTTGACAAAAAAAGACTAGTATATACTCCCTTCGTCCCATTTTCATTGTCCTTTTTTGATGTTCGTGCAGTTTTCAATCGCTTATATATTTCAATGTGAATCTCCAAAAATATGCAATATGGATCTTATTTAATAGATTTCAATTTGTTCTATAATACAAAGATGTCAAAATCATGAAAAATATTATAGATTGAAAGATATACGCAAGAGACAAAAAAGTGAAAAAGGAATAATGGACAATAAAAATGGAACGGAGGGAGTATATATATATATATACACTATGGACGTTCAATAATAGTCGTTGGATCTCATCTTTTAAAAGGCAAGTCGCAGGTTAAAATGACCCAGAATGTGTTGGTGTTTACATCCTAAAATGTGACATCCAATGAGAAAATTACACGTGGCACCGAATGATGCGTTGGCCATACAAAACATGTCCCAATTGAGTACCAATTACAAAGGATTACGGAGATCCAGGAGATTACTATTTTAATGATAAACGGTATCGTTTTGATCAAGACCGATGTCGTTTGGATAACAATTAGTGATGGTTTAGAAAGTGATTGGATTCAGCCGTTGATTAAAACCTTATGATCATCAAACGGTACCATCACTGCCTTAGTTTATAACTGAAATTGGATGCAATTGCAAGGAATCATTTGGGAAGCCAGACGTGTTACATTAATTCACGTTGCTTGAAAATAGGAGAACCACGATCCAGAAAATGGCCACGAACACCATTATCGAAGCATGAAGGGAGAGAAGGAATTCTGGAAAATATCAATGTAACCGTTTGAAGGCCCCTCTCAACCGATTTATGTGGCAAACGTGGGCATCAATCGAAGACGTGGAGATCGAAGGCAGGCCCAGCATCTATAAATAGAGGAATAAAGCAAAGAGAAAAGCCCCCCACAAAAATTCATATCATCTGACAATTCATACAAAATGATTGCTCAGAAATCTATCGTAGATTAGTTTTTTAGTTTAGAATAGGATCTTTCTGTAAATTGAAGGCTTATTTGCATGTAAGACTACTTTTGATTAAATTCAAGTTCTCTTATTTTCTTTTAAGTTTTTTCTTACCAAAGAATAGTCGTTTGTAAGTCCACTTTTGATTAAATTCAGTGTGCTTATATTTCTGCATTATTCTTGATAGAATTTTAAGAGTGTTTGCATACAAACTTACCTTTGATTAAATTCAGGTTTGTTTGTGTT
>BPLS01030074.1:55432-66256 GCA_019656275.1 Rhododendron kiyosumense | reverse complement strand
AAGATCTTGGTAGGTTTTGAACTTGGAGTGGGATTTTTGAGTGAGGGCGTGAGAGAGAGAGAGAAGAGAGCCGAGAGAGGGAGACGTAGGGAGAGAAAAAAAAAGAGATGGGGATTTTTTTTCTTCTACACACACACCCACACACATATATACTGACATAATCACATATTGCACATGCACCCCTCCACAAACAATCTTCCCACATTCACCCCAACTCATTTAAACTCAACAAATCCCATATTTTCCTCCATTATAATCATTAATAAACCTTTTTACTAATTTTCAAAAAATGCAGGTCTTTACAACTCGCAGGGCTTCTAGCAGCTGCACGTTTGCAGGTTGAAGACTTGCATGTTTTTTGTGACTCTCAACTTATCGTCAAACAAGTAATGGGCAATTATGAGGCTCGGGATCCTAGGATGCTCAAAGACCAAGCTACTGCTTTGGAATTGATCCGAAAGTTCAAAGGATTCCACATAGAGCAGATAACAGAGAGAAAAACGCCCACGCCGAAGCCCTTTCAAGCCTCGCCTCGGCCAGCAAGGCCTCCGAACACAGGGTTGTCTGGTATAAGAATACTTGAGTAGGTTTGACTACAGGTATTGTGACGAGAGTCATTGTTGAATGAGCTGAGGATTGAAGGGAGTTAAACAAATGAGACTTTCCCAATTTTATAGGGCTTCCGGTTTGGGTTTTCTCAATTTTTTGTTTTTCATACTCCTCATATTAATTAAAAGGTTCATTGACTTAGATGAGATATAAGCATGCAACCTTAGTTGTTAAAACAATTTTCCGCAAATTCAAAAACCTTGATCTTTAAGAAGCATCGATTGCAGATATTTTTTAGGAAATGAAAGACGGTATGGTTTTTCAATATCGGAGACCTAAGGAGACTACAGAGCGCCATTGTTGAATTGTGAGGTGAGGATTGAGAGGAGAGGGGGAAAACAATGGGTAACAAAATGCGAGGGAATAGTAAGTGCTTCGTTTTCTTTGATATAAGGAATAATACCCCAAGCGTAGGGCTTAATACGTCGGTTGAAGCATGATAATCCGGAAGTCCAGGATCGTACCCACGAGAATAATTATACGGCTTTGCTCGGATTTGTAGAAGTAAGCACGGGTTTTCGGCTTTTAGACAGCTAACTCGGTTTTAATTTTAAACTGTGGAAATTTAAAAGGCTAAATTAAAGCGAATAAACTAGATTAAAAACACAGGTTAGGTCTAGGAATCACTAGCACTCATGACTTGAGCTAAACCACATTTTCCACCAATTCACGCAGTTCAAGATATGCAATTAAGGTTCCTAAATCGGAAAATAGAGATTCAATTATCAAGCTAGCTCTAGAATTCATTTGGCAAACACCTCGAGCGACAGAGCTCTAAGCATCATGTGTGGTAGGTAGGCGATACTCCTACCTACACATGATCAAAGAGGTTAACATCTCGGCAATTTACCAAACGAATCCGAACCCCACATCAATTTTCAAATCCACAAATTAAAGCTTTATTGGTGAAAAATGCAATTTTCGCCCAAGCCATGGGATGCTAATCATCCCATGACCCAACCCTTGAAACTACTCACTCATATCTAGAGAGATAAAAGTAAGCAAAAATCTACTAAGCATAATTGAAATACAATACTAGAAGAAAAATTGATTAAACTACAGATCGAGATAGTAGCTACAACTTTAATAAAGCCAAAATTACCAAAACTAAATTAAATAAAGCAGGAAATTAAATATTGAGTGCTGGAAAATGAAGAACAACTAAGAACAATTCAAAAAAGCAAATTCAATCTAAGCTAGATCTAAAAATATACTAAAAAAACGTCCTTTACAAAATGTTGTCACTCCTATTTATGTCAGCCGCCATCGCGCACGGAATATTCTCAAAATGCTCTGAAAATCCACCTCTAAGCCCCTCGGCATCGATGGCAACGGCTTTAGAGTGCTTCACTAACATGCTCGGCATCGATGTACTATTTCACCTTACATCGATGCCGAGGGCCTTAGCACTGATCCTCTTAAGTGCTTCGGCATCGATGGACTTCCATTCTTCCCATCGATGCCGAGCCCCATAGTGCCGTGCTTGGTCTGCTTGCTTCTGCCTTGGCTGTGCCTTGCTTCAATTTGGTCCTGCCTTGGCTATGCTTTGGATTGGCTTGCCTTGGCTTGACTTTGGTCATTTTTAGTGATTTTACAGCAACACACAACCAACGTATTCTACGAGCAAACACAATTAAAAACAACTAATTATCAATTAAATTAAACTAAAACTAACTACTAGCGCCCCCTTCATTACATTACTAGGTGCTTATCAGTAAGTATTTGCATTCACAAATGTACATGCATACAAGGCTACTCTCTCTCACATGCTCTCAAGTTCGCTCTAGCTCACACTTGCTCTCCAACTCACTATGGATGCAAATGAGACCCTTTGCCTATTTATAGGCTCCAAGGTCCTAGGAAACATCTTGAGCTCCTCCATTCTACCAAGTCCTAGAACATTCCACACAAGTATAGTACAAGCAGAATGTCCTACATAACTTTATCATGAGTGAGAATTGAAAAGATTAGGTGAGAGAAAGGTTTAAAGATTGGAGAGAGAATTGGGATAATTAGAAAAGAGAAAGATTTGGAAGATTATAAGAGACAAGTAGTAGTTTAAAATTTATTTGAATTTGAAGATGGAAAGATTTGTATTTGAGGGTGGAAAGATAAGTTTCCAAACCCACTAGAATAAGGACTTAAGGGCTCGTTTGGATGCTGAATTAGGTTTGAAGGTATTATGTAAGAAGGGGGATTAGATAATAGGGGTATTGGTTAATATGTGATGGCCCACATTGATGTGATATTTATGGAATGGGTATTAAATAGTACTCCCTCCGTCCCAATTTAATTGTCACTTTTGGAAGTTCGTACCACTTTTCAATTGATTATATATTGTAATTTATAACGTTTTAGGTGATTTTGAAAACATTGTATTATAGAACAAATCGAGATCTATCAAACAAGATCCATATTGGATATAAAATTCTTTACCAATTTAAAGATATAACTAGTTTTTTATCCGATTAGAATAGAACTGTGACAAGTAAATTGGGACGGAGGGAGTACTTGGTTTGGATGGAGGATTAATTGGGGGCATAAAGAAGGGGGATTGAAGTAAAAAGCTGTTAAATGACTTTTTTGTCATTATGCAATGTTTTATGACAAAATTTGTAACTTTCATTATAATTAGAATAAACACGTGTTTTTTTGAGCTAGAAGGGATAGAAAAAAGAAAAAAGTGCAAGGCTTGATTTCGGCTGAGAAAAAAATTTAAGTGTTTTGAATTTCAATCTGTTTGAATGGGTGAGAAGATTTTATTTTTCTGATTATTTAATTCTAAGGGTTATAATTAAATTTTGACTCTAGGACTCTCGTTGGTTAGTCCTAAGATATTTGGTTGTACGACTTTCTTAGGGTTAATCAACGAGAGTCCTAGATTCAAAATTTAATTATAACCATTTAGGATAAAATGATTAGAAAACTAAAATCTTTCTATTGGTTTAAACGGATTGAAATTTGGAGCACTTAATTTTTTAACCATATTTTTTAATCTATAAACTGCATGTTGAAAAATTAAGTGTTCCAAATTTCAATCCGTTTGAATGGGTGAGTAGATTTTATTTTTCTGATAATTTAATTCTAAATGGTCATAATTAAAATTTGACTCTAGGGTTCTCGTTGGTTAGCCCTACGATTTTTGGTTATACGACTTTCTTAGGACTAATCAACGAGAGTCCTAGAGTTAAAATTTAATTATAACCATTTAGGATAAAATGATCAGAAAACTAAAATCTTTCTATCGTTCAAACGGATTGAAATTTAGAGCACTTAATTTTTAACCATATTTTTAATATATAAACTGCATGTTGAAAAATTAAAGTATTGCATATTTCAATCCATTTGAATGGGTGAGAAAATTTTATTTTTCTGATCATTTAATTCTAAGGGTTATAATTAAATTTTGACTCTAGAGCTTTCGTTGGTTAGCCCTAAGAGATATTTAGTTGTACAACTTTCTTATGGTTAATTAACAAGAGTCCTAGAGTCAAAATTTAATTATGACCATTTAGGATAAAATGATCAAAAAACTAAAATCTTTTCACTGGTTCAAATGAATTGAAATTTGGAACGCTTAATTTTTTTTGCTTTTGCTCAGGAAATAGGTACCTGGGGTTGGAAAGGGGGATTACGAGGAGTACAATCGTCCGAAATGGAGGGGAATTAGGGGGGATTCCACAATAACAGGTTAGACCCTGCCCATCGCTAAGACACCCTCAGCCAGTCTTAGCAGGTGTTGTGGAAGAGGGGTGAAAGATAAAACCCACTCCAAATGGAGTTGCCAAACGGGTCCAAAGCTAGGGCCTAGGTACTAAAAGGGGGATTGTGGTATCCCCTTCACAATACCCCTTCCAAACAGGCCCTCAGTATCTATATAGAGCAGGACCTTTATTTAAGTTTCCCATACGTTTTTTTAAAAAGGAAGACCAATCCCAACTCCAATGGATTGGGTAACCAAAGCTCTCCTTTAGAAAAAATTGCAACCTCTTGAGCTGATTGAGAGTAAAGAGGAGAAGGTGAACTTGGGGGCTTGCTGAGGAAATGGTGAAATTATTGAATAGTCACTTCATCACTGTACATTTTTGTGGAGAGTATGATTAATTATATGGACTCCACATAAATATGTGATTCTAAAATGGTCTCCCGGGCTACTAATAATTACTAGAGGAAATGGGAGCAAAGAAGTTATTATTTTGGAGCTATAACTATGTGAAGGTGTATTCCACTAATTAAAATATTGTTATCTATTAAAAAAGTACTTATTTGAGAGAATAACTTGTTTTGTAAAACAAAAAATAATTAATTAATTAAAATCTTAACGAAACAGGGCCCGAGTAACACATTTTACACTTATTGGCTTCGCATAGGTATGCATATGTAGTTCGAAATAGATATTTGATTGGGTTGTTGATGTGTTTCTATTTTTTAATTAGGGTTTTAATGAGTTTCTTGCTGAAATTATCGCTAAGATTGAGATAATGGATGATAATGAAATTCATATTTTGAAGGATCAAAGAATATGAGATACATTGTCTCCATAAAAACCTTTGAGAAGCTGTATGCCTGTATTTAACTTCTCTAAAATTCAATCACCATAAATTATCTTCGTCGCTCGCTATTTTCGACAACCAAAAAGTTATTGGGGAAGTTATGTGTTCAGATAGGCTTGCACGACTTGTGCACATACCGCTTTATGGGTCCACTTTGGAGTCTCACTTTAGTAATTCAAACAGTTCATTAATTTTTAAATATTATTCGGAGTGACCTTCAAAAAATTAGTTCCATTGAATGAGTAATCGACTCAGTCTTTTGATTGTTTCATTCAGTATTCGGGACCATTATGAAGGAGTGAATATGGTTGGAGACTTGGAGGTAGGGCTGTAAACGAACCGAATCGAGCTGAACCCTGTTAAGTTCGGCTCGGGTTCATTAAGGTATGAGTTCGGCTTGAGTTCGATTCGAGCCTAAACAACTCGGCTCGAGTTCGGTTCATTAAAATTTTTCAAGGCTCGGGTTCAGCTCGGTTGGGTTCGTTAAGGTACTAATCTGGCTGGAGTTCAGCTCGGGTTCGGCTCGGTTGGGTTAGTTAAGGTACTAGTTTGGCTCGAGTTCGGCTTGGATTCGATTCGAACTTGAACATTTTGGCTCGAGTTTGGCTCGTTAAACTCAAATGAATCGAGGTGAGCTGAATCTAAGCTCGAATTGAGCTCGTCAAGACTCAAATTTGGTTCGGCTCAGCTCATTACACTCAAGCGAACTCAAACTCTTTTATTGATCGTATAGAATTTGGGAGAAAAATAAGTATTAAATTATATATACAACCTTAAATTTTTTTATATTTACAAATAAACCCTTATTGAATTATTAATTAAATTTAAATATAGGTTCGCGAACCTAACCGAGCCGAATACCGTTAGGCTCAGGTTCGGCTCATTTACAGAACGAGCCTAGAATTGAGGTTCAGGTTCAGTTCGTTTAGTTTACGAATCGAACTCGAACGAACTTTTGCCGAACCGAGCCTCGAACAGTTCGCGAATGATTCAGTTCATTTACAACCCTACTTGGAGGAGGTGAATATGGTTTTATGATTATTAGGAAGGAAAGAATATGGTTGGAGCGTTTTGTATTTTGGGTATTTTAGGGCTCATTCGGCTAAATAAGTCATTCGACTTATTTTTTGTCCCTATTCAAATTTTTTTCACATTTGTTAGTTTGCTGTTGATTTTTTTGAGGATTATTGCTTTGTTATAACGAGAGAAATATAAAAAGTAAAAAATTACGATCAAAATCTAATTTTTTTAATAAAGATGAAAATAAGCCAATAAACCAATTTTCTGTCTTTATTAAAAAATTGGATTTCTATCGTAATTTTTTTATTTTTTAGATTCCTCTCGTCATGACAAAAAAATAATTCTCAAAAAATCGACGAAAAACTAACAAATGTGAAAAAAATTTGAATAAGAATAAAAAAAAAAGCCAAATGACTTATTTAGCCGAATGACGCCTTAGTTTTTTGCAGTGGATGAAGAGAGAAATAGGGTAATGATCAGAGGGAGGAGTAATGAGTAGAAAGAGATAGAAAGAGATGACAAGGTAATAATTGAAAAGAAAAATAAGATAATGAATAGAAAACAAAACTAAAATAAAAATAAAATGTGAAACGAACAAGGCGATAATATTTTCATCTAAGGGCTAATTCTCAACACTAGAGAAGAATATGGTTGATATTAATTTAAGTACATCTATTTTTAATTGTGATCATCACTATAATTAGGATTGCAAATGAATTAAGCGGTTAGCGAGCAACTCAAAGTTTGGCTCATTGATAAACAAGTTGAACTCAAGTTTGAGTTAGTTGTAATTTGGCTTGTTTGTAACGCATCAACTCTTTTAATAAACGAACCAAATTCAAACATCTCGATACTCAACTCGATTACTCGGCTTGACTTGAGCTCGAGTTGAACTTATTTTCAAAATGAGCCGAGCTTGAACACTTAAAAGCTCGGCTCAGATTTGACTTTGGAGCCCTAACTTTTTCTTCTTTTTTCTAAATCTGCATTTTGGAGCCCTAGCTAAAATAGAAGGAAATGGAAGTACTTAAAAAAAATGCATATGTTTTTCCTTTTTCCAAAAAAAAAAAAAAGGAAAAAAAATTTCGAACATGGAACCCTAAAATACGCCCCCTTTCCCTAAAGCCACAACCCAGCGCCTCCACTCACAGAGTCAGAGTCACGATTCATACCCACCGATCTCAACTCGTTCTTCTTCCCCACTCCACCTTAACAATGATGACGCCCAGATTATGAAAATGACGCCCAAATTCAACAGAAAAATGCATCGCGATCGCTGAGTCCTGGCTCCTGACCGATGGTACTGAATTTTGATCACTATTAGTTATGCTTTTCGTTTCATTCTTTTGTTTGAATTACAGTATTAGTTCCATAAGGAGTTCTCAAGTGTTTTTTTTTTTAAATTTTAATGACATATATGATGAATAGAAGAAAGATTGAAGTTTTTCCATTTCATTCTCCTCATGTAAATGGCAAAGAAGCTGTCTTGAATTCAATTTGTTCTCTTGAGGTGATATCCACTTGCCTCTCTCCTCATTTTCTTGCAGGGACGAACGCAGAATTTCTTAGGTTGGATGGGTGAACATATGTAAAAAATGATAAACAGATGAAAGGTGATATTAATTTTGCTTGCATTGAAAAAACACTGTAAAAAAGATTGTCCGATATAGTTTCGTTAAACCTATTCAATCTACTAAGATATAGTCATCTATGATTTTAGCTGCATAGAATTTTATGCATGCCTATCCAACAAAACAATATTATAAACGTCAAAATATTGCTAAAACTATGTTTTGATTTTCCAAGCACTCTTGTTTGGACGAGTCTTGGATGGTTTGGGTGGGCGAATATAATCCAATTTCAAAAATTTAAAGAAATGCTACTATAACTTTATTAAAAATTTGAAACATGAGTAGAGCAGTTGTCCAGGCTCATCCGCCCTTGGGTCAGTCCTTGGTTTCTCAAAACAGCTTTTCGGTTTCAAAATTTGTCATGTTTAACGGGTTAGCACAGAATTTCTTCCCGGATGCCTACAAACAACGTTGACTATCCAAATACTGTAGTATCAGGTTAAAGGTGTTATACAGTTCAATTTTTTAGCGGGTCTTCATCAGTATTTGATCCTTTCTTTCAACGCAAACTTTAGGTTTGAGGTGTTTCATCACACTCTCATTCATCGCTAGTACAATAACCAGATCAGTTCACATTATGCACCGTGATCCTGAAGAGTTTGGCTAGCAAAGTAGGTGATTGAAATTTTCGTTAAGTGGCTCAAAAGCCTCACATAGTAGCTCAGTACAAATGTATGACCCTCTTTTGATTGGTTTGATGGACCTGATTTAGGTATCCTTTCCTTGCTGAGGGATTTAAATATAATCATATGTTTATCTGTTAAATAGACTGACCAATTAAATTAAGGTTACGGTACGATTCAATAATGTTCAATTGTTTCTTTGTAGCTTTGAAGAAGTATCCTGAGCCCAGCCGGGGTTCATAATCTTTCCAAGGGTGAAGGCCAGTGGAGCTTAACACGTCTGACAGTAAAAGTATGTGGTGCAACTGCATTTCCTGTTTTGTTCAAGCAATAGCATATCGCGTTGTCGATGCAGCAAAGAATATGAAAGCAACCATATCTAAGTTGGTAGTTTAGTTTAGATGTGGCCTGTTGAATTTTAAAAGTAGTCATGTTACTTGCAAAATTTCTAGTGGTGTGAATTTTAGTTTTATGGCATCCAGATCTGGAGTTCTATGTTTAAATGATCTTGTATATCTTCAAAAAGTAAATTGTGATGCAGTATTCCTCTATCTTATTGCTCTTCTGATATCTTTTCCCTATCTTTTATCATGCATCCAGGTCAGGTTAGGGTTTTACAACAGCAGCACGACTCCTCATCAAATGGTTGAAGAGATGGGATCACTTCGATCTGCTGGATTCGTTGACCCTGGATGGGAACATGGAATTGCTCAAGATGAGAGGAAGAAGAAAGTAAGATGCAATTACTGTGCGAAAATAGTTAGCGGGGGGATATACAGATTGAAACAACATTTAGCTCGACTTTCTGGAGAAGTCACATACTGTGATAAGGCTCCAGAGGAAGTTTTTTTGAAAATGAGAGAAAATCTGGAAGGAGGTCGTTTTGGTAAGAAACCAAGGCAAATTGATTACGATGAACAAGCATATTTGAATTTCCAGTCCAATGATGACGTAGAGGAGGAGGAAGAACAAACTGGATATAGGAGCAAAGGAAAGCAATTGATGGGTGCTAAGGGTTTGGTTATAAATTTGGCCCCTCTTCGATCATTAGGATATGTTGACCCTGGGTGGGAGCATGGTGTTGCTCAGGATGAAAGGAAGAAAAAGGTGAAATGCAATTATTGCGAGAAAATAGTTAGTGGGGGTATCAATCGATTTAAGCAACATCTAGCTAGAATACCGGGAGAAGTTGCACCCTGTAAGAATGCTCCAGAGGAAGTGTATCAAAAGATAAAAGAGAACATGAAATGGCATCGTACTGGAAGGAGGCATAGACGGCCTGATTCTAAGGAGATATCTGCTTTTTATATGCATTCAGACAATGAGGAGGAGGAGGAAGAGCAAGAGGAGGATGCTCATGTGAGCAACGAAAGACCATTACTTGGAGATAAAAGATCAGGCAAAGACTTGAGGAGGACATTTAAAGGTACATCCTCTGGTAGTGGATCCGAACAAATAATGAAAAGACCAAGACTGGATACTATTGTTCTGAATACACCAAAGAGTCAGATGGCTGCATCGTCCAAACAAGTAAAGTTGGGTTCGAGCAAAAAATCTCGCAAGGAGGTTATATCTTCAATATGCAAATTCTTCTATCATGCAGGAGTTCCTTCGCATGCAGCAAACTCCCCATATTTCCATAAGATGTTAGAGTTGGTTGGCCAATATGGACATGATTTTGTGGGTCCTTCATGCAGAATGATATCTGGTCGGTTTTTGCAAGACGAAATTGTGACCATAAAAAATAACCTAGTTGAGTATAAGGCTTCCTGGGCAGTTACTGGTGGTTCTATTTTGGCAGATAGTTGGAAAGATACGCAGGGTAGGACATTGATTAATTTTTTAGTTTCATGCCCCCGAGGTATATACTTTGTTTCTTCTGTTGATGCCACTGAAGTAGTTGAAGATGCCACAAATTTATTTGAGTTGCTTGACAAAGTAGTGGAAGAGATGGGTGAGGAAAACGTCGTGCAGGTACATTTAACCTTTTCTCTTAGTCTAGTTTTCCCATGTTTCTCGTCATTAGCTGCAAGTGTCTATCAGTTTATTTATCTGTTTCTCCTACGTCCTCCCTTCCAACACTCCATTTAACTCCAAGTGTAGGTAATCACCGAGAATACTCACAGTTATCAGGTTGCCGGAAAGATGCTGGAAGAGAAGAGAAAGAATTTGTTTTGGACTCCTTGTGCTGCCTATTGTATTGATCGGGTACTTGAAGATATTGTGAAAATAAAGCTGGTGGGAGAGTGCATGGAGAAAGGCCAAAAGATAACAAAGTTGATTTACAATCAGATTGGATTATTACATCTCATGAAAAAAGAGTTTACAGGGGGGCAGGAACTTCTGAGGCCATGTGTAACCCAGTGTGCTTCAGGTTTTGCAACTTTG
>BPLS01030074.1:0-50410 GCA_019656275.1 Rhododendron kiyosumense | reverse complement strand
TTTCCTAGCACTTATAATTTAACTAATTTGCTTTAAAAAAGCTAATGAAGATAGCTAGTCCCAGTTTGCTTCTTCGTTTGGATCCCTGCTGCAACAAAAGTGAAAGATAAGGACAACTCCCTCTTCATACCCCAACTTAGTTTGCAATCTTAGTCCCTCAATTAAGCTTAATTGCTATTCTTAAGCTTAAAAGAGGTAGTTGCCTCGGGATTAACTCCGCTGGCATTTAGTCCCTCAATAATCAACTTAATTAATTTGCAATCTAGCTATAAGTTAACTTTTTGTTTAACTTTACTCACTTTTATAGGGTATTATTGGCAGAGCTATTTTGATAATCTTCACGTAGTTACGCAAATAAATTGAGGTACTTTTATTTCAAGATAAGTAACCATGGGGTTTATGAGTTATGCACAACCTTTTTTTTTTATTTAAGTTGATGCATGTAGCCAATTGCATGAGGCAAGCCATGCAATATTCTCTTTTTATCTCTATGCCCTTCCCTGAAATCAGCAGTCATTTAATCCATCGAGATCAACCAATTGCATGAGGCAAGCCATGTAATAATCTATTAAGAGCGTTTGTGTACCAATAAAATAAAATAAAAAAACTATTAAGAGCGTTCACACCAGTCTCAACAAAATTTTAGTCAAATTACGGTTTAGAAGTCATGTTTTTACATCATGGTAATCACTTCTTTTGATACTCAATACATCACACTCTCTATTCTAATTGTACTTTTGTGATACATTTCGTTTTTATTATTCTTATTTTGCGATACTTTAATGTTTCCTACATTGATGGTGTAAGACAAATGATGCAAGGAAGTCAAGCTAAAGATAGAAGTTGAGTGAATATATACACTAAATTATTGAATAGCTATTCTTCTAGCTTTTTTAAATGAATAGATAGATAGTTACAAGCGAGGCTGGTATAGAGCAACAATTTTATTTTGCTCGCCAATATGTCCAAAATGATTTACCAAGTGCGATAATGATGTTCTAAAAGGTGTATCCCAAAGTTAGCGAAATTGAGAGGGAAAATAAATTTGCAAGCATTAATTCAGTCAGGCAAGGATCCAAATATTGCATGTGCTCGTCTGGTTTTTTTTTTTTTTTTATCAGCAAAAATTTATTAATCTTCGAATTCGAAAATTACAAAGATTAAATGGCCAAGGACACAAGAAAATTAAAATTATTTAATCTTCATATATAGGTATCCGAGATCCAAACGCTTGTCTGATTTGCTCTCTACCTAATCCTTTCCCTACTGTAATATTTAGTGCAAAAATGCTACGTACACAGATCAATATTCACGAATCGGGAAATCTAGGTATAGGACTTACATGCATTTTCCTATGCACAAGTACATATGATCTTGCAGCAAGGGTGGACCCCGAAAGCTCGACCATGGGTTCCGATCGACAACTCACACGAGGTAAACAATATTGTCACATGACTTACAGGTACCATGTCCATTTAGTCCCTCAATTTCTTTTTTATAACCGGGTGTTCAGGTCAGTTTGCGTGTATCTCGACTAACTTCGGAAAGTTAATAACTGAACAAACCCTCTAGTGGCGGTTTGAAATGTTTAGCCTCCGTGGGATTCGAACATGCAACTTCATTGTCATTGAGGACAATCACTTGATGAATTTCTCATTCCCACTGGGCAAAACTACTCGAGATCAATTAGATTGCAATATAAGTTCATTTTTTCGTTTAACTTTATTCACTTCTACATGGTATTAGCAGAGTAAATTTGATAATCTCACATAATTACTACATAAGTAAATTGAGGTAGTTTTATTTCAAGATATAAGTAACCATGGGATTATGTCATGCCCTCGATTTTTAACCTAAATTAACAATACTATTTGAAATGCAAAGTCCCCACAACCGTGCGTACATTTATCCCAAAATACAATACAGTTCCCAATTATCCACAAACTGGCCTACAATTACAACTTTTCAAAATAGAAGTTTCATAACAAGCGATTTGTTTTACAAGAAATGTAAAGTACTCTCCAAAATAGCTTTACTTGATAATGCCAGCATGCATTTCAAGCACTCTATGACCATGACCTGCAATAAACCTGAATGGAAGGTTGAGCAAACATGTGCCTAGTAGAGAATTCTATGCTCAAACTATATGCAAATTCGATGAATCATGCGCCATGAATAAGTAAATATTGACAGATATGCCCATAGTACGAGTGACTACCAACAAGCTGTAAGATATCGTCTAAGGGTCCTAGACTTCACATAAATGTCACTAACCGTTTGCTTCTTTAACTAAATACATTAATAAACTCACGTCATTCCACATTTGTCTATGATCAATTTAAAAACATCTTATTATTCTTCGTACGGTACTACAATTTTTTTCGTATCCACATTGATCATTATTAAATTCCTGTATTTCAAAACCTATCCTTTCTTTTAATCAGGTGTTTCCCATCGACAATCACTTGGGTTTATTTCCCTCGAACGTAGGGTCACCCCGAGTCTATTCCCTCAATAATAATAATCACTTGGATCACCTCGGGTCTAATTCCCTCGAGCGTAGGGTCACCCCAAGTCTATTCCCTCAATAATAATAATCACTTGGGTCATCTCGGGTCTAGTTCCCTTGAGCGTAGGGTCACCCCGAGTCTATTCCCTCAATAACGACCATTTGAGTCACCTCTCACACTTTTCTTAATCGTCATCATTTCATAATTAACTTCATCATTAATCTATTGGTCATACCACAGAACTTCAATCAACCATTACTTAACTTCCCAAATGTACATGTTCATGCCTTTTCATTAGTTTACCCATTCGCATCAGATATACCGTATTACGCCTATATATATAATCCTACAATCTTCTATCCATTAATTTCTACACTTGAACCTTCATATATATATATATATATATATATATATATAATCCTACAATCTTCTATCCATTAATTTCTACACTTGAACCTCATAGGAAGGGTGCCAAAAGAATTGAAAGACCTGACGAGTCGTGAGGACACTAGTTATTTTATCATCTCAAACAGTTCTTTCACAACATCGATTTTCACTTCAAGCATTCTGAACAATCTACCAATCCACCACGTTGATTACATTTCAAAACGTTCTAAACTGTCATCCATATCAAGACTCCGACTAATTAATTAATACACGCCTTTTCCTTTAAGCATACCACAATACCACACGTCCTCACCGTATTTCTAAGTACACCCCCTTACCTTCACATACCACATATCAACCAACAACTAGACTCTGCGATGCCCGGTCATTTAGTTTCTATACTTGGAGTCCGTAAAGGCATATACTAAAGGGATCTAAGAATTCTACGAGTCGAGAGAAAATGGATTGCAATACTACTCGTCGGATCCCTAGACATGTTCAAGTGTATCGTTCATATTTCAATGTGCAATAATGTCCATTTCTCATTTCTTAACACAACGAGTTCACTCTAGTCCATTGGATACTACTCTAAATGAGAGATGAGTAATACATTCCAAAACACTTGAAAGAATGAGTAAACAAACCCATTAGAGTTGATGAAAAGCTTCAAAATGTGAGTTGGAAGATATAGGAAAGCAGCTGAAAGACACTGCAGTAGTTGAAAGATACTGCAGCAGCTCAATCTCCACTGATAGGTGAGCAAGTTCTACCGGTAGAACTTGGCCTACCAGATACCGATACAAATGGGAAACAGAAAGGCTAACATTTGAACAGAACAATTTTTTGCACTTAACATTTGAACGGAACATTTTTTTGCACTTAACCTACCGGTAGGTGGAAGATTCTTACCGGTAGAAGTTGAATATGTTGAGCAACTCTTGAGCTGCTACTATGCGTTTAAGCTGGTTACGAAGGAATTTCTCAATCCTCCTATCGGTAGGTGAAAAGTTCCTACCGGTAGGTAGAGTAATTTACAGATTATTTCGACAGAAAATGTTAGGTTTCAATCCAATCTCAATAACAACTAATACAAACTCGAACAAGGCATAGAAACACTCAAATAACATATAAAGAGAGGTAAAATTCCCTACCTCAAGTCAAGAAGTGAAACCCACGCAAGTTGAACAAGCCCTAGCTCTTCAAACTTCGAAATCAACCAAATATTCCTCCTCCGAGTGAAACCCACGAAATTTAAGCTCAAGACTACGATTGAGGGGTGGAATGGAGGTGGATCTTTGTGGTTTTTGTGGAATTTTGGACGAGTGAGCAAGAGAGTGAGAGGGAGCCGAGAGAGAGATATAGATCGGGAGATAGAGAGAGAGTGAGATGGGAGAATTTTAATATCCTACACACACACACACACTTTTATACTAGCACACACACAAAATACACTTGTACTCCCTCAAGTAATAATCCTATCACATAAACCCCTAATCACATAAATTTGATAAATTTCTTATTTTCCTCAATTTCTAGCATTTATAAAACTTTTAAATAATATCCGAAAAACACAGCTCCTTACAGATTGTCAGTTATGACACAACAATTTTTTCATCTAAGTTTGATGAATGTATTACCGCTTCCTTTCATCTTAATATAGTGAAACAATAATGTTTGTTATTATGTGTGGCCCCACAAATTATGTGAGGGGAGAAGGCGAACTTCAAGAGTATGACTGGTTGTTCGGCTAAATATGTCACTTGATTTATTTTTTTGTCCTTATTCAAATTATTTTGCATTTGTTAGCTTTTTGTCAATTTTTGGAGGATTAATGTGCCTTTTCATGAGAAGAGTAATCTAAAAGGTATAAAATTATGATCGAAATCCTTTTTTAATAAAGACGAAAAAATTAGCTTATTGGTTTATTTGTCTTTTTAAAAAAATTAGGTTTCGATCGTAATTTTTTACTTTTTCAATTCCTCTCATTATGACGAAGCAATAATCTCCAAACAATTGACGAAAAACTAATAATGCGAAAAATTTTGAATAAGGATAAAAAAAACAAACCACTTGATTTATTTAGTCGAACAACCAGCTGATTGCATGACGCAAGCCATGCAATACTATGCTTCTTAAGAAATGAATGATGACTTGCTAACAAACTTTTGTAGGAAATGAAGTTCTAGATCTGGTTTCTTGAAACCATTTCAGCGGCAATAGTGGTGGCATCTACAGCAACTTCAATCTTTAGTTTGTGGTGGGAACGAGCTCAAGTTGGTGCGGCGGCTCCATCCAGGAGAGTTTGCTCTATGTCTATATTTGACCAGTACTCCACACTTGGCCACTCCAATCTCTTCATGAGTGTGATCGACGGGTCCAACTCCGGCGTCTTGGCTCCAGGCGGCTTTTTCTTTTTTGTTTTGTTTGTTTGTTGTTTATTATTTTCTGTATTTTCGAACTAATAGTGTCTACTTTTATTATACTTTGTTCTTTTTATATATAAAAAATAATAATAAGATCTTGGATGATCTGGTTTGTTAAAAAAAGTTCTAGCTAGTTGTTGGAGTACTCCTTAGTTTTTATGTCTGGTAATCCTTTTTTTAATACTCAATACATCGTACTCGTTCTAAGTGTATTTTACTCCCTCCGACCCTTTTTTAGAGTCCAGTATTCCATTTTGGGCTGTCCCTTAACAAGTGTCCATTTTGTAAAGTTAGTGAGTAAAAATTTGTGAATTTTCCATTTTGCCCCTAAAAGTATATTCTATTTTGAAAAGTTGGTGAGTAAAAATGTAATTATGATATTTTCATAGAGGATAAGGAATGAAAGTGGAAGTAAAAGTTAATGCGAAAGGTGTAATGATGATGTCTTTTTAATAAATTGAAATTACGAAGTAGGACATTTAAAAAGGGACGGAGGGAGTAATAATTTACACAACCCCCCCCCCCCCGCCCAAAAAAAAAAAAAAAGTGTACTTTAGTAAGACAATTCGTTTTTATTCTTTATTTTGCAATACTCTAATGCTTCTACATTGCTTGATGGTGTAAGAGAAATGTTGCAAGAAAGTCAAGCTAAAGATTTAGAACTTAAAGTGTGAATATACTAAATTATTGAATAGCTAGTGGACGGTCACTTGGCACAATGGACAAGTTAGTTCTTCTAGATTTTTTAAACGAAGCATATCGACGCCAAACATGCATATTTCGTCTAATAGGTCCAAAGCAATTATAATATAAAGAGATTCATTGACCAGACAAATAGATTTTTTTTTTTCTTTCGACCATATTTCGATTGTTAATATGATAGATAAAGAACGCTTATACATATATAGGGACAAGCGAGGCTGTTAGAGCGACGATTTTATTTTGCTCGCAAATATGTTTAAAATGATAGTTAACCAAGTGTGATGCTAATGTTCTAAAAGGTGTATCCCAAAGTTAGTGAAATGAAGAGGGGTAATAAAGGAACAAGTATTAAGTCAAGTAAGGATCCAACTGTATACATGTGCTCGTCTCATTTGCTCTCTACCTTAACCTTTTCCCTACTGCAATATTCCGTGCAAAAATGCTATGGACACAGATCAATGTTCACAAATCCGGCAACAGATGCGTCAGAATCATCCAATGTATATGAGCCGAGCTTTGCTACGCGCAGAGACAATTCGCAGAGAACCATGCAGAGACAAATGCATTTAGCCTCATTTCGGGTCCCGAAAAAATCTAGAAAAATATCCATAAATTTTTAAATATTATTTTATGGAGCCCTGTAAAAAATCAACTCCAGTGGATATCGATAAGTGTTACTTTTGGATTCGTAGGGGCGAATTGAGCAGTTTCGCCTCTACGAATCCAAAAGTAATACTTATCGACATCCACTAGAGTTGATTTTTTACAAGGCTCCATAAAATAATATTCAAAAATTTATGGATATTTTTCTAGATTTTTTCAGGACCCGAAATGGGGTCAAACGCATTTGTCTCTGCGTGGATCTCTGCAGATTGTCTCTGCTGAAAGTATTTTTGATATGAGCCACACATCTGCTCCGTGAGACCCACGTGAATAAGATGTGCAGTTCCAGACACATCTGTGTCTGAATGTGTGCGCTTTTATATGTGTCCCTAGCATTGCTCCTATTCTGCGTTCGTGTGTGGGATAAGAAAGTTATAAATGAGAAAGAGGATAATCCAATCATCTATCTATGTGAAACAGAATTAAGTTTGAAACTTGGTATGGTCTGTTAGTATACTGTCTAAACAAGTTGGAACAAAGATCTTCTTTGCAACAAATTATGCAGACAAACAACTAACTAACATACATTACAGCTAGCTCCACCAATGATAGGATATAGTACTACTACTTCAGAGTATTTTCCATTTAGGCGTTTTACGGTGTTTGCTATAAATCCTTTTCGCGATTTCTGGTTTACGCTTTAAGATGGCAACGGTTGGAAAGTAAGGCAAAGGGAACTGGAAATATAATGATCATACGGAGTTGGATAGTCGGATTAAAAGACTGACCAGGTGCCCTTCCAGAATTGGAATCTGGAAAGACGATCCTCTGACGGCGACAAGTTTACAAAGTCTCCAAAGAAGACCGAAGCGAGTTAGACTTGCATGCTTCTGCTTGATCCTCCAGGATCGCATAAGCACAGCCGTGTCATAAAAAAGCTACCTATCTGGACATCTGGTTTTTTTCATAGTACTCAAAAATAATCTGCAAAGAGAATTTGGCACCTATTCGCTACACCACGGTAGTCAAAAGGAAGATTTTCTCAAATTTCCAACCGGTACAGAAAGTAAAGCGAGGCAACGACTTACAAGCATGATCCAAAACAATTTCACACATCCACTGACGTAGTAGAATATCAAGCTCTAAAACAGCACACCACCACCACCACAACAATACATGCACCAAGTGCCTACTCTAATAAAGTGTTACGACTGAAATAGCAACCTCTATACCTTCAACTATCGAGGAACTCAAGGGGCATTATGCCGTGGAACCGTGCCCCAAATCAAAAGGCCAGAACCCCAATTTAAAGTCGGAAGTGAAATAAAATACCAACTAGATAGGGCAGAAAGACTACATATAATCTGATCTATGTATCCGAACCAAAACATCAACTCAAGGTACCGTAGGAGGTAAAGAAAGGAATGGTCTTCTCAAGTGGCACTTATATAGTGGTAGTACCTGTGATTAGTAGTAAACTGATGAATTTGATACTTCTATTTATTAACCAAAAAGAAAGGAGAGCTACGTCTGCTTGATTTCAGAGCTCAAAAGGGCAATTCAGAATACCCAAGCATCAAAATACTAATACCGAATGTACAAATCTATCGTTAATTACCACCGTTAGACCACATAATTGAGATGCTGACAGACACACAAACTTTACCCCAAAAAAAGAAGAGACAAACACGAAAGTTCTTCGAAGAAGATACGCAAATGTGTTGTACTTAACATTTCAACATTATTTCCACATACATAGTACAAACCAAACTCATTTCCAATCAAGAGCATCCATATTCAGCAGTAGGAGTTCGCATGGAAAGGGAAAAAATAAAAGAAGAAGCATTCATGTGTAATTTATTGCACAGATCTTGAAGAAAACAGAAATTCTTATCGGAGGATCAAAACACCTTTCAGCTAGGCCTCTCACCAAGCCTCTTGAGTTCTTTGTCCATTTGCCCAGTAAGCATCAAACCAAACATCTTGAAATCACACATGAGAGACCAAAAGGGATGCCCGAACATGGCCGGAACATTCCATTCAACGAAGAAGTGACTGTACCAAGCACAACCATAGCCAACTAAAGGCACAAGAAACACACACCACCAATTGAGGCATAAGGAGTAGATCAAGTACAGAATACTAGCTAGAATGCCAGCAAAATGCCAACGCTTTGTTGCTGGCTTTGAGTGTTGGTTCACATAGAAAGCTCAGAACTCTTCCATATTCCTGAATTTCATATTTTCAGAACCACCACATTGAATCCCAACTCCCTTCTACTCCTACTATATATAGAATTTTAGCTAGTTGTCGGGTCCTTAATTTACCTTGGACTGACATTAATCTATTAAGAGCGTCCACATCAATCTTAACATAATTTTAGTCAAACTATGGTTTAGAAGTCATTATTTTATGTCAGCCAATCACCTTTTTTAATGCTACATCAAACTCACTTTTCTAATTGTACTTCAGTAAAAATTGTGTTTTTATTCTTCATTCGCTATACTTTAATGTTTCTACACAGATGGTTTAAAAGAAATGCTATGAAGCACGGATACTTCTAATGGGTAGTTGTTTGTGTATCATATCCGTATCAGCTCGCCCGATACTGCCAGAAGTGTCGCAACTTTGGTTTCATAGAGTATCCGATACTTCACAAATACAAAAGTTTGGGATACGTATCTGGGATAGTGTTTGAATAAAATTGTTAGGAATACAGAAAAGTAAATAATTTTCAAAAATATTCTTATTGTGTCGTATTTGTGGTTTAGTATGTGTACATCGTTTATAACTTTTAGGTTGTAAAAATTTTCAACTGAGTAACCAAATAAACTTGAAAACAACATAAGAAAAATAGAACGGTCTACCACCATTCTTGTGATTATTAGAAATATATTGATATAAAATTATTCTAGTGTATCCTAGCCGGACCCCGTATCCTATTTTCTAGATTTTATCGCTTCGCTGTTTCCGTATTGTATCGAATCCATATCTCGTATTGGCATCCATGCTTCATTGGACAAATGAGTCGAAAAGTCAAGCTAAAATATACCCAAAAAATGAATAGCTATTGAACAGTCACTCGGGGACAATTGATGGGTTCTTGTAGCTTTTTTAAAAGAATAGATAGGGATAAGCGAGACTGGTAGAGCAATGATTTCCAGATTTTGATCACCAATATGTCTCAAAAATGATCGTTTACCACACGTGATACTGATGTTCTAAAAGGTGTATCCCAAAGTTTATGAAACTAAGAGCAAAAATAAAGGTACAAGCATTGAGCAAGACAGGCAAGGATCCAACTAGATACATGTGTGGATATCTGATTTGCCCTCTTCTTTAACCTTTCTTTTACTGCAATATTTTGTGCAAAAACATCACGGACACAGATCAATGTACACAGATGCGGACAAAGTGTTCGGGATTGTCCGGTGTTGAGCCCCACATCTACTATGTGAGACCCAAGCATATAGGACGGTTCGGGAAACATATCTGATACTCTGATCAATGCACTTTTATATGTGTCTGCAGCATTGCTCTATTCTGTGTGTTACTGTGTGGAATAGAGAAAGTGCAAATGAGAAAAAAGACTGAATCACATCATCTATGCGAAACAGACTAAAGTTTGAAAATTGCCATGGTCCATCGGTACATTGACTGAACAAGTCGGAACAAGGATCTTCTATACAACTAATTAAGCAGACAAACAACTTCCTAATGTACATTACAGCTTGCTCTACCAATACAAGGATATAATTAAGATTACAGAATCATAAATACTTGCCAATTAGGCATCTTACAGTGTTTGTTATAAATCCTTTTACTACTTGATGGTTTATGGTTTTTCAAAACAATATTCTAAAGGGAAGAGTGTTAAAAAAAACACATACAAAGACTCACGCAAGGGGAGTGAAAGCATAATGATTAAACAGAGTTAGAAATTCGATTTCTCCATTGAAAAAAGAAAACGAGTAGGAAATTCAGATTAAAAGACAGACAAGAGGTTCCTCCAATTAGTCAGCCCTTCGAGAATAGGAATCCGTAAAGACACTCCCTTAACAGTGACATGGTTGTAAACTCCCCACTGAAGACCGAAGTGAGTTATATTTGCATCCTTCTGCTCAATCCTCAAGGATCGCATAAGCAATGCCGTGTCAAACAGTGTTCTAAAAATCAGCCTAGGTAGCGCCTAGGCACTAGGCGTTGGTCCGCCTTAAGTCACATAATCCGCGATCGCCGGCAGATGCGGGTGAGAGAGCGTCGATATTTAGAAGAACCATAAGATAAACGTCACAGAGCATTTTGTGCATGTATACATATGTCAACAAATATCTTTACAATGTAAGTTGAACATGCATTCACGCCATAGAATTTCATGTTGTAATTTATGTTCCCATCGAAAATATAGGTGTGCTGTTATGTATAGATTGTCGGAATGCAAAATTTACAAAATATAGAGATGATAAAAAAAATCAATTTACGGAGAGTATGTATACGTAGAAGGCATACAATAAAGGGGGTGACCTTGGGAATGACTTTGCTACAGAGAAAATAGTTAGATGGGACGTGGACTGAATGACAGCAGAGCAGGATTGCATTAGAGCACGTAAAGGGGTTATCGTTGGCTACAGTCACTTAATTAGTGGACAGCTGCTGAATTCGTTGCACCATTACAAAGTCCGTGAACCGAGGAAAAGGAGTGTGCGAATTTTCAATGAGCTTTCCACAAAACTGTCAAACTGCGAACCAGTGTGCAATTCCTTACCCTCATACCAGGAATTGTGTAACTATTGGTCCGCCGGCCCGACTAGCGACCTAAGGGCTAAGTTAGGTGGCGGGATTAGTCCACAAGTAATCGGTCAGGCAACTGGGCGGGATTAATCGGGGGTTTAAATACGTAATTTTGCAAATCTAAGGGTTTAATGTTGTGGTAATTTAGTGTTAGGGTTTTAGTGTTGTTTAAATATAGGATATACATAATACACTTTATAGTATAACCGATTCAAATCTAAACCTCGTCTTCACTGCTCTCTCTTTGTGCTCTGTATGTAGTCACTCCCTTTTTCCTTGATCTGTTTGTTGTGACATTATGTGTATGTAAGCTTTGTTTGTTGTGAGATTGTGTGTATGTAGGCTCTATTTCCTCTGGTTGGGTGTTATTTAACGTTTCCTTCTACTCTAAGCGACTAATCTCTAAGCGCCGATTAATCCCAGACTGCCCGACTAGAAACTAGCGACTTTTAGAACATAGGCGTCAACCAAGCTACTTATCTAGACATCCGGTTTTGCACAGTAATCACGAACAATTTGGAAAGAGACTTTGGCTCCTAATCCCAAAATTTTCTACGGTTGATAATTTATTAGTTTCAGAACAAGATACTCCTCTAAAACACATGTTAATATTCACCCCTTACTATATGAAAGAATCCCACACTTAATAGCAGATGCTATTTTGTACAAGGTATATAATATATATGCTTACTCTCTTAAAGTATGCTCAGCTATCTTGTGTTTAAAGCCCTCTTTCCACACATCATATGCCATGGAAGTCAAAAGGAGGATTTTCTCAAATTGCCTACTAGTAGAGAACATAAAGCGAGGCAAAAATTTACAAGCATTATCCAAAATAATTTCAGACATCCACTAAAATAGGAAATATAGAGGCAAACCTACCCTATGGCAGTATATGCATGAAGAGACTGCTCTCATAAAGTTTTACCACTGATATAGCAGCCCCTTTATACCTCCCAAAAAGTTATAAAAAAAACCTCAAATAACGTTATGTTGTGGAACTGAACCATGCACCAAATCAAAGCTGAAAACCCAAATCAAATCTGGAAATGAAATTAAAATACCACCTAGGACAACATATAACATGATCTAACATACCCACACCAAAACATGAAAGGGCATTCTTTGAGTTGAATTGTGCTCAGGTATAATTCACTGCAACACATAAAATGCAGGTACTATAGCAGTTACGAAAGGAATGGTGTTCTAAAAGTACCATAGAACAAACTTGGAACCCCCTCTGAGGCCCAAAATAAACCATCAAATGGTAAGAAAACTAATGAATTTGATCTTCTACTAAACAAATAGGAGAGCTATTTTGCAGAAATTAAAAAAGCCAATTCAGCAAATCCAGGCATCAAATCACTAATACCAAATGTATAAACGTATCCTTAATTTCAACCTTTAGACCGCATATTTAAGATGCAGATAATAATACAAACACAAAAGTTCTTCGAAAATGATATATAAATGTGTTGTACTTAACATTCATCATCAATTCCACATATATTCAACAAAACAAACTAAATCCCAAATCAAAAGTAAAGGAGAGCATCAATATTCTAACAGTAGGAGTTTGAATGGAAAGGGAAAAAAAATAAGCATTCGTGCTATTACAGATATATGTTGAAGACAAAAGAAAATCTAAAGGGAGGATCAAAACACCTGCAAGATAGGCCTCTTACCAAGCCTCTTGATCTCTCTATCCATTTGACCAGTAAGCATCAATCCAAACATCTTAAGATCACACATGAGAGACCAGAAGGGATGCCCGAACGTGGCCGGGACATTCCCTTCGACAAAGAAATGACTGTACCAAGCAAAACCATAGCCAAATAAAGGCACAAGAAATACACACCACCAATTGAAGCATAAGGAGTAGATCAAGCAGAGAATACCAGTGAGAGTTCCAGCAAAATGCCAACGCCTTGTTGCTGGCTTTGAGTGCTGGTTCACATAGAAAGCCCAGAATTCTTCCATGCTTCTGAAATTCATTTTTCGTCGGAACAACCAAATTGAATCCCAAATCAGAATTTGGCTAGTTGGGTCTTCTTGAAAACCCTGATCTCTAGATAGCCAAAAACAGAATCTTGATTATCGGATGCTTCAGAAATCCCTAATAGGGAGTAAACCCAAAAAATGCTCGCTGGATTCTTGAAAATCCCCAATCAGAATTTTGGGTTTGGTGTCTTCTGGAAAACCCTGATAAAAAATATACCCAACTCAGAATCTTGATAATCAGAAGCTTCAGAAGTCCCTAATAGGGAGCAGACTCAAACAAAAATGCTAGCTGGATTTTTGGAAATCCCAAATCAGAAAACATTGGCTTTGGGGTCATCTTGAAAACCCTAATCACAGTATACCCAAATCAGATGTTGATGAGGTTCTATTGAGTTTCAAGGCTAATCAGCTATTTTGGAGGTGTTCTTGATCTTTCCCTCACCTACCAATCTGTGGGGAGGTTTGTTTGTCCTGATTGGGAAGTTTTATGAAAGAATTACAAAAAGTGAACGGTGGATTGGTGGGCAAAAGGGGTAGTGGTTGCTCTCCATTTCTCTGTGAAGAAATCAAAGTTTGGAAAATTCATCTGAAAGTCACATTTTTTAAAGGTTTACTATTATTTTGTGGAGGCGTGAAAGAAAGATTAAAAAAATACAATAAATGAGGATCCGGCTTCTTGTCTTTTTGATTGCGGGAGAAGTTTTTCGGTGCGGGGTGGGCACCGCTACGTGGTGTCGAGCACCAATTTCAGCTGTCAAACGTGTTTTGAACGGTTTAGATTTTTGTGAATAATTTTTTAGTGTAAACTTACCAAAATACCACCTCAAGTCCAAACAAATCTAAGCCATCCAAAATATGTTTGGACAATCAAGATGTGTGCTCGACACCACGTGACCCACTGACCCCGTGTCCACCGGCGCCGAAAAACTTCTCGCAGAGAAGCCTTTGTAGTCACATTTCGTCTGGTCATCATCCAAAACATTTCGTCTGGTCATTTCTGCAATTAGTGATTCAGATTTTAATAGACTCGTAACACGAAAAAACTATTCTTTCTAACCATTAGAATTTAGAAATAGGAAAAATAACGGCCCATAACGTGTTTTGATAATTAATACCTTGTAAGGATATGCTAAGAACATTTACTAATGAACAAAATGTCCTTAACGGATATTAATTATCAAAACACGTCATTAGCCGTAATTTTCCCTTAGAAATATTTTTGACCGACTGAGTTACATATGACAATATGTGCTGCTCATTACAATCCAAACACAGAAAAGTCATTTCCAAAATCCAAAATTACAGATTGGGCCTCCAATTTGATGCAATACTCTGCTTAAAGGCAAAAGCTATGATCCACAGTTCACCCAATCTGTCTTTTTTAATTATTTTTTGAAGAAATTAAATAGCCATCATCTTATTTCGCAGACTTATTTAGGTGTCTATCCTACTAAGTTTGAATACTTAAGTCAACATTCTGAAATTTAAATAATACATAAAACACCCTTAATCATGACAAATACAGAAATCATGAAAAAATACAAAAATTATGGCAAAATCATCCGGGATCATGACAAAATTATACGGGATGTAAAATTAACATAAAAAGTTAGTTTAATGTCCTAAAATTCTTTACTATATAGGTGAAGAAATTCAGGATGTAAAACTAACATAAAAAGTTAGTTTAAGGTCCTAAAATTTAGTTGTCCAGACCGGGGGGAGGGGGTGCTGCGCAGCATGCTGGGCACGGCATATCGCCACTGCTCCAGTCTCAATTCGATAATCGGAAACGTTCACTTCGTAGAGCTTTTCGAGTAGAACAAGTGTACCAAAAATAAGCTTAATTAGATATTATTAAGTTCTCCATCTGAACATTGTTTTCTTGAAACAAATGAATCTGAAATACTAGATAAAATCCACTGTTTTTTGGTACACTTAATAATTTCAAGATAATAATTTTCAGATGAGGCACTTAATGATATCTGATTGAGCTGATTTTTGGTACACTTGTTCTACTCGAAGAGCTCTTCAAAGTGAACATTTTTGATTATCGGAGTAAGACCTGAGCGGTGGCGATTCACCATGCACAACACACTACATAGCACGGCCCCAGAGTCCCCTAGGGATATAATAATAAATTTATAACTTTTGCACTTTTTACTTGTTTGTTGGTTTTTATCATTCTGATAAATTTATGGTTTTATAATCCTGATAAATTTATCATGATTTATAAGGTTATTTTTTCTGCATTTATCATTTTGGTTATTTTTCTTAGATTTTATATACTTGGTTAAGTTATTATTGGTAAATTTTATAGTAAGTTATAAATTTTTCATTGTAAGTAATTTTTGGTGATGGGTGAGGTTTTTACTGAAATAAATATTGTCAGCGTTATCTATCTTCTGTAATTATATTATTGAGAAACATGAAAATATTTGTTAGAAATGCGAAGTCCAGTTATTTTTTAAAGCTTTGAAAAAGAAGTAGAATGTGCAATGATTTGAAAAGAAGAAGAATGTGCAAGGATTTAGACTTCCTTCATTGTAAGCTATGAGAGTTTGAGAAATACTTTTAACTGATTGAAATCTTACAGTTATTAAGAGTACTGCTCTAAAACAATGAAATGGGGACAACATAGGTGTTGGCCCCATCTAGGCCATTCATGCTCGGCATTGGACAGCTCAGATTTCATCTCGATGAGCTATCCATTACCAAGTAAGGGTCATCATTTGGCCTGATGGCCCGCGACCCGCCCAAAGCCCGCCCCGCCCGCCGGGCTTTTACCCCGCCCGAGCCCGTAAAACGGGCGGGCTAGCCCGGCCCGTAGTTTGTAATGGGTGGGCTCAGGCCTATGAATTTTTACTCGGCCCGCCCATAGGCCCAGCCTGTGAGCCCCACCTGTGGTACCTATTCAAAAGCCCCCCAACGGGCCCGCCTATTAGCCCAAAATCCCACAAAACCTTTCTTTTTTCCCTTGGTTTAGTTTTGCCTAAGGAAATTTAAACTTGCCCATTGGCCCGCCCGACTTTTGGCCCGCCGGCCCGCCAATTGAGCTAGCCCGTGGGCCAGGCTTGGGCTTCAATTTATGGTAGGTGGCCCGGCCCGCTTGGCCCGCCAAAAAGAAAAAGCCCGGTCAGCCCGGCCCATGGGCGGGCTTGGGTAGCGACTTGGCGGGCAGACCCGGCCCGGCCCGATGATGACCCTTATTACCAAGCATAGACAGCCCGAATGGGCCCTAAGGGACAGTAGGGTTCCGATTCTAGGGTTGGATGTTTTATAAGATTTCTCCCAAATTTAAGCTACCCTTAAATGCCTAAATCAAAATAAAAAGTCAAATAATTATGGAATGTTGTGAATTATTATGGATGATCAACTTGTAAGACAAAGGCTATTGTTTCATCAACCCTATTTATTAGGTTGTTCCTGGCTTTGGCTATAAATTGATTATTTTGGCCATTGTACATAAGGGTGTGTAAGTCAGAAAGGAAAGGCAGAAAGCAAAAGAGAAAATACTGATATAATATAATAGATCCTGAAGACCTACTTTGCTCTCGATAGTTCCTGGAGAAATTATCTTTTCTATATACTTGTGTCCAGTGCTTAATCTAGTTTCTGCAATCTTATTTATTATACTGGTTTTATAACACGTTATCAGCACGAGTCTCTACCCTACTGAGAAAGGTAAATGGTTTACATTTCCAGTAATTCACTTGTTCATATGCTCTGCTTACTATACCTTTCTCCTGCATAATATACGTAAGTAGTATATGCTTAAAAAAAAAAAAAAAAGGGGTACATGAAGTACTTACCAATTATGAATCCTGAAGAATTCTATTTACAATAAAGGAATACCTGAAGTATTCTACTAGTAAATACTTATATATATATATATATATATATATATATATATTAAAAAAAAAGGGTAAAATACCTGAAGTATTTTGCACAATATGAAAAAAAAAATGAAGAATACCCGAAGTATTTTTTGCAACAAAGTGGGTGGGTCTTCAATATTGAATCCACCACACCGCTTCGAACCCGTGACCTCCTTAAGGGAAGTCACGAATTTGGCCTCTGAGCTAACCCCGGTGGTTAACCATGTAACAGCAAACTTATTTATTTATTTCATCCCCTCTGTTATTTTTCTAGATGAATGTTTAAATTTGTCATCTACATTATTATTTGTTCACTCTTATCAACTTGTCATGGGAAAGGACTGAGCATTTATTTTATTGATAACAAGAAGCACAAACAGTCTTTGGTATAAATTTTGATCGCTTGAGTCAAAATTTAAATAGTAAATCTCCTTCGGATTCTTGTTGTCTGAACATGCATGACTCTTACTCTTACAAAATATGTACTAATATAGAGAGAGATAGAATAAGTGCATATGTATATTGCAAGTCAGTAGCTTGAAAAGACAGAAAGTAGAAATTGGAATTGAATTGATTTTGTAACCTTGTTTCCTCAAGGTTTTAGATAAATATGGTTTGTCCCACATCTTTGTTAGTGTTATATTCTAACCCTACAGGTTAAGTAAACATCGTGTGATCCACATATTTGTGATTATTACATAATGTTTCCTTAGATTTATTACTGCAGTTCATTAAATATGAGTCGCTCATTCAACTATCCCTTATTTAAATGTTTATCTAAATTGAAATTTCTTATTTTTATAGACAATGTCAAACTACACAAAATTGGAATTTGCAGCACTTGATATTTCAGGAAGAAATTATTTATCATGGATTCTTGACATTGAGATGCACCTCAATGCCATGGAAATAGGAGAGACGATTAAAACTGGTAATGACGCGTCCTTGAAGGATCGCGCCAAAGCAATGATATTTATTCGCCACCACCTCCATGAAGACCTGAAGTCTGAGTACCTTACAGTTAAGGATCCATTAGACTTATGGAATAATCTAAAGGAAAGGTACGGGCACCAAAAAGCAGTGATTCTACCAAGAGCTCGTTATCACTGGTTAAATTTAAGGGTGCAAGATTACAAATCTGTTAGCGAGTATAACTCCACTCTGTTCAAGATAGTTTCAATCTTGAAATTATGTGGTGAAACTATCACTGAAAAAGATATGTTGGAAAAAACTTTTACCACTTTTCATGCCAACAATTTGCTCCTGCAGCAGCAATACAGAGAGCGTGGGTTTGAGAAATACTCAGATTTAATTTCCTGTCTCCTGGTTGCTGAACAGAATAACGAGTTGTTAATGAGGAATCACGAGTCTCGTCCAACTGGTTCTATACCATTCCCAGAAGCGAATAAAGTCTCTTTTTCTAATCAGGGACGAGGTCATGGCCGTGGCCGAGGCCGTGGACGTGGACGTGGGCGTGGGTGTGGTAACCATAACCACCAAGTCCATGGAGGATATGTTCAAAAATCAGGAAAGAAACCAGATATTCCCCAGAAGTGGAATAAGTGGACTAGACTAGAAGTGTTTGCAGGAAAATGGAAGAATTTAGAAAATAAGCCTCCCAGGAATTCTGAGGACTCCTGCTACAGATGTGGAGCGAAAGGACATTGGTCACGTACCTGTCGTACACCGAGGCATTTAGCAGACCTTTACCAGGCATCTATCAAAGCAAAGGAAAAGGAGATTGAAACAAACTTCATCAATCAAATGAATAATAATCAACCTGACCCTTTCGAACCTTTTGATATCTCGTCTTTTGATATCTCTGAATATATTGGTGAACCAAATGGAACGAAAAATGATCTCTATGATGAAAATGACTACCCTGAATGGTCCCAGCAGTTAGACTAAATTATCATTTCCTACTTATATTGCATAAATTTGAAGGTGTGTTTATGTTTTAAATCATGTTGTAAGAAATGTGTCATGTTTGTCTTTGTAATAAAATGTCAAAGCGTGTTTCAGTTATCTATTTATGAAGTCTTTTCTTGAATATAATAGGGGCATGGATACTAACAATGCGTTATCAAAAACAAAGACAACTGGTGAAGATATTTGTTTGGTAGACAGTGGTACAACACATACCATTCTTCGGGATAACAAATATTTTAAACAATTGACAAAGATACAAGCAAATGTCAATACAATATCAGGTTCCGCAAACCTATTTGAAGGCTCTGGAAAAGCAAATATTGTGTTAACAAATGGGACAAATTTAAGTATTGACAATGCTTTGTATTCTACCAGATCCAGAAGAAATCTGCTAAGTTTCAAAGATATACGTCGTAATGGTTACCATATTGAAACCATCATCCAAGGCAAAGAAGAGTATTTATATATCACTTCTAATGTATCTAGCCAGAAGCTAGTATTAGAAAAACTTTCTGCATTCTCTTCTGGGCTATATTATACGACAATTAGAACAATTGAATCATTTGCGGTTATGCACCAGAAGTGCTCTAATCCAAAACTTTTCATGCTATGGCATGATCGCCTTGGGCATCCAGGTTCAATAATGATGCGTCGTATTGTTGAAAATTCACATGGGCATCCTTTGAAAAACCAGAAGATTCTTTTGCCTAGCAATTACCCCTGTAATGCTTATTCACAAGGGAAATTGATAACTAGACCATCTCTCTCTAAAATCGTTATTGAGTCTCCATCCTTTTTACAAAGAGTTCAAGGGGATATTTGTGGTCCAATACACCCATCTTGTGGACCATTTCGCTATTTCATGATTTTAGTTGATGCCTCAACTAGATGGTCACATACTTGTTTATTATCTACACGAAATGTTGCATTTGCTAAATTTCTTGCCCAGATAATCAGATTACGAGCACAATTTCCGGATCACCCAATAAAGACAATTCGTCTGGATAATGCTGGAGAATTCACATCTCAAGCATTTAATGATTACTGTATGTCAATAGGTATTGATGTTGAACATCCTGTTGCACATACACATACCCAGAATGGTTTAGCTGAGTCTTTTATTAAAAGACTTCAACTGATTGCTCGCCCGTTGCTCATGAAAACAAAATTACCAGTTTCTGCTTGGGGTCATGCTATTTTACATGCTGCTTCTCTAATCCATGTTAGGCCTACTGCATATCACAAATACTCGCCTACACAACTTGTATTTGGTCAACAACCGAATGTCTCTCACTTAAGAGTTTTTGGTTGTGCTGTATATGTACCTATTGCACCTCCCCAGCAAACTAAAATGGGTCCTCAACGTAGACTTGGTATCTATATAGGTTTTTACTCTCCATCTATCATTAGATACCTTGAACCCTTAACAGGTGATCTTTTTAAAGCACGTTTTGAGGATTGCCATTTTGATGAATCAGTGTTCCCACCATCAGGGGGAGAAAAATCGCAGCCAGAAGCTCGAGGTGAAATTACTTGGAATGCTTTGACATTATCTCATCTTGATCCGCGTACTAATCAATGTGACCTAGAAGTTCAAAGAATTATTCATTTGCAAGGTATTGCAAATCAACTACCGGATGCATTCACCGACACAAAGAAGGTAACCAAGTCTCATATACCAGCTGCTAACATTCCAGCACGCATTGAAGTTCCTGCAGAACAAAATATTGGCTTAGCAGGTGATGAGTCTAAGGCACGCCAGAAGCGTGGGAGACCTATCGGTGCAAGAGATAAATTTCCTCGAAAGAGGAAAAACCAAGGCAAAGAGGCTGAAGTAGCTGGTACTCTTGAAGAGACCAAGATAACAAATTCAAGCGCTCCTGGAGAGGCCAAACCCACAAAACAGGCAAATGAAAGAATGAATCTATCAATATTTTCCCGTAAATATGAATCTCCTCAAGAGAAATCACCCGAAGAGTTATTTCCTGAAGAGGAACAGGTACCTGAAAGTAATGAGATCTCAATACATTATATGAATACGGGTGAAATATTAGATAGAAATAAAACCGTTGTTGACAATGTATTTTCGTTTAAAGTTGCTCTTGACATTACTAGAAGTAATGAGAATATTACAGAAAGTAATGAAGAAAGTGAAGCACAAACTGTCGAAGAATGTCGACATAGAAATGATTGGCCAAAGTGGAAAGAAGCAATTCAAGCAGAACTAAATTCTCTTGCAAAAAGGAAAGTATTTGGACCTGTAGTCCAAACCCCTGAAGGGATACATCCTGTAGGATACAAGTGGGTGTTTGTGCGAAAACGCAATGAGAAAAATGAAGTTGTGCGCTATAAAGCACGACTTGTTGCACAAGGTTTCTCGCAGAGACCTGGAATTGATTATGAGGAGACATACTCTCCCGTAATGGATGCAATCACATTTAGATTTTTGATCAGCTTAGTAGTCATGGAATGTCTGGATATGCGCCTAATGGACGTAGTGACTGCATACTTATATGGATCACTAGATGCTGACATATACATGAAGGTCCCTGAAGGATATACTATGATTGAAGCACACAAATCAAAACCTCGAAGTGTTTATTCTCCTACGCTACAAAAATCTTTATATGGATTGAAACAATCTGGTCGTATGTGGTATAAACGGCTTAGTGATTATTTGTTAAAGGAAGGATTTGAAAATGCTCCTATTTGTCCATGTATTTTTACTAATAAATCCAACTCTGGTTTTGCGATTGTTGCGGTTTATGTCGATGATTTAAATCTCGTTGGAACTCCAGAAGAGCTTATAAAAATTGCAAAATATTTAAAGAAAGAGTTTGAAATGAAAGATCTTGGCAAAACAAAGTATTGTCTCGGCCTACAGATTGAGCATTTGCCAAATGGGATTCTAGTACATCAGTCGACATACACGGAAAAAGTCCTGAAACAATTTTACATGGATAAGGCACATCCTTTGAGTACGCCGATGATTGTTAGATCACTCGATGTGAACAAAGATCCATTTCGACCACTAGAAGAGGGAGAAAATATACTTGGTCCCGAAGTACCATATATGAGTGCAATCGGTGCACTTATGTTCCTAGCAAATTGTACAAGACCGGATATTGCTTTTTCGGTCAATTTGTTGGCTCGATACAGTTCTGCTCCAACTCAGAGGCATTGGAAAGGAGTAAAACACATATTACGTTATCTCCGAGGAACGACTGACTTGGGCTTATTCTATTCAAATGGATCAACATCACAATTAATCGGATATGCAGATGCTGGTTATTTATTAGATCCACATAAAGCCCGATCACAAACAGGATATGTGTTCACTTGCGGTGGTACTGCTATTTCTTGGCGTTCTGTAAAGCAAACGTTGACTGCTACTTCTTCTAATCACTCTGAGATTATCGCAATTCATGAAACAAGTCGTGAATGTATTTGGTTGAGGTCTATGATTCAACACATTCGAGAAAAATGTGGATTGTTGTCAATCAAAGATCATCCGACAATATTGTATGAAGATAACGCTGCATGTATCACACAGATCAAGGGAGGTTATATCAAAGGAGACAGAACTAAACACATATCACCAAAATTCTTCTACACTCATGACCTTCAGAAAAATGGTGATATTGATGTTCAGCAGATACGGTCTAGTGACAATCTGGCAGACTTATTCACTAAGGCATTACCAGCCACAACATTCAAGAAGTTGGTAAATAATATCGAATTGCGTCGACTCAAAGATTTATCTTGCAGCATTGAGGGGGAGTCGATAACATGAAAAATGATTGCACTCTTTTTCCTTAGCCAAAGGTTTTGTCCCACTGGGTTTTCCTTAGCAAGGTTTTAACGAGGCATATTCTTAATAAGTGATCATCCAAGGGGGAGTGTTGTGAATTATTGTGGATGATCAACTTGTAAGACAAAGGCTACTGTTTCATCAACCCTATTTATTAGGTTGTTCCTGGCTTTGGCTATAAATTGATTGTTTTGGCCATTGTACATAAGGGTGTGTAAGTCAGAAAGGAAAGGCAGAAAGCAAAAGAGAAAATACTGATATAATATAATAGGTCCTGAAGACCTACTTTGCTCTCGATAGTTCCTGGAGAAACTATCTTTTCTATATACTTGTGTCCAGTGCTTAATCTAGTTTCTGCAATCTTATTTATTGTACTAGTTTTATAACATGGAATGAATACTTTAGCCAGTTTTTATTTTTAGTTTTTATGCCTTTTTCCGTCAACTTATTTGTAGCTTTTTTCTATTTTCACATTTAGTTTGAAAAAATAGCTTTTTGAACATCCAACTGGCCTAGATGGTGGCTACTGGCTACGCAACCACCAGCACCATGTGAGTTCCACTGTATTGCATTGACAAAGAGGTCAATCTTTATATTGTTGTTTATACCGGCACCATATCTTAGACTAGCGCTGGAAGGCCATTTAATTAGATACTAATTAAATTGGGCCGAGATATATAAGTTACTCAGGCTAAAAATTAATGGGTTACATTAATTTTATGATTTGAAGCAAGGCCCAATTAAGTAAAATCCAAGTGGAGCTAGATACGCTGGATAATTGTGCCATGGAGATTAGTTCGACCCTATTAGCGGTTATTTCCTTCCGATTCAAAGGCCAATTGACTTAGTCAATTAGTCATACGTCAAGTTCACAAAAAAGGACGAAGTGGGGAGTTATTGCCACGTCACCCATGATCTTTCAACTGCTGAAAACTGGCCATGATCTCACATGCGCAAAAGAATGAACAATCGTGGGACACATGGCACCCATGGTGTAAGCAGAAATTCGGATTCAGGCCTGAATCAGCTTACTGCTTTGCCTATATATAGCAAAATCAAAGAAGAAAAATGGGTCCAACACCAATCAAAACCCAACGCTTCAAAACACTTTCCTACTTTCAGTAAAGTATACTATTGAATACCTAGTATTCATCGGCCCTCATGCCACCCTTTTTCCTTTTATTTTTACTCAAACTTTGTTATCATGGTATAATAAAACTCACGTTTCACGATCTACACATTTTCTATACGACTAGAAAATTTTTAAGTTCACAACCGTGTGGCAAACCACGAATCTCTTTATGATCATTACCCTTTGGGTCACACGCAATCGCCTTACAAGTTAGAAGTCACGATTCACGGCAATCGTCATCCGAAGTTAGGCGCTACAAGTCTTGGCACGCCCGCACTCAACCAACCAACGCCTACAATCGCATCCGCGCCTTGCTCGATCTTACGTGTGTCAAAAAAGAGAGTTTTCAATTGCACACATGCCCGTGCGCGCCGAGAGATAGAGAGTATAGTTTGCGTTCTTTTTTTCTCGGCAAAAGTCATCACATCCATCAACTTCTAAATAAACTCAAAACTTAGATTTCTCATTTACCATATTCAGAAATTTGATGTTTATACAAAGAACTAACTAGCAGTCGAACGAGTGATCATTTGCCGTTCAAAGGAAAAGAAATAAAAAAACAAAGAATCGTTCTTTTATTTCACAATATAGGTACCAAAATCAATGACAAAATTTTCATCACACTGACCAATAAACATATTTGCATCTTCGTCCACCTAATTTTTCTTCTTCTTGGATACACCCTAAGGAGTATTCCGAAAGTGAGGAGAGTTTTCTGTCTAGAATACTCGTTCTCCGGTCGCGTAGAGGTTCCAGAAAATGGTTGAAGCAAAATAAAGTCCGGCCGTGACGGTAAGGAACGCTTGAAATGATCCAAGCCATTGCACAAAGTAACCCGTTCCGATTGTGCTTACTATTGCAGCAAGAGTTCCAGCTGAATTCGCAATGCCTGAACAGCAATTTGAAAACGGAGAAATGTCAGCATTCTAAAGAAAAACGTATTAGACAGGAATCGAATTAGAGTACGGATGAATTTGACAACGTACCATGGAGGAATCCTGCGTATTGAGGAGCAATATCCTGATCAAACGACGATGAAAATTAAGTTTTTGAAGAGGAATAGAATTGGTTTTTTAACAAACGACGACTCATTCTGTTTTTCGAATATAGAAATTGTGCATCCGAAAGGGGATGAGAGAACTTACTTGCATATTGAGGAGAAAGCCAGCTTGGCTGAAAGAGCTGAAGCTCAAGGCTGCAGTGATGAATATGGATGCAACTACTGGCGTCTTGGCATAGTTCAAAAGGAGCAATGACACCCCAGGCCCGATAAATCCAATGGACTGTCATGTACAGATGATAGCCACTGTTAGTTCAAAATGCACAAGCCGGAAGGTACGATTCTCCTATCCTCCCTCTCCCTCTCTCTCTCTCTCTCTCTCTCTCTCTCTCTCTCTCTCTCAGCCTAAGAAGTACGGACATGTCTACCGATTTCGTATGTGCGTTCGATGTGTCTAGGACACCGACACGCCTCGAGACAGCCAAATATGTGTTTCATTTTATGCTACATTAGTTACATGATGACAAGTTACCGTCGCATGGTTTGCTTCACGTACAGGACTAATCAGTAATCCAACAACAAAACCATGCCACTGTTTTGTTCCATACCTGGCTCCGTAATTAGGAATTTGGGGTTTTTTTCCCAGATAGTAATTCAAGAGTTTTACCTGCATAATTTTCCTGACTAATGTTACGGAACATCCCGCCTTTACTAAGAAATCTGAAACCAGTCCAGCAATGTAGCCCGAAATCGCCATTGTTCCCCATGGCACGGCGCTGAACCAAGCCGCTTGTTTTAAATTCACGTTGAATACCTATTTGTATATCATAACCCAAATCATGAGTAGTGAACTGTGGGGAAAAAATGTCAAGAAAAGTGAGAAAATTGCTCGACGAAATTGGCACTTACAGTTTTAAAGTAAACTGGCATCCATGAGAGCATAACAAAGTATCCCTGCATTTAGAACCATGTTTCAAATTCTTAATGAAAATAGTAAGAAGCACGAATGCAGATACATGAACAATACTATTCAAAAACTTGAACGCAGACGCGTTGAATGTAAGAATACCCATATATTATGGGTTTACTTATGGATTCAAAGAAAAATCGTAAGCATCATTTTTTTTGCAAATCCTTTTTCCCCGGTTTGAATCTGGGTGTTGCCTAATCAACGAAGAAATCTTCTATTTCGTTCTGTTGACGTAAACAACAAAATAAATATTCACGACAAATTTAAAACGGTCCCAACTTTTTAAAATTGCACTAATCCTTCTATGTGGCGGCAATGTGCCACAGCATGTTTGGGGAAATGTTTATATCATATGAAGATAGAGAACATATGAACGCAAGGCTAAGAGACATGTCCGTATTTCAGGCAAATACTAAGAAACAACGAAGACTTGGATTTCGAAATTTATCAAGCCAACTTACCCAATTATTGGTAACGTTTGCAACAATAATTGCCCATGTGGGTAATTTTGACAGCAGGAGGCGGAGAGGCGGAAGCTCGCCTTTCTTCAGCGAAGTGTTGGATTTGCCCGCTTGGATCAACCGCAGCTCTGATTTGCTGATAAACTGGCTCTCATTTGGATCATTTGTAACCCCATATGCCCATGTTGTGAGCCAGAGAAGCCCAAGGGATGAGAAGAAAATGAAAGGACCAGCAATTCCGATTGACGACATGGCTATGGGAGTTAGTACTAATCCTGCTACATTTCCAAGATGAAATCCAGCCATTGACATTCCCACTGCAGTAGCTCTTTCATGGCTTGGAAACCACCTGATATGAAACAGATGGTACACCATGACTTACTGTAGGGATCCACAAGTATAATATTGAGCACGAATTCCTTAATCACTGCTTTTGTCATAAGAATTGTGCATTTTTGGATACGTATGGCACGATTTGTTATGACATACGAACGTAAGCAGGAACAACATTAGGATTGAACGGTTCATGATTTTATTGGATGATGCAATTCGATTCAAATTTATCACATGTTTCTGCTTGCAAAATAGTACTCCTATAGGAATGAATGCAGGGTTGAATCATTCCAGCTGGTGGTTTGAAAATTGATCGATATTTGTTTCTTCTAAGTCATATACAAAAGCATGAATTTACGGATTACAAGTCATATCAGAATCAATAAAGGAATGTAACATGAAGGCAGGCCACATTTTACACCAGGTTTTGATTCGCGATTCAATTTACGGAAAGTTGATTTTGATTCACGAATCTGACAGTTTTGTTGGCCGGAGGTATCTAATTCTCCAACAAGGGCGGCAAATTACTATACCAAGCATAGGTTGTTATTACCCGACTTTCGAGCTTGTAGAAGATATAATGGTTCATTCATTTGGTGGTTAAGTCCAATGACTGCACATACGGATAAAGACCGATTCACAAACACAAATACTATACAGAAAATCCATCAAGAATGATGCGGCAACATCGTTTGTAAAACCGTGGACCTCAAATGTTGGTACTTTAGTTTCAAATGAATAAAACAGAGAGACATCAATATGCATGGAGATTGATTTTGTATGAAAATTCTGTTTGTGTAAGAGAAATTACCTTGACAAGAGGGTGTTCATGGAAGGGAGAGCCACGCCTTCGGCGAGGCCAAAGAAGGCACGAACAGACAAGAGGGCGATTGTGGAGTGATTCGCAGCCCACGGGGTGAGGAGAGTGGCGATAGACCACAAGCCCACGCCCCAAGCGATCACCTTTTTTCCTCCGTATTTGTCTACCAAGGCTCCTCCCACGACGGATGAAAATATGTATCCCCATAGAAATGAGGACTATACATATAAAAGAAAACATCAAAACCTTCGTTAGCACATCAACTATGCATAAACTTGACCTTGGCAAAAAAGAAGAGCCATGAATATGACATTAGTTTATTTACAGATGAAACAATTATCATGGAATACTGTAACTATTGTTAAGAGCACCCGGCTTTGGCCTGGGCAGAACAAAAATAGATGGATATCAATTGTACGAATTTGAGGATTGACTAACAAAACCAACTAGAAAGTAGAAACACCAATCATTTTACAGCCACACCCACTTACGCAATTGTTTACACATCCATGCTCAGAAGGATGTGGGCTTCATACACACTATGGAGCCCTGTGAGTGTGGGCGTGTACTTGGATTGTGTGATTCTAGCATGTATCGATAGAGTTAAGGGGGAAAAAAATACTGAAGCTCGACTCTTGTTCCATGGACTCAGGGATGATGCTACCTATTAGGCGTTGTCCCCCAACTGCTTCATCCGTACCGTCCGTCTCAGCAATTAATGGTTCGGATTTTTAAATAACTTTTTCAGGGATTTAGAAGAGTTATTTTACAATCCGGACCATTTAAAACACTTTTGGACGGTTGAGATTAAGCACTGCACGGTGCTGCCCACCATCCCCGAATCCGTGTTCCATTCAACGTCAACTAATTACGTAAAATTACAGACATCCTGAAACTTGTTAATTTTGCTTAGCTCAAACCTGACCCAATAAGGTAAGGCCATGCTGTTTTAAAATTTCAAACTAGGCAAGTTTGAATCATTCTCGTCTGAGCAGACACCCGTTTCAAACCAAACCTGTATTATTGAAACCTAGTTATACATTTCGAGGTCCAACTCTGCTCATTTAATGATGCTAGGTGTATTGACAAGCTAAGATATCAAAATTTGTGCTCATTACATTCATTCCACACCCATACTCCAATGGATTGTCGGGGTGGCCAAGGTTGAGACTCAAAAATCTGCTCTCTTCTAAGGTTAGATTCGAGGCCTCTTAGGCGTTATAAACTATCGTCGGGTGTCTAAATAGGGCTTTGCCCTAACTTTAATTGAGTACACCACTAATAAACCGTGAAATTGGCCTTCCAAGAATTAGTTTAGGTGCAGGTGCCCGAACGCCCTTAGCTGTCAAACAAAATTAATTTACACGCATCCACATTTAGGTATTGTTGTAAGGGCAACGGCCAGTCTACAAAAACACCCCCACCTAACTTCTCCAAAACCCAGATTAAAAAAAACTTTCTCCAAAACCATATATAGAACTAGTACTGTCATATGATGTTTAAATTCTTTACACCGTCAGTGTAAATATTTGTTTCCTTTAAATCAATTATATTGCACCACGTCGCCATGTTTTATTGATTGGGACCACTGTTTTGCAACGTTGCGCAATGTAAAGAATTTATTCTCATAGAACTAGTACTGTCAAATGATGTTTGGCTGCAGCAACGGCTGCAGAATTTTAGTTCAGCAGTGACAAAAATATCAACGTTTTGTGAACAAAGCTCTACACAAAATGGAATTTTTTATCATGGTTGGAAATGAATTGTACTTAATTTATTTTATTTTGTTAAGTTATATTATCTACATACTCATAAATTTAAGTGAATTTCTTTTTACTATGATTATCCATGAACAATACAATACTGACAATATGAAAAGGTATGAAAAATTAAATTACTATATGAAAAAAATACAAAAATTTAATATATTTTTCGAGTCCGAAGATTCGCTTAAACCTCTTCAAACATAGGTACAGCAGCCCCGTTTGGCTGTGTGAATGCTTGAGCGGTTGGTATTGCCGATAAAAGAAGAGGAGATGAGAGGGCCAGAGCGGGTTTGGTATATGGCCCTTTCAGTTCTCGGTGGCAAGGGCAGTAACGGGCCCGCCAAGAATTTAACAATTTAGCTTTTCGTGGACTCTGTAGGGGACTACCAAAACGAGTTTAGAGACGTTTGGAATTGTAAATCTACAATAACAATATCCGCCAAATAAATCCGAGGTTGACATACCCGTTTTCGATTCCGATAAGATTCTTATTTTTTAAGTACTTATTTACCACGTTATGATACAGGTCATTCTCTCACAATGCATCACATTTAATTCAAAAAGTGAGTATTTATTTGAAAAATAAGGACTTATTTCCCTTAGCGAAACGGGGCCTGGTCAAGGACTTAGAATTTAGAAGTTTGATCTCTCCAAAGATTTCATATTCGGAACCTTTCATATGATAACAGCTCCTTTGGGGTCAATTCATTTGTAGTTTTGCTCTAATTTTAATTGAAATCCCACAAGTGAGCATCGGAATTGATTATTGAACTCCAAACAATATTTTTTGGATATTGTTTCCAAGAAGTCACAATATTATAAAATTAACAAACCATTTGGTTGTTGCTGCTGAATTTGGAGTGGGTTGATGCGGTCAAATCCACGTAGGATTTGGATTAACTTTAAGGTTTGGGGAAGAGCTTAAAGCCAAACTGGGGATACTGCCAAGCAGTCCCTGTTGAGTGGATGTAGGGCGCATTCAGACCGTTCAAAAGTATTTTCAGTGATTCGGATTGAAAACAATTTCTTCCGGTAAGGAGTTAAATTGAAAACAAATTCTTCTGGGGAAGAGTTAACTCTTTCCCAGAAGAATTTGTTTCAATCCGAACTATTGATTACTGAGATGAACAGTCCGCACGCACTCGACAGGATGCTTGGCAGGGACTGCTTGACAGCGTCCCCTGAGGCATGCAGTCGGAGTCTCCAAATTGGAATTGGATTTTATCTCCAACTTTCTACTTGTGGTAGCAGGAAAGATGATAACTATTGACATAATGAATCGACAGGATTCCATTTCTAGCTATACTTGACTACTTCTGATGAGATTAGTTTCATAAAATTTAATTTAATCCGTGTGACACAAAATTAACCTAAAGGAAAAAAAAATGAATGATTCACTACAAGAAAATCGAACTATAGCAACTGTCGAAAGCGTTGCTAAAAAATCTAAAAACCGTTGGTAAAGACCCCTTTAGTCTATACCAACGGTTCTAGAACCGTTGCCCAAACCGTTGCAATATATCCGTTGCTATAGGGTTATAGCAACGGTTTTGTCAAGCGTTGGTACAAATTTTTTTTTACTAACGGTTCCATTAGCAACGGTTATAACCGTTGCTAAAGCCTATTTTCTTTTTTTTTTTAAAAACAAACCACTGTGTGATGTAAGCCACCACGTGGCACTGCCATGTCACACGTGTGCTGACGTGGCGCCCACGTGGCTGGGAAATAATGTTGCACCTCCTGAGAGTCGAACCCGCGACCTCCCGTCTTCGCGCGCGCGCGCGAACCAGCTGAGCTAGCCCATGACTTGTGAGGAATAACACATCTTTTAATATTTATACTATACAAGCCGGATTTTTTTTATTCTTTTTGTAAAATTTCGGTTTATACTATGCAAATACTTACTAGTTTCATTTTTTTTTTATCCGAAGCGTTTATTTTTTACAAAATAGTTCCATTATTCATTTATCATCAATTAAATTGACATGCACCAGGTTCCAAAAAAAAAAACCCTCTCTGTTTTCCTTTTTTTTTTTTTTCAATATTAATTTTGCCATTTCTAAATTTTTGTTAGATTCACATAAATATTTTTGATTGGTTAATCATTACTATGAGATGAGTCTAAAAAATTTAAAAAAAAAATGTAATTAAAAGCATAAAAAATCAATATGGGTGACAAAATATCAAACAACTAACATTTGTTGTCTTTAGTGTCATCTTATATGATTTTTTTTTCAATTTCAGTCCACAATTTTATATTTTTTTTATTCTTATTAAGATGAATGATTAATCCCAAAATGAATGATTAGTTTTAGAAATTACCACAAAATGCTAAAAAAATACGTTAAATAAATAATATCGGAAAAAATATCACAACAAAAATTTAGGAAAAATAGCCATAACAAAAGCAACGGTTAATGAAAACCGTTGCTAGAGTCCAGTTTATAGTAACGGTTATTGAAAACCGTTGCTATAGGCCAGTGTTTAGTAACGGTTAAGAAAAACCGTTACTATAGTGTTATAATCTAGCAATGGTTACATAAAAACCATTGCTATAGTCCTATTTCTAGTAACGTTTTAAAAACCGTTACTATAGACCATCTATACCAACGGTTTTTGCAACCGTTGCTAAAAAAACCGTTGGGATATCCAAAATTTCTTGTAGTGATTTAAGAGTTAAGAGAATTAATCCTACGATGATGAACCACAAACAAGGCAAGAGTTTCGGCTTTCTCTTTTTTGTGGTATTTTGGTTGGCATCTTACCTTCTTTTAATTTGGTTCTCGGATGACTTTTGCCAGTGTGTCCGTGATTCTTTCAATCTTTATATCTAATTCAAAGATTAATAAAATCTTTTTTTGCCGATAAAAAAAAAAAAAAAAATACGATACCAAGTTTAACTCTAAACTCTAATGGGTGTGCTAGATCAACAACTCTCTTTTCCTCAACTTTTGCACTTCCAGAAAGTATACAAAATAAAGAGAGAAAAACCGGATGTCATATATTATGCCCTTCATACTACTATACCGGCATGACCTCGTGGCTCCTGCCATATGGATTTCGGGTTGATGGTGTGCAGTGTGCTGTGCACCTCCAAACTGTCGGATCGTGCATCCGACGGCTCAAATCTCATCTCAACAACCAACGATCAAGAGCCGTTTATTGCTAAAATGAGATCCGAGCTTTCGAATGCACGATCTGACGGTTCGGAGGTGCACAACACGGTGCTGCACACACCACTGCATATTACCATTCCCCAATTCCTACTATGCACAGCAATTTAAAAAATAATGAAATAAAAAAGATTTCAATAAAACATTTTCTTTATCACAATGTGTAAAACATATTACTAGTATGTAGTTATTGTTCGAGAAAAAAAGAGATAGATATGTAACTAGAATTGATTGATCCCTAACTTATAGGGGTTTTTTTTTTTTTTTTCAAATTCTGAGTTATCTTTAATTTTTTTCGATAGGCCAAGTTATCTTTATTGTTGGGTACTAATTGGTTTTGAAAATTGTAAAAAAATTGGAGTCAATGAGTTTAGAAATTTTAGGTTAGGGCACTAGCGGGGCTTCTCACGAAAATACCCCGACATGTCTTCTTAATCTAAAAAAGGGCATTTTAGTAATTTTACGTTACGTTGACAACTTGACATTCAATTTTGTGATGATAAAAAAAGAAAGAGAGAGAGATTTACAGTTATGCAAATTCAGAAAAAAAAAAAAAGATTTCCATACCATAAATGTGACAGAAAAACGAACCAAGGCCGGATTGTTTCTTTACGTAACTTATTACAACTTGCACGTAAAAGTCTAGTTCTACCACGAATTCATGTAGTTAATATCAATCGATTGAGACTCAAGACGTGCGCTGTCCGGCTTAATTTAGTTTGGTTACCGTGAATGAATGCATCCCATTATGGCAACTGCTATATTAATCTATCTAGTATTAAAGGGCGGAAATAATTTGAACCTCTGCATTCATATCCAATCTAAAATCTACATTGGAGTTCTGAATTCTGGCATATACTATGATTTTACAAATTCCTAACATGCAGTAGGTTGACACAAGAGAGAGAGAGAGAGAGAGAGAGAGAGAGAGAGAGAGAGAGAGATATTAACCTGAACGATGCCGAGAAAAGAGCTGCTCCAGCCATGTTTGGCAGCAAGGGGGACAATGGCCACGGACATGACAACTCTATCCGCGTTACAAAGGCACATCACGCACGCCAATAGCGCCACCACCTTGAACCTCTCCGGCACTAGGAATTTACCTTCCTGCCCCCTCCCTCCCACCAGCAATCCCCTCTCTATCCCCTCCGCCGTACACCTCACCACCAATCCTTCCTCCCTCCTCTCTGTTCTCCTCCTTGTTCCTCTGACCCTCTCTCCGCCCGAAAAACACGCATTGCCTGATTTTGCACGAATCGGCTCGAATCCCAATTGGGTTCTCTTGAAATTAATAGAACTGCATCGGGTTGTGGAGAGAGACGTAGATTTTGGGTTGGATGAGGAGGAATGAAGCAGAGATTTAGTTGGAGTAACGGCCGCCATGAGAGAGAAACTCCCGGTAGAGGGGGAGAGAAAGTAGATTATTATTGTATATGTGCAGTGTCAAATGAAAGATCTTTAAATGAAGCATTAGTTTCTTAAATAGCTAAATTGAAAATTGTGATTTGGTGATGAAAATTAGTTTAAGATAGGCCATGTTTGGATTGAAGAATGCCCAAAGTGTCAAGTTGATTTGGGTTGGTAAGAATCTCCTGCGTTTTAGGTTGGTGAGCTAGTAGGAAATGAAAGTTGGGGGGACTTGAGAATTGGCCGCCTATTCATCGTCATTTTATAATAGGGATTTTGATTTGAAGAAGGGCATTTTCGTCAAGTTGAAATAGGTGCACCTACTATATATACAAGTGGCACACCGTCGCAAGAGACTGACGTGGCGATACGCGTCTTAGAGGAGTAGGAGTTTGGTGCTGGTGGGATACTATAGATCTTATCCACCTTGATGCACATAGTAGAAGTGATTTTGGAAAGCTCTAGCTCATTCCCTTGGTACCATATGGGACAACCAACAGTTGTTCAAACTTGCCTAGATACATTGGATTATAAGTTTTCTCTAGGTTTTAGTGATTTTAGGGTCGATTCCCGTAAACATTCATCCTCTTCTTAAATCTCCTAGGATAAAATAGATTAGAATTAACGAATGACAAAAAAAATAATAAAAACTCCATCAAAACCCAAACCGAACAAAGTCCTAATGACATGGCTTCTTTGTGGTCTTAGATTATGGAGTAACTTAGAAAGTGTTACCTATTCTTGTAGTACCACTTTATACGAGATTTTGCTTCGGGATTAATCTAGCTATTAGTTAGCAAACAGTAAGATTGGTCTTGTAAAAATTAATTGAGATGTGCGTAATGCGACCTAAAGACATTGAACTATAAATAAAAATAAAAAGTAACATTGGTTCTTAATCTCGCACCGCCACATTTGTGTGGGTATATATTGGATGCAACTTGTTGGAGCGTCCTAAGTAGGTTTTTTTTTTTAAATTAGGGGTTCCATACCACTAGATAATTTATCAATCATTCAGCGGTCAAGAACTTACGGCGTGTGATGCTCCAGTTTTCACTTGGTCACAGTACAATGTGAAATGATTTTTTCAAAAACAGTAGTCCCAATGCACTAGATAATTCCGCCGGCTTACGTCGTTTCTTGTCACCAACCACTTAGGGGGTGGATGCAAATAACAAACACCCAAAAGTGTGCCAACTACCACGGATCGGGCCGGTTGAACGGAAACCGGAAACAAACGCAAAAAGCAGTAATTATTCAGTAGATCCAGAAGACAGCCAAGTGATATTCCAGATCATTCCAATGCCACACTTTTATGAAGAGGTGGCAATCTCAATTCATATTTTTTAACCCGTCCAAATCCACCCACTTGTAAGCCAATCCAACCTGCCTATATCTTATAATGGGTTGAACTCATATCAGCCCACATTTACATAGGTTTAGATGAGCTTGAATTAAAATGGGTTGATCGTGTCTTTTGCTTTTGTTTTGTATTTTTTTTTTTGAGTAAACTTTTATAAAGCAACCAACCAATATTAACAAGAGGTCAAAACCTCAGTACAATCAGAGCCTACCTATCCAGCTAGGAAAAGTAAACTAAGAAACAAAACAATTACATAGGACAGAAAATCCTACAACCAAGGTTCTAGGACGTAACAAGAAACTAATTTGCATTGCTATGCTTAACATTTCTCCACGAGCATAAGCGGCCTCAAACTTCTTCAATAACCCGGTTCCCCAAAGTTTGAGCAGGCACACTAACCCCTTGAAACTGTCTTCGATTACGCTCCCTCCAAATCAAATAAATCGAGGCAGCTATAGAAAGTTTATAAACACGATTAAGACATGAATCAGGATATCTGTGAGCATACATCCAATCCAATTCATTAGCCAAACCAAAATAGGGGCGTTGAATATTGTTCTTGTGAAGCAACATCTGCCAAACCATCTGAGAATTTGACCACTCAAAAAATAAATGGTCATGAGACTCCTCCACATCTTGGCAGAGCAAACACATCCCATCAACTAGTAAACCTCAATTGTGCAGTCTATCCTTGGTAGATAACCACCCCAAAATTGCAAGTCATTCAATGAAAGACCAAGGAGGAATATGACTTGGGAACCAAACACATTTAGACCAAAGAACCACTGGATACTTGGTACACAGAGTATGCCAAGCTAATTTAGTCGTATACACCCCAAATTTATGAAGTAACCATCTCATAGAATCAGGAACAAGAGGGTTGGGCATTAGAAAAAGTTTAGTACTAGCAACAATCTACCTAGTAATAGCACATCTTAAGTTAGGCCAAACCTAAACTCCATTTTGAATGCTAGAAGCTACCTTAGCGGTCGTAGCTCTACCTATGTTATAACCCACATACTCCCCAAATTTTTTGTAACGAGGCCCCAACGTATGCCAATTATCCACCCATAGAAAGGTAGACAAACCATCCCCTACAATATACTTAATCCAAGGTCGAACAGTGTCTCTTAGATTAAGAAGTTTCCTAATAGTCCAGGAAGCATCATTAGGAACCTTAACCCACCAAAAACTCTGTCCTTTAAGATACAAGTATGCACCCATTTAATCCAAAGGGTATCCGCTTTAAGACAAAATTGACCACAAATGCCTTATCATGGAGGCTTTATTCCAATCTTTAAGCAATCTTAGACCCAACCCTCCCTCATTTTTAGGAGCACAAATGGAATGCCATGCAACTTTTTGCCCTTGAATGATGGAGTTCAAAACCAGTCCACAGAAATGATCTAAGCAAGCATTCAATATCATGCAATACTCGCTGAGGCAAAATCAAAATTGAAGACCAATAAATTTAAATGCTGAAAAGGATAGAATTGATAAGTTGTAACCTGCCACCATAAGTAAGAGTTTTGTTGGACCATAACTAGTTTTTACCAAGAATCTTTTCCTAGAAACCAAGAATTTTTTCCTTCAGTTGAGCACAATCCATAACTCTTAACCTCGTAGATATTAAGGGCACTCCCAAATATCTGACTAGAAGAGGTCTTTTGCTTTTGTTACTTGTAACAACCCACCTCCTCAAGCACCACGATCAAAACATAACAAAATCAGTTGTTTAACGCCACTCACTCACTTACAAACAAGCAGAAAAACCTAAAGAAAAACCAATCCCACTTCCTTCAATACATTTACATAACTTTTCATAATTTCCTCTTGTGCGTACCCTTCTTCTTTTTTTTTTTTTTTGAACAAAGCGTACCCTTCATCTCCTCCAATTTTATCCCCTTTCTTTAGTGTTCCTTCCCCTCCGTCCAACTCAACTCCCCCTTAGCCGAGTTCCCCCATGTGTATTACCTAAATACATACATATAGAGTTATGGGAGACAACCACATGAATTATTGGTGCCAAATTTCATTAGCCCCATACAAGCTGAAAACCCTCAAATTCTTCTTTAGCACCCATGTGCCCATCTCCATGCAAGAGTATATCTCCATTCTTTGTCATTTCTCTCAAAATATAGTCCATAAATATTTTAACTTATTCTCTACTAATACGTGGTCCTCATTAAAAGCTACAATCCTTTCTTTTTTTCTTTCTTTTTCTTTTTGTACAAAAACAAGGGTTTGCCCGTGCCTGAAGGCACGGCGCAACGTGAAATTTAATTAGTGGTAATTGTGCAATTAATGTTGTTTGAGAGAGAGAGAAAGAGCCGTAGGATTTATGAAGCAAATCAATGGTTAGGATTTATAGAGAGATAAAGATTCAAAACCGTTCTCGAATCCCTTATTATGTAGATGAGAGTCGGGTCTCACATTACTACTCATACCACGAAACAAAGGACAAGTCACTCACCACTCAAGAGAGCAGAAAGTCTTCTACAACTAGGAATTAATACACTCTAAAACCCTCTCTCTCTCTCTCTCTCTCTCTCTCTCTAAAAAAAAAAACTTCTATTCCCAACTTTCGTTACTGAGATCAGAATTATCCAAACATGGCGGTATGGGTATAAGGAAGTAATAAGTGTTTGTCCTCCCATGAGATCACATATTCAAATCTAATGAAGGTCAAACTTTCCATTAATGTCACTGTAAGGTTTGTCTGGCTGTTAACCGTGATGCCCCAAAATTAATTGAAATGTGAACAAGATTATCTGAACATGCGGTTCTAAAAAAATTGATAGAAAGAATTCACTAGAATGCCAAGACCAATTTTTTTTTTCCTATAAAAAAAACTTCTTTATATGGATCACCAAGACCAACTTGAGTTTAGATTCTAGACCAGTAGATCAAGAGCTTCACAGCGGGCGTGATCCTCTCCACCTTCCTTATCGTCGCGATTGTCGTCGCCAACTACCTCTTCGTCCAGAGCGTATTCTCTCTCTAGATTTCTTCATTCGTGTGTAATTTAAAATCTGAATGATTTTCAGTGCGATCGTATTCTTCAATGACAAGATTACAATTTTAGACGGATAACGAAACTTTTTTTTGCATTTTTTTGAGAAGGAGATCTAGAGATGTTCCCAAGTACTCAAAAATCGTCTCCTCTAAAAACAGGAAAATAATTTTTGAATGCATTTGTGAATACTATAAATGTAGCACCTATCCCCTTGCTACCATCAGAAATGAAGGGGGAAAATGGGTTGGGTTAGACGGGTTTGGATTTGACTTGACCCATATTCAACCCAACTCGTTTCAACTCGTTTACTATTTGACTCATATTTGATCCATGACCTGTTTCAACCTACTCAAATCCACACAGACCCACCCATTTGTCACCTCTACTTTTTCTTAAGGTCCACATACTTAATCATAGATCCCATAAAAAAATATGTGGTGTTAGAATATCCCAAAGCACTACATAACCGTACTTAAGGAACACTGAATAATTAGATTGTAAGAAGGGATGGTATCATTGATATTTTGTTTTTAATAGTAGTTTAATAAGTAGGTTAGATTCTATCGTAGCCATTGATGGTATGAATAAAGCCACACAGATCCAAGTAACTTTTCGGAGGATTTGGAGTACCGCACCTAACACCTTTCTCATGATTGTTCGGTGCTCTGGGAGCACTGTCACGTGGCACTCCACCGCGTTTTACCCCACACATTTGTAGAGCAAAACAACTTTTGATGGTAGAGCTCACACAAATGTGTAGTGAATAAGATTTCCTGAACTTGATTCATGAAGCAAAAAATAATTCTTTGTGAATATAAGTGTTGGAGCACCTCGTGATGATGTATAGGATAGGAACATCCAACAACTCTTCCTCACTCCTCGGCGTGAGAAACGCTCTCGTTTGGAAATCGCTCGGCAACTTATGCGGCGCATCAAATAAAGGATTAATCCCGAGGGGATCCTTGTCATCCTCCACGTCCTATTGTAATAGTAATATGCTACTGCACGGAGCGTGTGCCCAATCTCTAAAACAAATGATTTGTACTCGTAGATTTTTTGAAGTGTTATTATTGGGCTCTGATCAGTAAAATTGTTAGTTTTTTGTTTTTACGTTTATAAAAAATAAGAAATGATTTTTTGTTTATTTATTAAAAATAAAAATAAAAAATATATTTGGTGACCATAATAGTTTTTGTTTATTTATTTTTTGGGTTACCAAAAGTGTTTTCAAAACAAATGAAAACGTCATTTTTGTATTTCTAAAATTTCTGTAAACTTGTGGAATTGATCATATATTTTGTAAACAAAAATAATAACACAAAACATGTTTATGGTGCCTGTTTTAAAAAATATTGGAAACAAAAACTAAAAACTAAAATAAAAAAAAAAAACTTTCCAAACAGAGCCATAGTTTTCACATTATGTTAGGCGATTTCTTTTCTATGAGAAATGAAGTTGATGAATCAATTTTCACCTTGAGCTCACCACAATTGACTAGATTACACGTTCATTTTTCTGGTAATCTAAAGGGCCACTGTCGGTAATGTAACACTAATGAAATGTAGTTGAGTGACCATGAATACTCCACATGTTCACTCAGATATTGTATAGACTGAGTCCAAATAGGAGTGATAGATCAACATTGGGATATAAATTGGACCTGTTCATGAATCATGACAAGCATGTCATGCACATAACATTTTATGTACTGTGTTTTTTTTTATATACAAATAGAGTTTAATTCTGGTAAAAAAAACATATTTGGATCTCATGATTGGTTGGAATAATTATTTCATGTTGTACTAACCAAATAGTTTGACCATATATACTTCTAGATAAGTAAACCTAACCCACTCATAAATTTCTTAGATTTGTGTCAAGTCTAACTTTATAATCATTTTGTTAAACCCACTGCTTTAAAAATGAATTAGTATGGGTTTCATTCAACATGATTGCTATAGAGTAGAATGTCGAAACAGACGGCTCAGATCGCGTAAGAACACCCTCATAGTGCATTATTAGTGCATTATTGCACTACAGGGTCCTCCGATTCGAACTACAATCGGACTACGAGTGCACCACAGGGGGACAATGGGACTGCGATGGACATAACTCCTTGTTTATAGTGGTCCGCAAAAGCATCTTAATTACTCAATTTAACAAGTGATGGACAAGCTTATTGAGACTGATATTTCCTCTGTTTTTTTTTTTGGAGAAATTTCAGCTACTTCAACAGGGGGTAGGTGCCTCCTATGATTGGTAGAAACTAGAAAACAAGGATCAACCTACCACTGTAGGTCCAACAATTATAGTACTATAATCATCTAAATATCTACTCAGTATAACAAAGCTTTAACAACAATGCTACATACACTCCTATCTATCACACTTCTCTCATATTTGTGTCGGTTCCACATATTTAATTGTCGAGTCAACTTCACATATATATGAAAAGAGTGTGGTCGAAAAGTGATCGGTATGAATGTACGCAGACTTATTGTAGTTTTAAACGACCAGTTTGATGGGAAATGTGGAGTATCATGTGACTCATGTGATCTTCCTCCAGAATCCAAACCAACTACCCTCTTCCTTATTAATATAATAATAATATAAAAAAAACTATATAAATTCTGTAGGTTCTCTCTTCAAAGTATAGTAATTTTCTTGGTTTTTTCAAGATTATCCTTAGTAAGGGTTGGTAAGTACGATAATATTACTAAAAAAATTATAACAATAATGACAATTGATAGCTCTTTCAATTTGAGTTTGAATTTAATTACGTGTTATGTTGTATACACGTCATTCTAAACACTTCACTCAAACACACTGCCCAAAAGCATTAGTTTAACAGAGAATTTGACAATCCGAGCGGTTTTATATTGTGGACTTTGATATGACATTTAGGCGCACAACAATACATGTCAATTGGATATCGATAAATACCTTATCAAATCAATTGGTGAACGGAGTGACTTATGACGATTTCTATTTCTCAAGAAAAATGTAAAATTTCCAGATTACTACTATAAACCAAATCATAACGTTGAATTTTCTGTATGAATAAATGAGATACTGAGACCTATAAAATAAACAGTTCGGATCGTTAGAACAGGTGATAAAACTCACTCGGTTAGGTGATGTGGTGAAGATGTGTGCAGGTTCCACTTCCATTGACTTCCGTATTTCTTCATGCGCGAATCGAGGACTTTGTCTCAATTTAAAATTTTAACCCCACAAGGATAGAGCACTTTGAAATTGCTAAAGCTACTTTAAATATAGCTCTTTAAAGATCCATCAATGGGAGATTTTGGAATTGCTCAAGCTTATAGTATCATTTTCATTAAAACTAGGTGACTGATTTTGCTACTCTTTTTTTTTGTTAACGTCATGAGTCATTCTATCACCACACCCATTTACACACTCATTCAAACATCCACACTTACAATAAGGGTGGAGCCCGCACACACTACATCTAGTGTGTGTGGGCCCCACCCTTGTTGTGAGTGTGGGTGTATAAATGGGTGTGTAAATGGGTGTGGTGTTAGAATTATTGTTCTTGATATAGGTTGTTCTCCTGTTGTACTTACTAGAGGCCATGCACACGCGATACATGTGCAAGTTGAATTTTCACAATATTAGTAAAATTTGATCAAACAAAAAGTGGGAAGCATTTTTACAAAAACGTTGTGAAAATCCAACTTGCACACGCATCGCTTGTGCCCTGGTCTCTAGTTTGTATAATAGCTCACTGTTTGTTTGTTCGATTTTTCACAAATTTTATCCAATCCGACTTACACACGGATCGTGTGCCCCGGCCTCTAGTATTAAGTATTAACTTATTGTAACAAATAAGCAACAATTAAACTCTCGAAAATTCTATTTTTTTTTTATATATAGTAATAACAATTGATGTGTATATACATTTCTATACATTACCGTACATATCACTGTGTGTACATTACTAAAGCTTGACGTTTTATGACCGATTTTTTAGTCTAACTCTAAACTGTAACGTAATGACAAAGAATAATATATATATGTAAGAAAAAGATGAGAAAGTAGGACATGTGGCAGATCTGATAAAATGTGACACCGAAAACCAAATTTAACTCTTGATTTTTAAGGATCATCAATTGCATTAACCGTTTTAAGAAAACAAATTGCAGTACTCGTTTTATAGAAGCATAATCTCTGGAAAAAAAAAAATAAAGGGAAAGAAAGGCTCAAAATGCCTTCAGTCGTCCGGCATTTTTTGGGTCACTTGCACGAAAAGCATTGTATCACTGTTATTCTTTGCACATTTTCAACTGTTAAAAAGAAAGTTAAATATAATGAAAGAAGACAAAAACTAAAATGCACACCAACCATGAATTGAGAGAGAGAATGGTTGGGGGCGGGGGGGTGGTTTTGTTGTGTGTGTGTGTTCATATTCCTCAAAAATCCGAAAGACAGTCTTTGTGTGTGTGAATAGAAAACCGAAGTCAAAATGGTCGCTCTGAGTTCTCCTTTATTTATGCCAGATTTTTGGCAATCTTATTCTATAAAAGTAATCGGTGAAGGTGAAGAGATGGAGCAGTTGAAGGGAAATGGGGTGTATTCGAACATGGGTATGGGTAATAAAAAAAAAACCCATGGATATGGCAGTTGGTGATGCGTTTTTACTTTGGCACCCCTACGGTGTCCCACGGGGGTTTTAAAAATCAATTTCGTGAGAGGGTATTTATGGAAAGAAAAATACATGACAGGTGAGATACAAAACTGGTGCTCCCCTTTTATATATTAGAATAGATAGGCATGAATAAGGGTCCTCATTTGGCCCAAAGGCCCGCGACCCTCTCAAAGCCCGCCCGGCCCGCCGGGCTTTTACCCTGCCCGAGCCCGTAAAATGGGCGGGCTCGGGCCTATGAATTTTTACTCTGCCCACCGTACGCCCGGCCCGTGAGCCCGCCCGTGGTACCCGTCCAAAAGCCCGCCAACGGGCCCGCCTATTAGCCCAAAATCCCACAAAACCTTTCTTTTTTCCCTTGGTTTAGTTTTGCCCAAGGAAATTTTAGCCCGCTCGGCTTTTGGCCCGCCGGCCCGCCAATTGGGCTAGCCCATGGGCCGGGCTTGGGCTTCAATTTATGGTAGGTGGCCCAGCCGCCCAAAAAGAAAAAGCCCGGTCGGCCCGGCCCGTGGGCGGGCTTGGGCAGCGACTTGGCGGGTTGGGCCGGCCCGGCCCGGCCCGATGATGACCCGTAGGCATGAATAACATTCACGTATTCTAGAAACAAGTGTTCTACCCGTGCTATGCACGAGAGCAAGAAAAATATTCTTGATATAGGTTGTTCTCATGTTGAATTTATAGGCATGCATAACATTCTTGTATTCCAGGAACAAGTGTCCTACCCGTGCTATGCACGAGAGCAACAAAAATATTCTATTATATTTAATGTTATATATATGCAGTTACCGGTAAAGTCTAGTTGTTAATTATTATTTACCTCCATTATGGATGATTTATCATTAAATGTAAAAGTTATAATGAGACAACGTTTGAGGGAACCAGAGGTGCTGTAGTGCACCCCGGTGTTGTGCATGTGTAGTGCGGAACACGGACCGTTGATGTCGTCAATTAACGATTGCAATGTGTTTTAAATCTTTGTCCAGTAATAAATATCTTTTACCAGCAAATGATTATATTTAATCTAGACCACTAATTGATGATATCGACGGATGTATGCCGCACTACACGTGCTTTACACGGAGTTGCACTACAGCACCCTCGGATCCATGTTTGAGGATGAAAGAAAAGTTCGAAAGCTTTTTTTTTTTCCAACCTTTTATATTTTAACTTTTGGTATTTTTAAAAGTGCAAGAAAAAAAGAAGAAAATGAATTTTATTAACAGAATGCCCCACATAAGAGAGAGAATTATGAAGGAGAGAGCTTTAATCTTATTTTTGAAAACTACATTTGCTAAGTATGCAAATAGTACAGATTATCTGTATACATTCATACACTGGCCGGAATGCTCACTTTATGGAGAAAAACACATATTTATCGGCAGGCAATTTTGGAAGATTCCACATTGGAGTACTTCTTAAGGTTTGGAATTCGATTCCTCACAGGGTGAATACCCTGAAGTAAGTGGAGGGCTGCGACTGGTGTAGCCATGCTAACTTCCCTGGAGGTTTGGGTTGTGCAGTCGGGTCTATTTAGTAGCCTGACTATAGAGTTGTTCTTCCGTTACCAAAAAAAAAATGCTTCAAGTGACCTATCCATTTCACCCTTTCATGGCCTGATGCAACCATGAACTTTCATATTTGACCAAGTGCAAATAATGGTTTTCCAAGATGTTCTCTAGCTCAACCACAAGTGACAAGATTATATCAAATCAGAAATTGCAGAAAAAAGGAAAGCCAAATTCAAATCCAGGAAACCCTAGTTACGCGTACCCAAAATGAGAAGCCTTTTTACACCATTAAATGCATAACTAAACACTACAAAAATGAGTATCTGATGCTTTCATGAGTTTCATGCATAACTAATAAGGGAATGAGCCAAAAAATATTCATCCCGTACATAAAAAACATGCGTAGCATGCACAAAAGATAGCGTAATTCCAAGGTATACCATTGCGTAACTAATCAGAAAACACGTAGCATACAGAAAAAGGATGTGTAACATACACCGAAAAATGCATTACATTTCTATGGTTCACGGAGCTTTCTCCTGCTTGAATGGGCTACAGAAATCTTGCTATACTTGAAGAAAAAAAAACTAATGAATCCACCCATTGCAATGGAAAGAATCCCCCTTTGAAGTTTTTCTGTTCTACCTAAAAATCATCGTAATGTATCAATGTTGACTTGCTAGGGTGACCTAGTTTGCAGGCTCATACGTCTAGGGATAAACACATTGAAGTAAAAGCTCAAAATGCTCTCTTTTCCCTTCAAAGGAAAGCACTTCAAAGCATGTTTTAAGAAATCCTTTCCCTGGGATAGTGGATATGTTTTCGCAAGCAACTCAAACCTTTCTTGTTCCTTCAATGTCCATGACTTGGAAACGTCTTCTCCCATCTCATCGAACTTCCAGCTCAAGAACGCCACGCCAAGATCAGATTGCAAACGGAGCCTTTCCTCAATAATGTGGCATTTCGTGCAATCGATAGACCCAGGAGGAACACATGGGCAGGATTCTGGTCTTCCTTTCCCAACTGCTCTATCATTGACTTTCTTAGTTTGGCCTTTCAGAGGCCAAATTCTGGTGCCCAACCACCTTGAAGTTTTCGAGTCAGAAACTTGAAAGTTGAAACTCTCTTTGTTAGGGGGGTCGTTCCACTCTGGAACATCGGCCTGGAAGCCCGGCCCAACTGGGATAGCCATTCTTTGGAGACGATCACCAATGAAGTTCCTTAACCTAATTGACCGTCGACGTTCCTGAAGATACAATCCTTTTCCCACTACACAACTTGAGTAGTTTGAACTGTCAATTGAGTCATCATCCCAATCAAATGAGGATGAATCATGGAGGATTGAACCATTGTCTGATTCTTCAGATTCAAGTGCAGGACATACATTACTTTTGGATGGACCCCTGTCTATTCTATCATCCAGTTGGGAGAATTCTGTGGGTACCTGCTTACCTGAAAAAGTATCCTCAGATGTCACCAAACTCTGTGAACTCTGCGATTTCGAGAGGTGAAAACTTTCACTGGTGTCAACTGAACCGAGCAAGCATTTTCTTTTATTCACATTTCCAACACTATGCTGATCAGAAATTTCTAAATTCAATCGACGTGCAGCTGCAAATTTGTCTTTTATAAACTGCTGCAGTTTCCGCTTTCTCTGGTAAAAACGGTCAACTCTGTTCTATTAGAATGAGCAAGAGGAAGAGCTTGAAATGAAAGATGCTTCAAAGTGCAGCAAAAAAATACGAACTTTGGTATCTTAGAGGACACTAATGGCATTGATCTTCGATAGGTATAAAGGGAAAAAGACTAGGCTATTATGTGAATGAATACAGTAATAAATTGGATAGAATTAATGGTCATTCTATTGAATCAAGCTGAAGTTCTGACAGGTGATTCCACTCCTTGTTTTTCTTTGTTTCAACAGGAATGTCAACTTAAATGTTAAAACAGCTTGACAGGGTACAAAAATGTATATTTCAGAGAGTTCAAAATAGAAGTTTTCAAGCAACACAACATCTTAATCAAGGCATCAGTAATAAGCATCTGCCTATCGTTTGACATAAGTGAAAGAAAGCAAAAGACCAGAGACTGAGGATCATAACAGTTACGAGAAAGCCAAGTTATGGTTAGCGAAAAATGCATTTGTTAACATTTTTGGTAGATCAAATATGTCAAAGAAAATGAGAAAAACGTTAGCAAAGATGGTTTGACAACAGGACAGCTCCACCAAAAGGATTACTGATTCACATTAACACAACCAGTAGCAAAGGCTACTGGTAGGGGAAAAAAAAAGGATGTTCCTCATCTTACCTGCTGACTAGTAGAATTAGCATTTAAGGCCTTCTAAGCTATCTAGAAGGCATTTTTTGAAACAAAGCAAAGGCTAATGTACCAAAAGTTGATGTAGAGGTGCATGATTCCCACAACCTGATAGTGGTGAGCTAAGAAGCACAAACACTTGAAAGAAGGACATCTGCCCATCTCTGACACGTGAGACATTGACACTTCTCAAACACTGATACTTTCTTTTTTCTTGTCCGATAAATAAGACACATATCCCCAACATGTCCGTGTCCTAGTTTGGGGACATTATCCTTCTTTTTAGAGAAATAGCGTATTCAAGTGTCCAGGTCATGTCATATCCGTATCACGTGTTCTTGCTTGTTAGGTGGTGAGGAAAAAATTACAGCATGAGGTTAAATCACAATGGCATGTGGCTTCCCCAAGAACATAGGGAACCAATTTAGAATTGATTTAAGGCTTTGTGCTTACCTTCCAATTCCATAAAGCAAGTATCAAGTGTGAGTGAAATAGGAGGGCATGGTCAGAAAAATATACAAACAATTCAGCTTACCCGAGGACATTCAGTAACACTCAAAGCCATAACTTTTCGCACTTTAATGCTTTGATTCCACAATGATCGGACTGAACTCGGTGATGCCCCCGAAGAACAAGGATCTAAGGCAAGTCCTTTTATCCATAACAGCATGTCCAAATCAGAATATTTTCCAAAAACGGATAACCTTCGGATTCCACCTCCTTCAAGCAAATAAGCTTTATCAATTTTCTCCTTTTTGTCACAATCCATCACAGGGGCCTTCACTTGTGCAATGCAGGGAACTTAGTATCTTAACTCTAGCATATCCAAGGCTGAAAGGAAAAATTAGTGCGTGATGAGCCATGCCAACCCTATCAAATAACACTCAAATGTAGTCTATGATTGTAGGAGTGTCAACAGACTGGTTTGCCAGATGACGTTGTGAAGCGAGAAGCAGAAGGGAATCTACGGACTACAGTTCCAGAAAATTCGGAACTGAACCAAACTGTAGAACATTTGGAATCTAACTGCTAAAAGATGGTTTCTTTAATTTCATCCATGTTCTATGCTGAAATATCCATCACTACATACAACTATCTAGTTCAAGAAAATAACATCTTACAAGTATCCTAAAAGGTCAACAAGTATAATTCAACATCCATAGAACGTGTGATTCGTTACTATTTCTATCCCAAATGTGCATTTATGGAGTGTTATTCATGTAAGTATAAAGGACATTTTGCATATAAATCCATAATATATCTATTCAAATTGGTTATAAATATGGAACCGTTCAGTTTTCTATCCCAATTTTGTAGTCTATATCAGAAATCGAGCAGTCGTTAATGGTTCAGAATTACTTGAAACCGGAACAAAGCCTTCCTGGAAGAATAGGACCATACCGCACGGTCTGGATTGGATAAGTTCAGTATTTTTGAACACCCCTGCCGAATCGAGATTGTAAAAGAAAACAAACCCATGTTAATTTCAATTACTTTTGTCCCCAAATGAAAGTTGTTTTCCATTTCATTATAGGTCAAGTACAGTGTAACAGGGATTGGGATTGGGGACCAAATCAATTGATGAAAGTTTAGGATGGCAAAGCAGCTCCATAACAAAGGTTATCTGCCTCTGACAGGTGACTTATGCAATCAAATAAGACATAACAAATTATCAAAAATAATTAACATATAACATAGTTAAAAACCCCACGATACGGATACGTATCCTACTGATTCGTATTGTCTCCATCCAAAAACGATTATCTCATCCCGTATCCTATGCTTACATTCATGTATTCCGATTCGGTATGCATCCTACGATTACTTAATAAAAAAGAAGTCATGTCATTTTTTAAGAAGTGGAACACCAAAAGCGTTCTTAATTGTTTGATCTAATTATTGCGACATTCAAACCATTAATGAAACCAAAACTCAATCTATTAGAGCTTGAATAGAAGAAGAAAAATTTTCAACTATGTTTTGCATGAATCAAATAAGGGCTCTTCTTCCCTTTCTTTGACCAAAGGCTCAGAAAGCCTAAATATGATAGACCTACCTGGAGACTGGAAAACTTCCATCCTAATAATATGTTTTTCATATATAAAACACTTCTTTTCATATAGACGAGATTTTTAGATTGTAACTAGGTGTAACAAACTTTTAATTGTGAATTTGCTTTTGTTAACGTGCTTACAATACACATACGTATCCCGATAAGATTTATGAAAAAAAAAACAATACACGATACGTATTACCCACAAATAGTTTTTACAGTTACACGTGAACTTATGGACTTATGGAAAGGAAAGGAAAAAAAAAGATTAAATAAAAAAACTCCAAAATTTTCCTATACCATACAATTTTCCGTAACTACAAACAAAATACACAAGGTAGACAAAGTAAATAAGTAACATTTCTATGCCATACCTGGCAACATTGAACTCCAAGCACTGAAGAACACAGCACGAAACCCTAATTACAGGAATGGAATATTGTCGGAATCTGGAGAGTGAAAGAGTATTTGGGAATGTAATAAGTGGATGTAGAAGACACAATTAGAGACGGACCCATTAGAGCAATGACTTTCTATATTACTTTCATAAACATTGACTTTTGTAATGTATATTCTGCATTCAGCTGTAATGACGTCTGGCGCTTCACTTTCTCTCACTAAATTAGGAGAGAGAATCCATTTTGGGATGGCCACGGGTCACCATCAGCGTGCAGGAGTGCACTGTGCACAATCCGGGAGATTTTTGGGTGCCGACCGGTCACAGTGTCCGCGCAGCGCATCCATGCCGTCCATTTCGGCGTTGGACAGCTCATATTTGAAGAGAGAAAATGAGAGAGTGCTGGGGTGAGTGTGCTACGTACAAGGCTAAGACTTAAGGCCTCTATGGTACAAAAGTGTGCTACAAGGCTATAATGCACGATCGAGCCGTCTATCTCGACAATCAATAGTCGAGATTTCAGCTCAGCTCTTTTAGAATTTGAGTCGTCCATTACCGAGATAAAATCTAAATCATTTATGTCTGAGGTGGATGACCCACTATCTCCGTTACAGAAGTTAAAAAGTATCGGAAAATTTTTAAAAAGCCTCTGAACTTTCATGAACTTTACAAAAAAAAAATATCTAGACTTTAATTAATGACAAAAACACACTTGAACTTATCATTCCGTTAACAATTAGGCACCCGCTATCGAATTCCGTCAATTTGTAATGGATAGAGCTAACGGAAGACGTTATCTTCTCTCCTTTTTTTTATTTTTTACTTTCAAAAATTACTTTTAACTCTTTCTTTTTTTAGTAGTAAATAAATATGTAATAAAGTTTTTTTTTCTTTACTATTTATCAAAAATTACTTTAACCCCATTTTTTTATTATTTACAAAATAAATTTAATAACCGCCGCCCCCTTTTTTTACTTCCAAATTTTACTTTTTC